>CM034151.1:683183596-683736192 GCA_019776745.2 Taxus chinensis | reverse complement strand
GGATAAATGGAAAGAGGAGTTGATTGAAAGAGGAAGTAAGATTATTAAAGAGGCACTAGAATGCTATAAAAAACTGAATGAATTGTCTAATGGTGCCATTGATCAACTTAACAAATGTGTAGATGAGTTGTACTTCTTGGGAATAATTCTTCCTAAAATGGAAGCACTAGTTCAATTATATGATCAATTAATGGAAGATGAATAGATTGTTCCCCCTGAAGAAAGCGGAATGCAACATACCTATGAAGGCAATATCAAGTTAAGGGTGAAAACTCTCAAGTAGATTGGTGAAATGATTATTTATAAAAGGTAAAACATAGAAGAGCACATAGATAAACTTGATGAGTGGTTAGGAAAACTTGTGATAGAGAAAAAATTCACCTATGGAGATTGAGGCATTGAGAATCTGGTACAATCCTTTAATTAGAATGTTAATGGAAAACCTGATGTAGTGAATCCAATGTTTAGGTATGATATTTTCTAGAAGTTTATTTTTTTGGAATAACACATGACCAAGTTGTCAAAGAAAATAAGAAATGGTAATTTTTTAAGGGCAAAATTTGAAGGAGTACTCAGAGAGAAAATGTTGATATTCATGTTCTAGGTCAAAATTAATGAAGATGACCTTATCCCACTATTTCAGAGCTTTGATGCATTTAATGAAAGAGTATCAGAAACACAACAGAACAATGTTAAGGAACTTGAAGCTGGCCCTAGTTTACCATGATCAAGCTTATGATTCTCTTTTCTAACAAAAGGAAAAAAATTCTTTCTTTTAGTTGATACTTTCATAGTGACAGTTGAATCATGTTTATAAATTGGGATTTTCAAATATGTATGAAATGTGGAACAATGTAGTAGGATGTGAATTTTTTTATATATAATTCTATATCTATTATTAACATGAAATTCAATGTAACATATTGAATATTTTTCATTTGAAAATGAAAGAAAAATGGGGTTCTATAAGGGTCCCAACCCAGGGAAAAAGTCTACATACATTCTTGACATCATACCAAAAAGGGACCAAGGAAAAGATACTTAGTCTTCTACTATCAAGAAATCCTCCCTAAAAGAAGGAACTTTCTTTAAAAACCTATTTTCCTAGGTAACAATTCATCTGTTCCAATTTCCATATGCAAAAATAAAATGTCCCCTTCCAAACCACTAGACATGCCCAGAGCCATGAGATCATCAAAATTTGTCCTAGGACCATCCAATAGGCTGATTAGCTCCACTTTCTTAACATAGGAAGAAACCAGCTCCTGGAGATCCAAACCACCCTTAGAAAGTGAATTTTTACCTTATGCTTTGAAGGTAGAAGGAGTGGGAATGTTCACTATAGCTGGGAGTAAAATCATAGTAGTTTTTGGAGCAGATTGAGCAGGAGGTTTGGATCTAGACTCACCCCTACATTTCTTCATAAAGAGTGAGGATGCCCTTGGAGATTATGAAGGCATAGATTCTGTTAGTTTCTTCTCCAACATTAAAACACATTGTTCCAAATTGGTCACTCTATGAAAAAGGATAGGCACAATGTCTATAGAAACCCCTTCACCAAGAACATAAGATTCAGAAGGAATATCCTTCACAGTGAAATCCACATTGCAAATGAAAGGGAAGATGTTATCAACTGCACCTTTCACAGATGGCCTGCTCTTAAGAAAGAATTGATTCACCACCTCGAAATCCTTCTAATGTTCCCACTTGAAGAGATGAAATTACATCATTTGGAAGGTAGAAAAGATGAGACTAATTCTGATGAGCCTTCAAATCAGAGCCACTTGAACATCTTGAGCTGTCAATGGCCCATTGTAGTCTTTCGGGTCTACAATTCTGAATAACATCCTCACAAATGCTTCATCTGGGACTGATAAATAAAAAACCAAGTTCAAATCCTCAGAGGAGATTCCCTTTATATTGGATGCTAATGTCACTCCTGGCATATTGCAAATAGAGAAATCCACCAAGTTTTTTCACACTCAAAAGAAGGGATGAAAATTTGTAAGAGAAGTAATGGAAATTTATATTAAAGATAAATATAGTGATTTAAGCTGAGCAGAATCATGATGAGATGATCGTCAAGGTTGTCCATGATACCCGCACAAAGGAGATAAGTGTGAAACAAACTAATATCATATAAAAAGTAGGAAGTTGGCTTGATATGATACAATACATGTGAAAAAACTCCTCTCAAAAAGATATGACAATGATTGTGTATGTTTCGAGGAAGATTCCCAAAAGGTGGGAATGATTAAACATCAAATCAAACTATTTGGGGGGCGAAAAAAATATTTAATTTTTTTTTCTCAACTTACACAGTAAAAAACAATCAAATTGGTGATGTCAAATAAATGACATAAGCATCCCATTCATCATAACAGAATGAAACATAAACCTAACAACAATTGTTAAGATTCCTCCACATGGCACAAAGGGAATAAAATATTTTCAAAATGATAGAATCAGATAGTGTTCCTTGGGAGTATTCCTTAAAAGGATTCAAAGTTTTGGGGGGAAAATCAAGAAAAGAAAGGACCAAATATTGTATAAATATGAGAGGCATGTTCTCATATCAAGGGGTGGTTAATTTTTTCTAAATCCTTAAAGAAAACAAAGCAAAACCAATTGTATTCTTCTTAAAGAACCTGAATCAAACTAACATACCTGGGAGTTATTTTATTTTTTCCTAACCTTCTCATGCCAAGATGATTGCAAGCGCATAGTCATTGGAAAGAATTGAGGCCATAGGCTTTATGGCCCCTTGCTAAGAAATTTGAATTTCTTGAAATTAACTGTCTATTATTTCCCGAGCAATGTTATATTTGTTTCTAGGGTAAAATACTTTGAATAAACTACTTGAATTCCCTTTTGCAATCTTATGTTGACAGTTTCTTTATATCTTGTCTTAATTAGTGGCATTTTGGTAGCAACAATTGCATTATAGATAGAGCTTTATTTATGTGGTGTGATAAATAATTTTAAATTCATATTTCCTCTGTTTGGTTAAGAAGATATTAGTAAGCCTTTGAGTGTATCTTGAGCATAGATAAACATGAACTGTTAATGTTTTATTAAGAGTTTAGCATGAGCTTTTGTGTTTAAATCCTCAAACGTTGTGTGAAATCTTGTACTCTTGGGTTTCCATGAGTGCATACCTTCTGGTTAAAGGGTCGTTATTGGTTATGTGACGTGTTCCTCTTGCCTTGGGGAAATTTCCAAACATTTGTAAGGTTTTCTTGAGAAACTTGTATAATCAAATTTATCTTCTTTTAATATCACATTCATACACAAAAATTACAACATATAACTGTTAAATCCTTTTAAATTACTCAATTTTCCCTTGCCTATAAACATTTTCCAAGGGAATTTTTCCATTTCTACCATCCCTTTCCATAAATATGCAGAAGCAAGCTAAAATTTACACTGTCTAGAGTGACCTAAGTCCTATTTTGAAATACATATACACTATTTAGTGTAACAAATCATGAGAGTTAAATGATTCTTGCATTGACTGTGTCTATTCAGGACTATCCTTCATATTTCCAAGAGAAATCTTAGAGACTATAATTTCATCCACCTTTCTCACAATCACAGGTTACAAAATGGGTCCTCTCTCACCCTCGTTAAAGGAAGAACCTAAAGTATGAGGGAAGGTCATCCCCTTTGTGAGTGCAATCCAATATCTCCCAAGTCAAGTCTCAAAGAGTCTGTCAGATATGTCCCCAAATACAAACGACTAAGTATTCAATATGTATTTATCTAAGCATCCAACTCAATTTGTCAATGATGTTTGGCTCTCAAGGTGGTGCAGAATTGGGTACCAACACATTCTACATCTAGTTATTTCTCACTACTCACAAACTGCAACTAGAATAAGAGCACCTAGGGCACAATTTTCACACACACACACACACACACACACACACACACACCTAGAACTATATTGGGTCTGAGATGTAGTGTAATGCTCAGTGATAAATAAATCCATTTGGAAACTGAGGACAGTCTAAAACCTTCATATGAATATTTTTTAGTGTTTTGATGATTTTATTTGGCTTTTATAGGTGTTTCCTTCATCTCTGATTTGCAGTGTCATCCAGTGAATTCAACGACATACACACGATAGGAAGCGAGCACAAGAGATCAATCAATGACACTTCTGAGGAGGTTCGCTACTCATTTTTCCAGACCATGGTACCAAGATCTCATACCAGGGCACATCAGATGCCCCCATCCATATCCAGGTGCCCCAATCTATTCAAATAGCTCAGATCTACATTTTTTTGAGTCTCTATGTGGTTGTTTCCTCTTCTTTCCTAGCTGATCTCAACTGCGACACAGACCCACGACATCTACGAATCAGATAAGGACTTCTTAACCCTCTTTACATATTAGGGTTTCATACTTCATAGTTTAGTTTCTTGGGTCTATTTACTATACTCTATTTCCATTTATTTATTGATTCTATAGTATTTAGATCAGGATAATAATTTCTATTTTAGTTTAATCATTTTGGTGAACCCGATGACACTCTATCGAGGGCTTCTCCAATCTTTAGATGTCACTCTACCTTCTACACCTTCATGTGTACCATCTCCATTAGCATGCCCATTTTTCACGTTTATGATTTTCATGAATGATTCATATTAGAAGTGTTGGTATCCAAATTTGTTCTCCTTTTCAGTCTGAGCAACACCATAGATAGGTCATGGAGCTTAAAGACAGATTAGACCATGTTCTATGTCGTTGGTAGCCGAGGATATGGTTTAGCTGGCACTCAGGTTTGTGGAGAAATGGATAGCACTCCAATAGGACTTGATCTTGTCCTAGTTGTTTTAGGTTGTGCCTTGCAACCAAGGTAAGAGGACCTATTTTGTAACCTTGTAATGGTGAAGGAGATGAAGATGTCCTTCTCTTTTCTTGAAATTTTATGATGGAGACCTTGATGAAAACATGATCAACACCCCATATCTGAACTCTCACAAGTTGTCACTTCTCAAAACACGGGTATGTTCTCAAAACAAGGCAAAGGTTACTAGAGACATTGGAAATCCTGATCTGTTATGCATACTTTTGCAAATGGATTTTGATCTTCTGTGGGTATACAAATGCAAATCAGGGATAGTACATGATAGGGTCTTTGTTGTTTAGATGATTTTTGGTGGGGGATTGACAAGACAAACTGGGATATATCAGATCTTTGACAACCTCTACAATACTTGACATAACTATCAGATAAAATGCTTCAAATAATCAGGACATTATTTCAACCAGAAGAGGCATAAATGGAAGCCTAGGCAGCACTCTTCACACAATCTTTGAGAATTCACCACAAAATCTTGAAGTAAAGAACTCAATTAAGCACAAAAATCCATGATCAAACCACGCCTAAGGTACCCCCAAAGGCTTACAAGAAATATCTGCAGTCAAGGAAGGTAAAGTGATTTTAAATTTGTTTATCTCCTTATCAGATGAAGGCTCTTCTGAACATGAGATTGCAAATGCCACTAAACTATCAACCAGAAATGGAGATCCTGTGTGATTTTTAAAGACTTTCAATGCAAGATTGCAACAAGAACAATAAAATTTATTTGCAGGCATTTAAAAATGATAACAGACATCATATTGCCCAAAGAAAAACATAGATTTAATTCAAAACTTGTTAGATTCAACAGCAGGGGAGAGTTACATGAACAATCTCAGAGCTGTGTGATGGCTATACACTTGTAACCAACTCACATACATGAATTTCCAACACATGAGACATTAACCTGGTTCTTTGGTGGATTTCTCAAAAAAATGAGCTTTCTCTCATAATTTGCTCATGATTTTCAACTCCCAACCACTTTACAATTTCTCCAAAATGCAATATATACCTTATGCCACATTGGATCCTTCTTTCCCAAGCAAAGAATATGCCATGGGATCAAGTTTGTTACAACAGTTCTTCATGATTCAATGAAAATGACATCAAACAGAAAAACACTCGCATGTTGCCAGGTGTGCCCAAGAAGATTAAATTATTACAAATATCTGGATCATTATCCATCCTGGAGGCATGTTTTTCATCATTGAGGCATGCAAACACCTCTTACTCATCATTTTCACCTTTTTACCTTTTTAAACTACCTCTGCAACTTTTGATTTTGTCATTTCACGTGTTTGCTCAGGCTGAGGTAGCAAATTACTTCAAAAACATCTCAAACCCAAGAAATAAGCCATGAAAGTGATGCCAATGATCCTGGAAGGCCAAGACAACACAAAATCACTATAAATTTGATGAATTTTGATGGAAAAATCATGATTCCAAGCTTCCTGGAGCTCCCATGGCGGTCAAATCAAATGGATGCACAACAACCATCGATCTTATCCCTCTTTTAATCCTGGCCCTCCATGTGGAAGATGCAGACTTAGAAATAAGCTTGAGTTACCTTTTTAATTTTTTGGATAAGGCTGGACACGTGGCAAAAAATGATTGGAAATCAATTCAGGCTCATTTTTGACTTTTTGACATTTTTGAAAAAAATGGAAAAATTTGACTTTTTCCTCCACCCCTCCGCCTTTGAATTTTGGAGCTGACACGTGGCATATGGTGGGTCCCATTTGAAATCACGCTTCAATTCTGCACATTTTGACCTTTTTTGGAAATTTGGAAAATTTTCACTTTTTACCCCGTACGGGCCCACACCTCCAATTTTTCCCTTGCCACGTGTCTCCTTGTGATTCGCTAGCGGGCCAGCGCTTAAATTTTTTATTTTGAACTCTTTTGGCAAAAGGGAAAAAAATTATTCCTGCCCCCGCTAGCCTGCCGACTCACCTTGTCCTCTGCCACGTGTCGCGTCAATGATTCGCTAACGGGCCAACGCTCCAAATTTTGATGTTGAACTCTTTTGTGAAAAAGGGAAAAAATCCCCTTCTACCTCCGTTGGCCCGCCGACCCTGCTTGTCCTCTGCCACGTGTCCATCTCTCATTTGCCGAGGACCCGCAGGGTTAATCTTCATTTTACTCCCTTTAAGCCAAGGGAAAATTCTCCACTTTGTCTCCACGGGCCCGCACCTCTGGAACTATCCCCGCCACATGTCCATCCCCTATTCGCTGCGGGGTTTCGGGCCGAAACTTGACTTTAAACCATTCGAAGTTTAAAAACTTCAAAATCACCAAAACCTCCGTCGGCCCGCCAACCCGCCTTGCCCTGCCGTGCTCCCACATGTCCATCACTGATTGGAGCGGGGGCAAAATTGATTTTGAAACTTTATAAAATTAGAGCCAAAAAACTCTAAGTCCCCCCACGGCCTGCACTTCTGTTTTGAAACTTTTAGGACACGTGTCCTCTTGCGATTGGCTGTGGGGTTTCAGACCAAAATTTGACTTTTAGAATTTTTACAAAGTAAGGTCTAAAAACCTTAAGGGAATCTGACCACCCACCATCCCGTTTGCCAATCAAAACATGCCACGTAGGCAAAATTGGAAAAAATGGGTCCCTAGGCCCGAAAATGCCCCATTTGCTTGAAAAGGTGAAAAATGAAAAGTTAGAGCACCTCCCCGCCTTTCCTCAGCCAATGCAAACCCTGCCACGTTGCCAATACCTTTTGAGGATGAATTTGACGGGAAAATGACATGCCCATCTGACTGTCAAAATGTAAAAAATTCCAGGGAAGCCCTAGAATTGAATTTTTTCACCAAGGATGGCAGATTTTTGATTTTGAATCAACTGAAGCATGATTTTACAACATTTTCAACCTTGGGATTGGATTTTCAAATAAAAACAAGTATGAATTGATCAAATTTGATTTTTCCATGATCTAGCAAAGGGAAAAATGACATAGCCCATGAAATTGGAAAAACTAGGGCACAGAAAAGGGAAAACTTGGAAAATTCCTTCAAATTAGGGCAAAACAACAAGTTTGTGAGCATTTTAAAGCATTCAACTAGAGGGGAAGAAATTAGACCATTAATTCAAAGGGTAAAACATTTTGTGAGTAGATATAGATTTGGAAAATTAGGGCAACATGGTGTAAGCTCAAAAATGGCACCAACATCGGCTCTTGCTTGGGGATGGGCACTCCCAGTGAGTGCCACAAGAACAATAAGTAGACCAAGTGCCAAAATATCCATTGGGAAAAGTAGTCACGAGCCAAAATCACCAAAAACCAGCTGAGAACCCGACAAAAATGGCTACCACATAGCAAGGCAAACCACAAAACCAACAAAACACCAAAAACAGAGCAAAAACCAAACACTATACACTGTACAAGCTGGTGCATACCTCAAATTTGGGGTTTAATCTAAGAAATGTTTCAAATGTATTCCATTAACAAGAAGCTCCAGAAATTCCCCATCTAAATCCTTGAGAAAGAAGGTATGTTCACCAATTATGATATCAATGGCATAAGGGCCCATCCATAATGCATCAAATTTGCCATGCTTGCCCTTGTCTTCATGCCTACTATCCCACAACAAAACCAGATCTCCAACATTGAAAGCCCTAGGAGTGACCTTCTTGTCAAACAATCTCTTCAATTTTTCCCTAAATCTGACATGCCTTTGATGGGATGCTCTTCTCTCCTCATCAAGCTCAATAATCTGATTGATCCTTGATTCATATGTGCCAAGCTCTTGATCTTCCAACTGTTGGGCAAAATGAAATGAAGATAATTGCAGGTGCAAGGGTAGAAAATCCTAAGTTCCATACACCAATTCAAATGGGCTTTTACCAGTAGCTCTTTTAGGAGTTATCCTATCAGCCCAAACTGCAAATTTCAATTGTTCACCCCATTTCTTCTTGTTTTGCTCGAAGGTTCTTCTAATGATATTCAACAAATTCTTATTGCTAGACTCAGCTTGTCCATTCCCTTAGGGGTTATAGTTTGAAGAATAAGTCAGATTGATTCCATACTCACTGCACATTGCCATTAAAGGTTTGGCTCTAAAGCACATGGTATTATCAGTTACAATCTTGACTGGGACTTCAAATCTGCATATGATTTGATTCAACAAGAAGTCCATAACTATTTGGTGTGTTGCTTTCTTGGTGGGGATTGCCTCTACCCATTTTGTAAAATAATCAGTGGCTAAAAGGATCCACTTATGGCCAGCACTAGAAGGATCTGAAATCTCACCAATGAATTCCATCCCCCATTGCTTGAAAGGAGCTTCAATTGATACAGGCTGCAAAGGAAGGGAGCCTGAAGCTTTCAGTCTTCCAAAGAAACTTTGGCAACTATCACATTTCTAATCAGCTGGGTGGCATCTTTGAAAAGAGTAGGCCACCAATAACCAGCTCTCAAAATCTTATGTGTTGTTACTCTTCTAGCAAAGTGTCCTCCACAAACTCCCCCATGGAAATCATCAACTATCTTGGGAGCTTCATCTTCAGTTATGCATTTCAAGAGGACACCTTCAGGGTTCTTCTAAGCCATCCCAAGGTCTATGATGATATATTTTTGAGAAGCCAGCTTGAGGGATCTTTTCTGATTTTTATTTAAATGACTAGGGCAGCACAAGTGTCTAAGGTAGAAGATCACATCTTTGTACCATTCAGAACTTACCAACTTTGCAAGCACATCTACCCTTTCTTCCTCTAGTTGATTCACTTCCACATTCTGCAAGTTGCTCTCAGCCATGAGCTTAGCAAGGCCCAAACCTCTTACCAACTTTGTGGTTTGGATGTCCATATCATACTCTCAAAGCTTGTTCACCCACCTACATATTTTCCTTGAGATCTCCATCTGTGATAAGATGTCTTTCACCATGGTGTGGGGAACATAAGCAACAACTTTTGAACTCAATATATAAGGCCTGAAAACCTTTTGTTGCTTTCACCAAGGAAAATGCTTGTTTCTCCATGATTGTATACTTCAGCTCAGCTACTTGTAAAGCCTTACTAAAGAAGGCAATAGGCCTTTCAGCCCCATTCTTATCCTTTTGCAGCAAAAACAGAAGCAATGGTATAGTCAGAGGCAAAGGAAAAGATTTGGAAAGGCCTCTTATAGTTTGGGGCTGCTAAAACAGGTAGGTTTAAGTGCATCTTAATTCCTTCAAAAGATTGAATGGCAGCCTCCTCCCACCTGATAACTTGGTCCTTCTTTAGAATGCTTGTGATTGGAAGAGTTAACTCAGCAAATTTGGAAACAAACCTTCTAATAAAATTAATCTACCCAAAGAAAGACTGGATGCCTTTCTTGGTTCTTGGGATAGGTACTTTGTTGATTGCTTCCACTCTCTCAGGGTCTATCATAACACCATCTTTTGACACAATGTGACCAAGCAGCTTGGCCTTTTGCATGCCAAAATGAAACTTCTTTGGATTAAGAGAAATGCCATACTCCCTACATCTGATCAGCATCTTCTCCAAGTGCTGCAAATGATCACCTCTCTGCCTTGAAAACACAGTCACATCATCTTGGTAAACTGCAATGAACTCATTGATGTAACCAACAAAAGCAACATCCATTGCTCTTTGAAAAGTGGCACCAACATTCATCAAACCAAAGGGCATCCTAATAAAAACATATGTTCCCCAAGGAGTAGTGAATGCTATCTTAAGTCTTTCTGATTCTTTGACAACCACTTGATTGTATCCGGAGAAACCATCTTATGTAGAAAGAAACTCAGACCCTATCATAAGCTGCAACATATTTTCCATATTTGGCAAGGGATAGTTGTCCTTCATGGAGGCTTTGTTCATATTTCTAAAGTCTACACAAAGTCTGATATCTCCATTCTTCTTTCTGACTGGCACAAGGTTTGCAACCCAAGATGAATATCTACTGGGCTGAATAATACCTCCATCTCTCAACTTCTTTAATTCCTCTTGCATTTTCATGAAGAAAAGTGGATTAATTGGCCTTTTCCTCTATCTGAATGGTTTGGTATTTGTTTCAAGAGGGATCTCATGTTGAAACAAGTCTTCTCTATATGCTTTGAGCTCTGAATAGGACCAAGCAAGGCAGTCTTGATATTGTTTCAACAATTGGAGGTAGGACTATTTTTCTTCCTTGTTTAAACTACTGCCCAACCAAACTTTTCTTGGTTTTTCCTTTGTTCCCAAGTCATTCTCTTCCACATCCCTTTAGGCAGACATGTTTCTATTGATGATGCAATCAACATTGTTAAAATTTGACTCAAGTGCAACAAGACCTCTAGGAATGGTGTTTGTTTTCAATTGGATGATATCTTTTCCAAACAAAGTCTCTCTTCCTTCAGTCATATACACCATTGGCTCCCAATCAATATGTTGATCTACAAAACTCACCTTGATTTTGCAAGAACCTTTGCACTTGAGAATCATCATCAAACACTTGCCAATGCTTGATGTTGTCAAGGACAGCAAGCCTAGTCAACACTTCAACATTGTACTCACAATAAGGTGAAATGGTGCAAACTCCAAATCTTGACGCCAACACTACCAACTTGTCAGCAGTAGCATTCAAACTTCTATCATGGTGCATAATATTGAAGGAATCAAACATCTCAACTAGATCCCAAACTGCATGTTTATACTGCTTCATCCACTGATTTTTTGTAGCATACACTTTTCTTATTTGTTTGACAACTAGCCTCTGAATCTCCCTTTGCAATGATGTCCTTGACACCATACTTCCATGCAATTCTCAGACCCAACAACAAGGATTCATACTCAGCAATGTTGTTAGTACATTCAAAATTAAGCTTGAAGGAAAAAACAAATTCTTCGAAGCTAGGAGAAATCAGAATTACACCAGCACCATTTCCAAATTTGGACCAAGCTCCATCAAATAGCAAGGTCCAAGGAGAACATACCTGTTCAAGGCACTTTGACTGGTCCATTTTGTGTTCTTTTCCATGAGCAAAACCAATAAAATTATCAGCATCAACATCAACAAATAATACTTCATAAATAGCATTATTTGGATCCTCAATTAGATGTAACATTTTCTTTTCTCCATAAAGCTTGACAAGACTTCCCTCAAAGGGAATAGTAGAAAAAGACATGTCCATATGAACACTCCCTCCAACACTTGCAACCCAATTTCTTGACAAAAGCATACCCCATTTGGCAGGGCAATCAACAATTACAACATCCAATTTTAAATTCCTCCCGAGATAAGATGCAAGCTGCACAACCAAACCTTTTACACAACCAACCACTGGCACCTCCCTTGAATCCATGGTAGTACACTTTTCCATAGGCTTGCTATCACTTTGATATCCAACTCATTCATGACTTCTAGAGGCATGAAATTACGTGATGCACCAGAATCAAATATACAATTGTGAAGTAGCATATCCTTTATAATCAAAGTTGTGAAAAATGGATCAACATTCAATTGGGAGTCAACCAAAGATGTCCCCAAATATACCTAAGGTGTCTCTCCAAGATCTTCTACTACTGGTGGTGTTTCGAGATCAACAATGACTTGAGGGGGAGTCTCAACAACATTTACATTTCTACCTGGAGTGATCTTCTCTTCCTTCAACCCCAAGTACTCAAATGCTCTCTTCTTATGCTTAGGAATTCTAAGCAACTCAATGATTGGAACACTCACTTTAATTTGGCTCAATACTTGGGCTATGTCATAGGGAACACTCTTTGGAAAAACAACATTGGAAGGGAGACAAGAAGATTCATTAGATGGCAATGGATTCTTGGCAGCTTGGGCATGAGGAGGACTGTAAATTTTGATTGAGACAACAAAGCTTTTTGCAAGTGTTTCTTTCCTAGGAGCTTCTTTGGGAATGCTTGTGAGCCAGGGTGTTTTAGGTTTGGCTTGAGGCCCACTCCTAATGGGGATTTCAAATCAGCAATAGGATTGTCTGTATCAGATCCACTTGAAGAAGAATTGTAGTCCTCTATAACAGGTTGCTCACTTTAAAAATCAATAATAGGGATCCCCTTTCTGGCAGTCAAGTCTCCAACCACCTTCCACACTTTTCTTTCCTCTAGCTCTGAGTTTCTTGAATCTTAAAACAACTTCGTAGAAGAGTCCTTGATGAAGAGAGATCTTCTTCCTTCCAATTTTGCAGGGATTAGCAACACAAAAGTGAATGACAGGAAGGTAAGACAACTGGTATTTTCAATATCAAATCAGCATGGAGTCGCCACTAAGGACTTTCACCTTAGTTGTGTAAATGTACTAAAGTAATCTGTCAAATGTTTGCTAGCACTGAAAACATTGCAAAGCCTTATAAATCAGACCTTCTTCTTCTTAAATCAATCAATCACAATACACCCAAACTGTAAGAACTGCTAGTAAATAGAAAAAGGATAAACAAAACTTGAAACCCTTGTTTAAAACCTTTTAGATCTGAAGCATAGAATGATATTTTAACAATGTAGCAGCTCAAATACTTGAATACATAAATGCTAAAACTCTTCAAACACTCCACAAACCCCAAGAATTTCCAATAAGTCCCAGGCAAACGGAGCCACTCGTGTTGGTATCCAAATTTGTTCTGCTTTTCCATTCTGAGAAGCACCATAGATATTTCATGGAGCTTACAGATAAATTAGACCATGTTGTATGTCGTTGGTAGCCGAGGATATGGTTTAGATGGCACTTAGGTTTGTGGAGAAATGGATAGCACTCCAATAGGACTTGATCTTGTCCTAGTTGTTTTAGGTTGTGCCTTGCAACCAAGGTAAGAGGACCTATTTTGTAACCTTGTAATGGTGAAGGAGATGAAGATGTCCTTCTCTTTGCTTGAAATTTTATGATGGAGACCTTGATGAAAACATGATCAACACCCCAGATCTGAACTCTCACAAGTTGTCACTTCTCAAAACACTGGTATGTTCTCAAAACAAGGCAAAGGTTACTAGAGACATTGGAAATCTTGATCTGTTATGCATACTTTTGCAAATGGATTTTGATCTTCTGTGGGTATACAAATGCAAATTAGGGATAGTACATGATAGGGTCTTTGTTGTTTAGATGATTTTTGGTGGGGGATTGACAAGACAAACTAGGATATATCAGATCTTTGACAACCTCTACAATACTTGACATAACTATCAGATAAAATGCTTCAAATAATCAGGACATTCTTTCAACCAGAAGAGGCATAAATGGAAGCCCAGGTAGCACTCTTCACACAATATTTGAGAATTCACCACAAAAGCTTGAAGTAAAGAACTCAATTAAACACAAAAATCCATGATCAAACCACGCCTAAGGTACCCCCAAAGGCTTACAAGAAATCTCTGCAGTCAAGGAAGGTAAAGTGATTTTAAATTTGTTTATCTCCTTATCAGATGAAGGCTCTTCTGAACATGAGATTGCAAATGCCACTAAACTATCAACCAGAAATGGAGATCCTGTGTGATTTCTAAAGACTTTCAATGCAAGATTGCAACAAGAACAATAAAATTTATTTGCAGGCATTTAAAAATGATAACAGACACCATATTGCCCAAAGAAAAACATAGATTTAATTCAAAACTTGTTAGATTCAACAGCAGGGGAGAGTTACATGAACAATCTCAGAGCTGTGTGATGGCTATACACTTGTAACCAACTCACATACATGAATTTCCAACACATGAGACATTAACCTAGTTCTTTGGTGGATTTCTCAAAAAATGAGCTTTCTCTCAGAATTTTCTCGTGATTTTCAACTCCCAACCACTTTACAATTTCTCCAAAATGCAATATATACCTTATGCCACATTGGAGCCTTCTTTCCCAAGCAAAGAATATGCCATGGGATCAATTTTGTTACAACAATTCTTCATGATTCAATGAAAATGACATCAAACAGAAAAACACTCGCATGTTGCCAGGTGTGCCAAAAAGATTAAATTATTACAAATATCTAGATCATTATCCATCCTGGAGGCATGTTTTTCATCATTGAGGCATGCAAACACCTCTTACTCATCATTTTCACCTTTTTACCTTTTTAAACTACCTCTGCAACTTTTGATTTTGTCATTTCACGTGTTTGCTCGGGCTGAGGTAAAATTACTTCAAAAACATCTCAAATCAAAGAATTAAGCCATGAAAGTGATGCCAATGATCCTCAGAAGGCCAAGAACGACACAAAATCACTATAAATTTGATGAATTTTGATGCAAAAATCGTGATTCCAAGCTTCCTGGAGCTCCCATGGCGGTCAAAAAAATGGATGCACAACAACCGTCGATCTTATCCATCTTTTAATCCTGGCCCTCCATGTGGAAGATGCGAAATTAAAAATAAGCTTGAGTTACCTTTTTAATTTTTTGGATAAGGCTGGACACGTGGCAAAAAATGATTGGAAATCAATTCAGAGCTCATTTTTGACTTTTTGACATTTTTGAAAAAATGGAAAATTTTGACTTTTTCCTCCGCCCCTCCGCCTTTGAATTTTGGAGCTGACACATGGCATATGGTGGGTCCCATTGAAATCGTGCTTCAATTCTGTGCATTTTGACCTTTTTTGGAAATTGGGAAAATTTTCACTTTTTACCCTGCGGGCCTGCACCTTCGATTTTTCCCTTGCCACATGTCTCCTTATGATTCGCTAGTGGGCCAGCGCTTCAAATTTTTTATTTTGAGTGTCTTTTGGCAAAAGGGAAAAAAATTCCTTCCTACCCCCGCCGGCCCACCAACTTCGCCTTGTCCTCTGCCACATGTCGCTCAATGATTCGCTTAGCAGGCCACGCGCTCCAAAGTTTGATGTTGAACTCTTTTTTGAAAAAGGGAAAAAATCCCCTTCTTTCCTCCAAAATGGACCCACCTTGTCCTCTGCCACGCATCCATCTCTCATTTGTCCGAGGACCCGTCAGGCTTAAAATCTTCATTTTACTCCAAAAATTTAAGCCAAGGGAAAATTCTCCACTTTGTCTCACTCATTATTGGCCACAGGCCCCAAAGAACTATCCCCGCCACCCCACTCTTCCATCCCCTATTCGTCCATGCATTGGAGGTTTCAGGCCAAAAATCTGACTTTAAACCATTTGAAGTTTAAAAACTTCAAAATCACCAAAACCTCGCTACCCCACCTACCCGCCTTGCACGCCATGTTACCACATGTCCATCATTGATTGGAGCGGGGGCAAAACTTTTCATTTAGAAACTTTATAAAATTAGAGCCAAAAAACTCTAAGTCCCCCTGCGGCCCACACTTCCCTTTTGAAACTTTTAGGACACGTGTCCTCTCCCGATTGGCTGTGGGGTTTCGGGCCAAAATTTGAATTTTAAAATTTTTGCAAAGTAAAGTCTAAAAACCTTAAGGAAATCTCTGCCACCCGCCATCCCCTTTGCCAATCAAAACATGCCACATAGGCAAAATTGGAAAAAATGGGTCCCTGGGCCCGAAAATGCCCCATTTGCTTGAAAAGGTGAAAAATGAAAAGTTAGAGCACCTCCCCACCTTTCCTCAGCCAATGAAAACCTGCCACATTGCCAATACCTTCTGAGGATGAATTTGACGGGAAAATGACGCTCGTCTGACCGTCAAAATGTAAAAAATTCCAGGGAAGCCCTAGAATTGAATTTTTTCACCAAGGATGGCAAATTTTTTATTTTGAATCAACTGAAGCATGATTTTACAACATTTTTGACCTTGGGATTGGATTTTCAAATACAAACAAGTATGAATTGATCAAATTCAATTTTTCCATGATCTGGCAAAGGGAAAAATGACATAGCCCGTGAAATTGGAAAAACTAGGGCACAAAAAAGGGCAAACTTGGAAAATTCCTTCAAATTAGGGCAAAACAACAAGTTTGTGAGCATTTTAAAGCATTCAACTAGAGGGGAAGAAATTAGACCACCAATTCAAAGGGTAAAACATTTTTTGAGCAGATAAGATTTGGAAAATTAGGGCAACATGGTGCAAGCTCAAAAATGGCACCAACATCGGCTCTTGCTTGGGGATGGGCACTCCCAGTGAGTGCCACAAGAACAATAAGTAGACCAAGTGCCAAAATATCCATTGGGAAAAGGATTCACAAGCCAAAATCACCAAAAACCAGCTGAGAACCTGACAAAAATGGCTGCCACACAAAGGCAAACCACAAAACCTGACAAAACACCAAAAACAGAGCAAAAACCAAACACTATACACTGTACAAGCTGTGCATACCTCAAATTTGGGGTTTAATCTAAGAAATGTTTCAAATGTCTGCCATTAACAGGCAGCTCCAGTAATTCCCCATCTAAATCCTTGAGAAAGAAGGTATGTTCACCAATTCTGATATCAATGGCATAAGGGCCCATCCATAATGCATCAAATTTGCCATGCTTGCCCTTGTCTTCATGCCTACTATCCCACAACAAAACCAGATCTCCAACATTGAAGGCTCTAGGAGTGACCTTCTTGTCAAACAATCTCTTCAATTTTTCCCTAAATCTGACATGCCTTTGATGGGATGCTCTTCTCTCCTCATCAAGCTCAATAATCTGATTGATCCTTGATTCATATGTGCCAAGCTCTTGATCTTCCAACTGTTGGGCAAACTGAAATGAAGATAATTGCAGGTGCAAGGGCAACAAAGCCTGAGTTCCATACACCAATTCAAATGGGCTTTTACCAGTAGCTCTTTTAGGAGTTATCCTATCAGCCCAAACTGTAAATTTCAATTGTTCACCCCATTTCTTCTTGTTTTGCTCCAAGGTTCTTCTAATGATCTTCAACAAATTCTTATTACTGGACTCAGCTTGTCCATTCCCTTGGGGTTATAGTTTGAAGAATAAGTCAGATTGATTCCATACTCACTGCACATTGCCATTAAAGGTTTGGCTCTAAAGCACATGGCATTATCAGCTACAATCTTGACTGGGACTCCAAATTTGCATATGATTTGATTCAACAAGAATTCCATAACTATTTGGTGTGTTTCTTTCTTGGTGGGGATTGCCTCTACCCATTTTGTAAAATAATCAGTGGCTACAAGGATCCACTTATGGCCAGCACTAGAAGGATCTGAAATCTCACCAATGAAGTCCATCCCCCATTCCTTGAAAGGAGCTTCAATTGATACAGGCTGCAAAGGAAGGGAGCCTGAAGCTTTCAGTCTTCCAAAGAAACGTTGGCAACTATCACATTTTCTAATCAGTTGGGTTGCATCTTTGAAAAGAGTAGGCCACCAATAACCAGCTCTCAAAATCTTATGTGTTGTTACTCTTCCAGCAAAGTGTCCTCCACAAACTCCCCCATGGAAATCATCAACTATCTTGGGAGCTTCATCTTCAGTTATGCATTTCAAGAGGACACCTTCAGGGTTCTTCCAAGCCAGCCCAAGGTCTGTGATGATATATTTTTGAGAAGCCAGCTTGAGGGCTCTTTTTTTATTTTTATTTAAATGACTAGGGTAGCAAAGGTGTCTGAGGTAGAAGATCACATCTTTGTACCATTCAGAACTTACCAACTTTGCAAGCACATCTACCCTTTCTTCCTCTAGCTGATTCACTTCCACATTTTGCATGTTGCTCTCAGCCATGAGCTTAGCAAGGCCCAAACCTGTTACAAAATTTGTGGTTTGGATGTCCATATCATACTCTTGTAGCTTGTTCACCCACCTACATATTTTCCTTGAGATCTCCATCTTTGATAAGATGTCTTTCACCATGGTGTGGGGAACATAAGCAACAACTTTTGAACTCAATATATAAGGCCTGAAAACTTTTGTTGCTTTCACCAAGGAAAATGCTTGTTTCTCCATGATTGTATACTTTAGCTCAACTACTTGTAAAGCCTTACTAAAGAAGGCAATAGGCCTTTCAGCCCCATTCTTATCCTTTTGCAGTGAAATAGAAGCAATGGTATAGTCAGAGGCAAAAGGAAAATATTTGGAAAGGCCTCTTATAGTTTGGGGCTGCTAAAACAGGTGCATGTTTAAGTGCATCCTTAATTCCTTCAAAAGCTTGAATGGCAGCCTCCTCCCACCTGATAACTTGGTCCTTCTTTAGCATGCTTGTGATTGGAAGAGTTAACTCAGCAAAGTTGGAAACAAACCTTCTAATAAAATTAATCTACCCAAAGAAAGATTGGATGCCTTTCTTGGTTCTTGGGATAGGTACTTTGTTGATTGCTTCCACTCTCTCAGGGTCTATCATAACACCATCTTTTGACACAATGTGACCAAGCAGCTTGGCCTTTTGCACGCAAAATGACACTTCTTTGGATTAAGAGAAATGCCATACTCCCTACATCTGATCAACATCTTCTCCAAGTGCTGCAAATGATCACCTCTCTGCCTTGAAAACATAGTCACATCATCTTGGTAAACTGCAATGAACTCATTGATGTAACCAACAAAAAGCAACATCCATTGCTCTTTGAAAAGTGGCACCAACATTCATCAAACCAAAGGGCATCCTAACAAAAACATATGTTCCCCAAGGAGTAGTGAATGTTGTCTTAAGTCTTTCTGATTCTTTGACAACCACTTGATTGTATCCGGAGAAACCATCCAATGTAGAAAGAAACTCAGACCCTGTCACAAGCTGCAACATATTTTCCATATTTGGCAAGGGATAGTTGTCCTTCATGGAGGCTTTGTTTAGATTTCTAAAGTCTACACAAAGTCTGATATCTCCATTCTTCTTTCTGACTGGCACAAGGTTTGCAACCCAAGATGAATATCTAGTGGGCTGAATAATACCTCCATCTCTCAACTTCTTTAATTCCTCTTGCATTTTCATGGAGAGAAGTGGATTAATTGGCCTTTTCCTCTGTCTAAATGGTTTGGCATTTTTTCAAGAGGGATCTCATGTTGAAACAAGTCTTCTCTATATGCTTTGAGCTCTGAATAGGACCAAGCAAGGCAGTCTTGATATTGTTTCAACAATTGGAGGTAGGACTGTTTTTCTTCCTTGTTTAAACTACTGCCCAACCAAACTTTTCTTGGTTTTTCCTTTGTTCCCAAGTCATGCTCTTCCACATCCCTTGAGGCAGACATGTTTCTATTTATGATGCAATCAACATTGTTAAAATTTGACTCAAGTGTAACAAGACCTCTAGGAATGGTGTTTGTTTTCAATTGGATGATATCTTTTCCAAACAAAGTCTCTCTTCCTTCAGTCATACACACCATTGGCTCCCAATCAATATGCTGATCTACAAACTCACCTTGATTTTGCAAGAACCTTTGCACTTGAGAATCATCATCAAACACTTGCCAATGCTTGATGTTGTCAGGGACAGCAAGCCTAGTCAACACTTCAACATTGTACTCACAATAAGGTGAAACAGTGCAAAACTCCAAATCTTGACCCCAACACTGCCAACTTGTCAGCAGTAGCATTCAAACTTCTGTCATGGTGCATAATATTGAAGGAATCAAACATATCAACTAGATCCCAAACTGCATGTTTATACTGCTTCATTTGCTGATTTTTTGTAGCATACAATTTTCTTATTTGTTTGACAACTAGCTCTGAATCTCCCTTTGCAATGATGTCCTTGACACCATACTTCCATGTAATTCTCAGACCCAACAACAAGGCTTCATACTCAGCAATGTTGTTAGTACATTCAAAATTAAGCTTGAAGGAAAAAACAAATTCTTCCAAGCTAGGAGAAATCAGAATTACACCAGCACCATTTCCAAATTTGGACCAAGCTCCATCAAATAGCAAGGTCCAAGGAGAACATACCTTGTCAAGGCACTTTGACTAGTCCATTTTGTGTTCTTTTCCATCAGCAAAACCAATAAAATTATCAGCATCAACATCAGCAAATAACACTTCATAAGTAGCATTATTGGGATCTTCAATTAGAGTGCAACATTTTCTTTTCACCATAAAGTTTGACAAGGCTTCCCTCAATGGGAATGGTGGCAAAAGACATGTCCATCTGAACACTCCCTCCAACACTTGCAACCCACTTTCTTGACAAAAGCATACCCCATTTGGTAGGGCAATCAACAATTACAACATCCAATTTTAAATTCCTCCCGAGGATAAGATGCAAGCTGCACAACCAAACCTTTTACACAACCAACCACCGGCACCTCCCTTGAATCCATGGCAGTACACTTTCCATAGGCTGTTGTCACTTTGATATCCAACTCATTCATGACTTCTAGAGGCATGAAATTACGTGATGCACCAGAATCAAACATACAATTGTGAAGTAGCCTATCCTTTATAATCAAAGTTGTGAAAAATGGATCAACATTCAATTGGGAGTCAACCAAAGATGTCCCCAAATATACCTCAGGTGTCTCTCCAAGATCTTCTAGTGCTGGTGGTGTTTCAAGGTCAACAATGACTTGAGGGGGAGTCTCAACAACATTTACATTTTTGCCTAGAGTGATCTTCTCTTCCTTCAACCCCAAGTACTCAAATGCTCTCTTCTTATGCTTAGGAATTCTAAGCAACTCAATGATTGGAACACTCACTTTAATTTGGCTCAATACTTGGGCTATGTCATAGGGAACACTCTTTGGCAAAACAACATTGGAAGGGAGACAAGAAGATTCATTAGATGGCAATGGATTCTTGGCAGCTTGGGCATGAGGAGGACTGTAATTTTTGTTTGGGACAACAGAAGCTTTTGGCAAGTGTTTCTTTCCTAGGAGCTTCTTTGGGAATGCTTGTGAGCAAGGGTGTTTTAAGTTTGGCTTGAGGCCCACTTCCTTTAACAAATTTTCTCCTAGTGTTATAATCTTTCTCTTGAGCTACAACAACATTCATCAACAATTGTCTATCTTCCTCTGAAGGGATACCACCATCATACTTCTTAATCATCAAAGCTCTTAAGTATTCAGAAGTCATTGTTAGGAATTTAAAAAGCTTGAACTACATCAACTTCAAGAGCACAAGGGGGGGAGAAAGACATGTACCCGTCTGTATGTAATCCCAAAAGGTAGCAGCAGTCCTAGCACTTATTACTTCAGTAGATGTTGCTCCTCCTTGTGAGCTTGAAGAACAACCCATCATGCAAATATCATCATCAGTTCCATCCTCATTATCATCTTCACCAACTTGCTGGTCCACTTCACATGGAGGATGAGGAAGAAAACATCTATCACACCAATCCATATCAGTAACTTCATCAACAACAGCAACCCCAGCAGTTAGAGGGTCAGGAACCAATCTATTTTCACATGCTTGGGGTTATCTATTTTCCCCTCCCATAGGTCCTTTACCTCTATCATCTAGTCTTTGATCACCCCTAGGATGATTTCCAAATCTATCATGGTTTTGTGCTCTTTGCTGACCTTGTGAAGTCTTCCCAATTCCCTTCTTCAGCTCTTGCCAACTTGTATGAGATTTCTTTGACAGCCCCTACCAAATTTTTCACAACCTCTTCTAAATCAGCACCTTTGCTAGCTTGAGGTTTTTCAGGGTTTATCAATTTTACACCATCTCTCTTGAGAGGTTTCCCAACAGCCTTGATATTGTTTTCAATTTGAAGTGCCATGGTGAAAGCTTGTCTTAGATTGGTTGGGTTCTTGTCTCTTAGGTAATAGGATGCCTTCTTATCAAATGCATCTGCATATTTGATTAAACAAGATTCATCACAAGGCCTCAAACCAACAGGAAGCCTTCTCAAAGTTTTGTTAAACCTTGTGTTGAAGTCATGGAATGATTCATTAGGGTTCTTCTTGATATTCTCAAACTCAGACAAAAGAAATCTAGGATTAGTCTTGTCACCATATTGCAACCTAAATGCATTTTTCATTTCATTCCATGAATCAATAGAATTATCAAGTAGAGCCTTGTACCAATCCCTAGCATCTTCTTCTAGTGTATGAATAAACAATTTGGACATACACATCCTCAAACTCTATCTCAAAATATTCCATCATGTTATCAAAAAGTTTGAGATGTTGATCACCAGTAATAGCATTGTTACCCTGGAATTTTGGCAACCTATTTCTGACATCTTGTGGGACAGCATTTGGGTAACCATCCATTCCTCTAAAATTTATAGGAAAAAAGGTGTTAACAACAAATGGAGGTCTAGGCTGAGCCATATTGTTTGGTGGGGGTGATCTTGGAGGTGAAACAAAATGATGAGGAGTGATAGGTCTTTGGGGAATGGGAATGAAAACTTCAAGACAGATCTCTCTTAAGGGCTCTCCTTCTTGATGATCTCTAACAAATTTAGAAAATACAGGATCAGATTTAGGAACAAGCCTTTCAAATGCACAAGAAGGTCCCTCACCTGATGGGGATTTCAAATCAGCAATAGGATTGTCTGAATCAGATCCACTTGAAGAAGAATTGCAGTCCTCAATAACAGGCTGCTCACTTTCAAACTCAACAATAGGGATCCCCTTTCTTGCAGTCAAGTCTCCAACCACCTTCCACACTTTTCTTCCCTCTAGCTCTAAGTTTCTTGAATCTGTCAAACAACTTCTTAGCAGAGTCCTTGATGAAGAGAGATCTTCTTCCTTCCAGTTTTGCAGGGATTAGCAACACAAAAGTAAATGACAGAAAGGTAAGACAACTGGTATTTTCAATATCAAATCAGCATGGAGTCGCCACTAAGGACTTTCACCTTAGTTGTGTAAATGCACTAAAGTAATCTGTCAAATGTTTGCTAGCACTGAAAACATTGCAAAGCCTTATAAATCAGACCTTCTTCTTCTTAAATCAATCAATCACAATACACCCAAAGTGTATGAACTGCTAGTAAATGGAAAAAGGGCAGACAAAACTTGAAACCCTTGTTTAAAAACTTGCAGATCTGAAGCATAGAATGATATTTTAACAATGTAGCAGCTCAAATACTTGAATACACAAATGCTCAAACTCTTCAAACACTCCAAAAACACCAAGAATTTCCAAGAAGTCCCTGGCAACGGGCGCCACTCGTGTTGGTATCCAAATTTGTTCTCCTTTTCAGTCTGAGCAGCACCATAGATATGTCATGGAGCTTAAAGACAAGATTAGACCATGTTGTATGTCGTTGGTAGCCGGGGATATGGTCTAGCTAGCACTCAGGTTTGTGGAGAAATGGATAGCACTCCAATAGGACTTGATCTTGTCCTAGCTGTTTTAGGTTGTGCCTTGCAACCAAGGTAAGAGGACCTATTTTGTAACCTTGTAATGGTGAAGGAGATGAAGATGTCCTTCTCTTTGCTTGAAATTCTATGATGGAGACCTTGATGAAAACATGATCAACACCCCAGATCTGAACTCTCACAAGTTGTCACTTCTCAAAACACTGGTATGTTCTCAAAACAAGGCAAAGGTTACTAGAGACATTGGAAATTTTGATCTGTTATGCATACTTTTACAAATGGATTTTGATCTTCTGTGGGTATACAAATACAAATCAGGGATAGTACATGATAGGGTCTTTGTTGTTTAGATGATTTTTGGTGGGGGATTGACAAGACAAACTGGGATATATCAAATCTTTGACAACCTCTACAATACTTGACATAACTATCAGATAAAATGCTTCAAATAATCAGGACATTCTTTCAACCAGAAGAGGCATAAATGGAATCCCAGGTAGCACTCTTCACACAATCTTTGAGAATTCACCACAAAATCTCGAAGTAAAGAACTCAATTAAACACAAAAATCCATGATCAAACCACACCTAAGGTACCCCCAAAGGCTTACAAGAAATCTCTGTAGTCAAGGAAGGTAAAGTGATTTTAAATTTGTTTATCTCCTTATCAGATGAAGGCTCTTCTGAACATGAGATTGCAAATGCCACTAAACTATCAACCAGAAATGGATATCCTGTGTGATTTCTAAAGACTTTCAATGCAAGATTGCAACAAGAACAATAAAATTTATTTGAAAGGCATTTAAAAATGATAATAGACATCATATTGCCCAAAGAAAAACACAGATTTAATTCAAAACTTGTTAGATTCAACAGTAGGGGAGAGTTACATGAACAATCTCAGAGTTGTGTGATGGCTATACACTTGTAACCAACTCACATACATGAATTTCCAACACATGAGACATTAACCTGGTTCTTTGGTGGATTTCTAAAAAAAATGAGCTTTCTCTCAGAATTTGCTCGTGATTTTCAACTCCCAACCAACTTTACAATTTCTCCAAAATGCAATATATACCTTATGCCACATTGGAGCCTTCTTTCCCAAGAAAAGAATATGCCATGGGATCAAGTTTGTTACAACAATTCTTCATGATTCAATGAAAATGACATCAAACAGAAAAACACTCGCAGGTTGCTAGGTGTGCCCAAGAAGATTAAATTATTACAAATATCTGGATCATTATCCATCCTGGAGGCATGTTTTTCATCATTGAGGCATGCAAACACCTCTTACTCATCATTTTCACCTTTTTACCTTTTTAAACTACCTCTGCAACTTTTGATTTTGTCATTTCACGTGTTTGCTCGGGCTGAGGTAGCAAATTACTTCAAAAACATCTCAAACCTAAGAAATAAGCCATGAAAGTGATGCCAATGATCCTGGAAGGCCAAGACGAAACAAAATCACTATAAATTTGATGAATTTTGATGGAAAAATCATGATTCCAAGCTTCCTGGAGCTCCCGTTACTGTCAAATCAAATGGATGCACAACAACTGTCGATCCTATCCCTCTTTTAATCCCAACCCTCTACGTGGAAGATGCAGACTTAGAAATAAGCTTGAGTTACCTTTTTAATTTTTTGGATAAGGCTGGACACGTGGCAAAAAATGATTGGAAATCAATTCGGGCTCATTTTTGACTTTTTGACATTTTTGAAAAAAAAAGGAAAAATTTGACTTTTTCCTCCAACCCTCTGCCTTTGAATTTTGGAGTTGACACGTGGCATATGGTGGGTCCCATTGAAATCGTGCTTCAATTCTGTGCATTTTGACCTTTTTTGGAAATTGGGAAAATTTTCACTTTTTACCCCGCGGGCCCACACCTTCGATTTTTCCCTTGCCACGTGTCTCCTTATGATTCGCTAGCGGGCCAGCGCTTAAATTTTTTATTTTGAACTCTTTTGGCAAAAGGGAAAAAAATTTCTTCCTACCCCCACGGGGCCCGTTGACTCACCTTGTCCTCTACCACATGTCGCTCAATGATTTACTAGTGGGCCAGCGCTCCAAATTTTGATGTTGAACTCTTTTGTGAAAAAGGGAAAATTCCCCTTCTACCTCCACCGGCCCACCAACCCAAAACTTGTCCTCTGCCACGCATCCATCTCTCATTTACTGGTAGGACCCACGGTCTTAATCTTCATTTTACTCCCTTTAAGCCAAGGGAAAATTCTCCACTTTGTCTCCGCAGGCCCACCCCTCCAGAACTATCCCCGCCACGTGTCCATCCCCTATTCGTTGCACGGGTTTCGGGCCAAAACTTGACTTTAAACCATTCGAAGTTTAAAAACTTCAAAATCACCAAAACCTCCGCCGGCCTCCGCCAGGCCCGCCTTGCCCTGCCATGCTGCCACATGTCCATCGTTGATTGGAGCGGGGGCAAAACTGATTTTGAAACTTTATAAAATTAGAGCCAAAAAACTCTAAGTACCCCCGTCGGCCCACACTTCCGTTTTGAAACTTTTAGGACACGTGTCCTCTTGTGATTGGTTGTGGGGTTTTGGGACAAAATTTGACTTTTAGAATTTTCATGCAAAGTAAGGTCTAAAAACCTTAAGGGAATCCGACCACCCGCCATCCCGCTTGCCAATCAAAACATGCCACATAGGCAAAATTGGAAAAAACGGGTCCCTGGGCCCGAAAATGCCCCATTTGCTTGAAAAGGTGAAAAATGAAAAGTTAGAGTGCCTCCCCACCTTTCCTCAGCCAATTGCAAACCTGCCACATTGCCAATACCTTCTGAGGATGAATTTGACAGGAAAATGACGCCCGTCTGACCGTCAAAACGTAAAAAATTCTAGGGAAGCCCTAGAATTGAATTTTTTCACCAAGGATGGTAGATTTTTGATTTTGAATCAACTGAAGCATGATTTTACAACATTTTCGACCTTGGGATTGGATTTTCAAATACAAACAAGTATGAATTGATCAAATTTGATTTTTCCACAATTTGGCAAAGGGAAAAAACGACATAGCCCGTGAAATTGGAAAAACTAGGGCACATAAAAAGGGGCAAACTTGGAAAATTCCTTCAAATTAGGGCAAAACAACAAGTTTGTGAGCATTTTTTGAAAGCATTCAACTAGAGGGGAAGAAATTAGACCATTAATTCAAAGGGTAAAACATTTTTTGAGCAGATACAGATTTGGAAAATTAGGGCAACATGGTGCAAGCTCAAAAATGGCACCAACAAGATGAATATTCCATTTAATCCTACTTGCAAAGACACTGTATATACACATGAGGGATTGACTTAACCAGGATTTTTATTTTGAGGACCTCTACCCTCCACCATATGCTTCTCATCTTTATCCTAGGTTTTTTTTGCATCCCTTCCACTTATGACCTAAATGTCTTTCACCTCGCGGTCCTTCCTTGCATGCGATCCTTGATTTACACCACTTACATTAGGACAATCATAACTAGATTATATTGGGGGCATGTTAGATCCTAACCATACAAACATCTCATTTCATATACCTTTTGGACGGGGTCTTCATTTATAATAGTTCCTTTCTTGAATATACACAAAATCTTACTCGATGGTATGAACACGGGTGTCACTTACCACCCTTTAGTGATGAGGAATATGCGATGGGTATGTATAACTTATGGCTTTATGGATCATTACGCGATCAACCTGAAACCATTCCTTACTAGGTCCTCTAACGCTTATCAATTCGACTTTGACCCTGAAATTGATGACCTTATAGATGACATTACTTAAATTCCTTCTTGATATTGCACACTAGGTGGGCATAACATTCACACATCCCCCCAACCTAGCATCAACACACATCACAACATAACATCCTTATAGCATACACATTTTACATCTTCATCACATTGTGTACTCTCACTCACTCATCACAATCATATTAGCATCTTATTACCAGATGACACACTCTTTTGCTTTAGATTGAAAATTGAATTTTGAGGGCATAATATACACATGAACCCAAAAGAGTGAACATTAAACACTAGATACTCTACATTACATATTGTGCACTATACACACCACATGACATAGTTTCACCACTTCATCTACTACACATCACATATTTTCACATATCTTGCAATAAATATCACCTCTTGCATTCTTAATCTTCAAGTTAGTCTACATCATTCATATTTCAACCTTTGTGCATATACATATCCTATATATTCTACACACTATACTAGTGTTCATCATGCATATGTCAAACTCATTTTTTCCACACATCTTTCACTGTATACTACACATCGAATATTAAAAAAATTTACACATCATATGGTTGTATATAATCATCGCACATGCTACATATTCTTCTACGTGTTGCACTCACTACCCTATAACGCATTTTAGTCTCACAGTCCTTACTAGATTGTTGAGGGTATACATTACAAATGGACCTCATCACATTCATGTATTCATCATGCAATCTCTTATCATGAGACATTCCTAGGTTAGTGACATATGTTATAGGCTAAATGGTCACCTATTTCATCATCTTGCAGCACTGTACACTTTAGGCTACATCACTACTCCCTCTATTCATCTCGTAGTGATATACGCTTTAGGCTAAACCATCACTCCTCCAATCATCTTGTCGTGATATACGCTTTGGCTATAACGTCACACAAAACTTCATCTCTCTGTCACATATGATCAATACACATTCACCAAAGCGTGCTACACACATCACATAGCTCTACCATTTTCTTGTTCACGTGCTCTCGTTTTATGGGTCATTCTTGACTGATGAGAGGGAAAAAACAAATGAATCTCACTGCATGCAATTCTATTCACTCGAGGGGCATGTGGCTCCTATCATTCACTTTGCATTCCAATCCATACCATCCACTACATACTCCATATCTTGGTTGCATTTACTTATACATGTTTTCTTTATTACACATGCTAGATAGATATCTTGTATGTCATTAACTTTGCCATACACACATTCACTTTTTCGTCATTTTCGAGTTGTGATCACATATATAAATCTTCTACATGCAGCATGGATGGTTGGCACACTATCAATCCCACATTAGCTCCTAGGGGCATCCAATTTCATATACTACAGGTCCTATTGTTTCATATTTGTACTTAGTGAACTACTTTTATACTCATTTTTGACATACTTGTTATATTTCTAACATGTTAATGGGTGCTTCATGTGTAGCATGTGTTTTGCAGGATTACTTGCTACCATGGAAATCCATTGTTTACACTTGCTTGTCTTTGTTTTCTATTGTATGTGGGTCTCGCCCTTTTTTTGGTGTGCACACTTTTTTGTTTCTATGCGACCACTATGACATTGAGTATCTTGCAACATTGTGAGTAGTGTCCCATGTTTGCAGCCTACGTTTTGCAGTCTACATTGTCTTATTGGGTGTTTACATTATCAATTTGATTATTAGCTTCTACATTGTCTGTGTAGTTTATACTTTTCTTCTACATGCATGCTTATTTGTACTAACACTTGTTTTCTAGCCATTTATTTGTGTGTGCCTTAGTTTCTACGAAGCACATTCCCTTCCCCCCTCTAAGGAAGATTTTTACTTTTTACAGTTAGTCCTCTCGTGGGGCTACATTATCCTATCCACGACATCACATACACCCCGACAGAGGGGGGCATCATTTGGGGTTTGTAGACACAAAATAACACAATTTGGGTATTATTTAGTCTTGGTATCATACTACTATTCATATAGTTTTTGAGTGAAGAAATTACTAATTAACCCATGTCCTTTAGCCATTTTACTTTGCTTTCTATCGTCACTACCAACCTCCCCCATGTACTCGCCCAATCACTTCTAACAATTTTTATCATCTTATTCATGACTGGGGTGCCCAACCCAATATTGGGGCACCCTAGGTGTCATATTCCCATTTGGGGTGACTTGATCCTTTTTCTACTTTACCTCCATCTTATGGCACTTTCTAGCCATTTGAGATTTTCATATTTTTAGTGGTAAGCCTTTCTGGGGTTAATTTATGAAATTAAAACAAGAGAACCATATAAATATAAAGTTATTAGACCATAATGAGGGACCAAGCACTAGGCACTACTATCATCCACCTAAGGTTTCATCCATCTAAGCCATTTAGAGCTCCATTTGTATACATCTAGCTCCATCACAAGGGACAAAGTTGGTTCATCTACATCACACTACATAGAAGGGTCTCTTCTTTATCACTGATTACCAATGACATCTAATGAAATTCAAATAAATACATGCAACATGTAGCAAAGGCTTCAAATCACTTAGTGACCCTTCAAATTTTGTTTTTGGAACTCTTGCACAGGCCAGGGCACCCAGATCTTAGACCAACATGCCCCAGGTGCCCTCATCCTTCCCAAGGCACCCCAGTTTGCTCAATCTACTCGGATCTACACCTTTTGGGCCTCGGCAAAGTAATTTCCTCCACCTCTTTAGCTATTCATGTTTGTGGAACAATCCCAAATAGTCATTGAATAAGCTAAGCTCGTTCTAACTCTCCTTGCACATTATATCTTTACATTTCTACTTTCTTAGTTACTAGGGTCATTTTCTTTACTTATTTAGTTGTTATTTATTACTTTGCATAACATCAGATCAAACTAAATTAGACTCCATCTTCCATTTTAGTTTAATCATTTTTGTGAACCTGAACTCGATCTTCATGCTTAGGATCCTCATTTTCCCTCTATCATGGCTCAAATTTCTTTGTTTGATTTACTTAAGATGCATCCCTATTTCCAGGTTGTTCTGAAAAAATCCCTAGACACCAAGTATCTTCATAAAGATACCCCGCCACAAAAATAAGTCCTATCTTCGATCATTTATCTAATGACTCGAGTCTTCATGATCCTCTATCTAATCAACCATTATTGGAGTCAATTCAAGGTTTTAAATCTTTATTTCAAGATAAATTTAAGGCTGTAGAATCCACAATCACAGCTCTCAAATTTGAAATCCATTAGCTTAAGGACGATTCTCAAGCGCATGTTTGTTCTCCTTCTACATCTCATTTTCATTCTATATCTACTACATGTGCTCATATAAGTGAACCTCAAGTCATACCATTACTAGAGAAACTCCCCCTTGATCGCAATACTAAGCAACCTGATATTCTTATTGAGCTCCTTAATTGTCAATCGATCACTTTATCACCCATTCATTACTATTCTCCTTATTGGCTAGAAAAATATCAAGGTCGTTTGTATTGTAATTATCATCGAATCAATGGCCATAACGACAATGAATGTCATGATCTATAACAAATAATTGAACATCTTGAGCATTAGGGCTTCATCTTATTTACTGCACAACATTATGCTACAAGCCCATCTACAAATGCTACATCTAAGTGGGTTCCTAAATCTGATTTGTCTAGTGTTCCTTCTTCTGTTACTCAAATTCCACTTATACAATCTACTCAAGTAAAAAAAACACCTCTCCAAATTAGTCCAATACTTCCTCCTAATAAATCACCTATAGTATTACCAAGCCAAACTAAACAACCCCCTCTAAATATCAATACAACTCCTCCACCTCTCAAGTCATCTGCGGTCAAAAAGCAACCACTCATTATACAAGACAAACAAACCCTAGCTGACATATTTTGACTCTTACAATTTAAAGACCCTATATCATCCTCGCTTCAATGTACAACCACTTATTACAAAGAAATTGCTCTTTACATTGATCCTATTAATGTCTTTTGACTAAATCTCCATCACTTACATATTTTGGGGGCATGACGCTTATCACCCCCTGCCTTTTCTAAACAACAAACATGTCTATTACATATTCATCACATAGCAATTTAACGTACACTCACATTGACCATTACCTGATGACACACCGTTATGCTTAGGTTCACACTTGAATGTTGAGGGCATACTATACATGAACCCCACACAATGCACAATAGGTACTACACACTATGTCTATTCCTACATCTTGTGTCATATGTCTTACATCGTATATCATACCTTCTAAATTTAGATTACATCATTCATATTTCGACATTTGTGCATCTACACATCACACCTATTCTACAAAGCATACTAGTACTCATCATATATATGTCAAACATCTATTGTTTACGAGTCTGGCATTACATCCTACTCATTATACATACTACATAGTGTGCATCTCACACTATCAGGCTATCTACACGTCTTACATTACATACTATACATCAAATATTCACAGATTCTACACATCACATGGTCGTATATTATCATCACATATATTATGTCTTCTCACGCGTGTTGCACTCACTACCCTATGATGTACTCTAGTTCCTGGGCTCATACTCGACTGACGAGGGTTTATAAATCAAATAGACCTTATCATACTCACACGTTCATCATTCATCCTTCTATCGTGTGATAATACTAGGTTAGTGACATATTATATATAGGCTAAATGGTCACTTATTCCTTCATCTTGTAGTGGTATACACTTTAGGCTGCATCACCACTCTATTTATTCAACTCATCACGATATACAATTTTGGATACATCAGCACACACATTATTTTATAGGTCACATATCATCACCAAACATATACATTCATCACAATGTGTTACACAACACACATTTCAACCATTTCCCGATGACATACTCTTGTTCTTCAGTTCACACTTGACTATTGAGGGAATATTACACATGAACCCCACACACTACATAATAGGTACTACACATTGCGTCTCTTCACACATATCACATCATATATCTTACATCATACATCATACATCATAAATTATACATTTAGTATACATCATTTATATTTTGATATCTACGCATCCACACATCATACATATTCTATATATCATATTAGTACTCATCATACATGTCTTACACTCTCATGGTCTACGAGTCTAGCATTACATACCCCTCATATTACATACCACATAGCGTGCACCTTACACTTTTAATATATCTACACATCTTGTATTGCATCTTATACATCGTACATTACACATTCTACACATCACATGGTCATTTAATCATCACACATCCTACATCATCTTCTACGCGCTGCACTCACTACCCTATGACAAAATCTAGTTCCTAGGTCCATACTCAATTGCTAAGGGTTTACAAATCAAATGGGACTTATCATACTCACATTTTCATCATTCATATCATGTGACATTACTAGGTTAGTGACATACACCATAGGCTAAATGGTCACCCATTTTTTCATGTTATAGTGGTATACGCTTTAGGCTATATCACCACTCTCTATATTCATCTTGTAGCGATATATGCTTCAAGCTAAATCATCAATCCTTTGATCATATTATCGTGATTTACGCTTTGGCTATAGGGTCACATACACACATCATTTCTAGTTCTCATATCATCACCACACACACACACACTCATCACAACACGATAAACAAAATACACACTTCTACCATTTCCCAATGATGTACTCTCATTTAAGGTTCATTCTTGATTGCTGAGGGGGTAAAACAAATGAACATCACTGCGTACAACTCCATTCAATTGGGGGGCATGTGGCTCCTATCATCCATATTGAATTCCATTCCATCCATCCACAACATTTTGCATATCTTGGTTGCTTTAAATATTGCTTGCATTTGCTTATACATGGTCGTATTATTACACATGCTAGATAGATATATTATATGCCATTATATTTATCATATACACATGCGTGTTCACATATTTTTCTAGTTGTGATCGTAGATATAGGTCTCTTACATGCAACATGGATGCTCGCCCCCTACTAGTCCTATAATGGTCGCTAGGGGCATCCACATTCATTTTTTCCAGGTGTTATTATTTCATTTTGTACTTAACACTTTACATTAGTTGGTTATACACACTCTTGACATACTAGTTATATTTCTAACATGCTAACAAGTGCTTCATGTGTAATATTTGTTTACAGGATTACTTTCTTCCATGGTTATCTATCTGTTTGTCTACTATTACTTGTCTATTATTCTCTCTTGTATGTGGGAATTGACCTTTGTTTTTTTCTATACACTTTTTTATCTGTATGCAGCCATTACGGCCTTGAGTGTCTTGCAACATCATGAGTGATGTCCCATGTTTACAATCCACTTTAGCGGTCCATGATTTTCTTCTTGCGTGCTTACTTGCTTTCTAGCTTTTACATTGTTTGTTAGCTTACAATTGTCTTCTACATGCATGCTTGTTAATACTAACACTTATTGCTAGCCACTTGTTTGTGTGCACCTTGGTTTCTAGCAAGTGCATTCCCTTCCCCTTATAGGGAAAAATTTACATGGTTTGTCCTATTGTGGGGCTGCATCCTCCTATTCGCAATGTCGCATGCGCCCTAAAGAGGGGGGCATCATTTGGGGTTTTATACACAACACAATGCTCTCTACCAGTACAGTTCAATTCATTTTTCTGTCATTGACATTGTGGGTTATACATCGAGTGGGTTTAGACCATTATAAGGACCTCGTACATAGTGGATTTTATAGTTTTCCTTAGCATTCTAGGGAGCAATTACAGGCTGGAGGATACAACAGATTTCCACCCTACACTACTTCGGCCAGTGAAGTCGAATCACCTGAAAAATAGGTAGTACAAAGATCTCTTCATACATTCTTAGGTAAGCAGTTACAAGTTGGAGAATAACGTATCTTTTTGCCTACACTTCTTCGGCTACAGTGGCATTAAATTGCCAAAAAAAATCGCAGTTACATGATATCCTTTTGACAAACCTTTTTTTATCTAATCACAGATTAGGTGCACACATTCCTTTTAAATTTTCATACTTCCATTTATAGTATTTTTACAATTTAAATGTTTTTTGACACATATACATGTATATTTGACTACTTGATCATCTTATCCTTTGCAGGTCCATCCGTATGAGAAGTAAGAAGTCAACAACAACAACAAAAACCAACTACAACAATGCCAATTAACAACAACATTTTGCAGTAACACACACCTCATACTAACATGCATGTACATCACACACATTGGAAGCTACACACGTGTTTCCACCCTAGGTTCACTCTCATCACTTTTTTCTCTTTTGCATCTTTAGTTTCCACGCTCCATGTTTTTGTCACTCCACACTTTTGTCAAGTCCTTCAACATGCTTTCTACATCACTCTACATGGACATCAAGTACGCATCTCTATCTAATTTATGTTACCAAGCATTCTGCTCACCAACATAAAGTGGGGGAAAATGTAGTCAAAAAATCATGCACCTTGGGTATTATTTAGTCCCGGTATCATACTACTATTCATATGGTTTTTCAGTGAAAAAATTACTAGTTAACCCATGTCCTGTGGTCATTTTACTTTGCTTTATGTCGTCAATCATTACTGACCTCCTGCATGTACTCTCCCAGTCACTTATGACATTTTACGTCATCTTATCCCTGAATGGGGTGCCTAGCCTAGTACTGGGTCACCCCAGGCACCTTGGTCCCATTCAGGGTGCCCTAATACTTTTTCTAATTTACCTCCATCTTTAGGGAACTTTCTAGCCATTTGATCTTTTCATATTTTTAGTGGTCAAACTTTTCAGGGTTAATTAAAAAATTAGAACAAGAGAACGATATCAATATAAAGTTATGAGACCATAATGATGGACCAAAAACTATACACTACTATCATCCACCTAAGGTTACATCCATCTAAGACATCTAGAGCTCCATTTGCATCCATCTAGCTCCATCGCAAAGGTTAAGTATGGTTCATCTGCATCACACTAAATAGGAGGGTCTCTTCTTTATCACTGATTACCAACGACATTTGGCACAGTTAAACTAAATACACACGAAAGAATCGAAGGCTTCACACCACTTAGCGACCCTGCATATTTGGTTTTTGGAGCTCCTGCACAGACCAAGGTGCCTAGATCTTAGACCAGGGTGCCCCAGGTACCCTCATACTTATGCAGGCATCCCAGTCTACTTAGACTGCTTAGATATATAATTTTTTGGGCCTCGTCATAGTCGTTTCCTCCTCTTGTTTATCCAGTCATCTCTGTGGAACAATCATGAATAGTTGTTTAATCAACTAAGCTCTTTCTAACTCTTCTTGCAAATTAGGGTTTTACATTTCTTCTTTCTTAGTTGTTTGGGTCATTTTATTTATTTATTTAGCTATTATTTAATACTTTGTATAACTTCATATTAAACTAGATTACACTCCCATATTCCATTTTAGTTTAATTATGGTTTATACACACTACACAACGCATTACTGGTACAATTTAGTTCTCTGTTTATGTCCATGACACAGTGGGTTATACAACTAGTGGGTTCAGACCAGTCTATAGAACTCCATACACAACAAAATTTATAGGACATGTTGTCCTTAGCATTATGGGGAACAATTCTAGGTTGAAGGAACATCAAAATTTCCTACCTACACTTATTCGATCAGTGGCGTGGGATCACCCAAAAAAACTAGGTAGTATAGAGATCTCTTCATACTCTTAGGGAAGCAGTTACAGGTTGGATAATAACACATCTTTCTCCCTGCACTTCTTTGGCCCAGTGGCATGGGATCTCCTAAAAAAATCACACTTCATCAATAGTTACATGATATTATTTCTACACCCTTTTTCTTCTCACATATCAAGTGCACATGTTCCTTTTTCATTTTCATACTTTCATATATACATGCATCTTTTCACACGGTTTTAAACATATACATGCGTATTTTACTAGTTGATCATCTTCTCCTTTGTAGGATTGTCCGTATGGGAAGCAAGCAATTAATAACAAAAAAAACAACTACACCACTTGACATTATACACCTCATACTAACATGTAGGTACATCACACACATTGACAGCTACACACACACTTCCACACTAGGTTCACTCTCATCACTTTTTATACTTTTTCATCTTTAGTCTCCACGCTCCACTATTTTCTCATTCCATGTTTTGTCTAGTCCCTCAACGCGTTTTCTACTTCACTCTATATGGATATCAGACACACATCTCTATCTAATTTATGTTACCAAGCATTTTGCTCACCAACATAAAGTGGGGGAAAATTTAGTCACTAAATCACGTGCTTTGGGTGGCTTATGAGTTTATGGTTTGATTCACCTCATTGACTAAACATATTTTATAACACATGTCACTCAAGAGTTTCTCCATATTTATGTGGTCAACTGTATTGTAGTTAAAACCCTAATAAAATAGAATTTTGATTATTTTAATATTTTTGTATGATCTAGATAGGTCTTTTTTATGTAAATAGATATAATTACTAGGATATGCACATATAGATGTATATGTACAATTATGTATATATGCATGCATGCATGTGTGTGTTTCACATGTGTGTGTGTGCAAATTATGATTAGGTATGGTTATTTTTAGTGCAATTGTTAATGTAAAACCAATTTCCATATCTCATACATTTTGGTGAACCTATCTTAGCTTACATATTTTTTGGTCTTCTAGGGTTAGATCTTATAGTATTTCTTAACATACTCGCATGACACAACTTTATCTATCTCAATTCCTATTAGAGAAATTTGTGTCATGTGAGTGTGTTAAGAAGTCATATTATGCACTAATTTATCTATGTATTTATATATTTCTTCATTTCAAGTTACGGCCTTATTGACATGAAGATGACACATAACATTTAGGAAAGATAGGACAAGAAAGTATAAAGCTTGAGAAAAAGAAAATCATGAGTGAAAAACCCCAATAATAGAAGGGATCATTTTTCAAGGGATGTTAACCGCTTTTGTGTTGTGTGAAAATGGTTAAGGACTTAGAAATTGCAAGAAATAAAGGAGAGAGAAACCCACGTGAAGTGGGAAGTTCAAGTTATATGAGAAAAAAATAACACAAACACATATAAATGAACTTAATAGGATAAGAAAGTAAGGGTGTTGACAAATGATCAATGCCACGAAAAGGACAAGTTGATAAAGAAGAATATGCATTAATAAAAAATGTAATTTGAACCAATAATTAAGAAAAACATTAATACATTAGTACATTCATACCAAAACAAAAAATTAATCTTATACTAAAATTAAATGTTTATATGATTTAAAATATATAGAAATAATTCAAAAAAAGATAGTTAAAATCACATTAAAACCAAAACATTTTACCGTAAAAAAATTAACCAATTTGTAAAATATTAAACTCTAGATAATAAAGAAAAACATTTAAGGAAAAGTAAATGATACATTAACAAACTAAGATATTTAGTAAAACAATTAATTAATGGGTACCAAAATTAATTCTCAAATAAAGAAAAAGGATAAGAGTAAGGGGGAAAAAGAAGAAGATAGGCATAAGAATAACTTCAACAAAAGTAAAGAACATCAAATAGGGGGAAAAAAATGAAAATCATCATGCAATAATTTATAAACCGCGTTGTAAAAGGAGAATAACTAGCAATTGCACATGAGTGGCAATTTACGCTAGTGTGTATAACAATTTTTAGTTTGTTGGATTTGTAATTTGTGATGAAATGTATGTTATCTTAAAATGTTTGATGTTTGTGTGATGGGAAGGAGAGAACAATTTAGTGAGTTGTGACTGTCTATAATGCCTTGACATATGTACATACGTTGTTGCAAAGTTCTTATTTCCACAAGTATGTGCGCAAAAGTGATCTAATCATGTTTAATATCCATGTTTGTTTCATTTTGATAGAACAATCACAATGGCTCTTGAAGATGACCGTGTTTTCTGTAAGTTGTAATTTTGATATTTACCAAAAATATATCACATTTCGTCATTTAATCAAAGACCTAGCTTTTATCTACTGAATCTCCCATTCTGACATTTAAATGTTGCCCTTATGCTCAATTCTTGAATTGGAATTGGAAACTTATTCACTAAGGATTTCAAAAATCAACAATTTAATATTGGGAAAATGGTAATTGAAATTGAAGTCCTCACTTTATATTGTTGTTTTTGTTGATGTTGGCATGTTAGGTGAAGGGATCAATAATGGCCATAGAGATGGCATCTTTCCCAATAGGTTTGATTTTATATAATTTGCATATTACCCTAGCGTATATACTACAAGTAAATACCCCATGGTACAAGCTCACTTTTTAACACAACTTTGCCTCTTGCATAAGTTGATTTAGTCACACAATTCTATGGAAATTTTGTTCCATGTATATAGTATTTGTTATTGGCTAACAACCTCTCAAATAAAAATAAATAACATGTGTTGTTGAGAAGAAAAATCCTTCCAATTTATAAAATTGAGTGAAGCTGAAATATTTCAACAATCCAGACCAAATCAAAAAGGTCGCTTAGGCCTCTGAAAGTGTGTACTTCATGAAGGTACAAGTAGCATAATTCCTCAAGAGAAGTGGATTGTTAGGATTAGCATGCAACATCTTCTGATAGGAAGCATCACTACTGTTAAAATTAGATCGAGAATCCCCACCCCTTGCTCCATAACTACCTCCACCAGAAAGCCCACTTCTATATCCATTCTCAAATCCTTTGTGAGTATACATAGAACCCATCTCACTTTCACCTAGCTGAAGAAAGTCTTTTCACATGGGTAGCCTTGAAATTTTGATTATGAAAACTACAAAACAAGCCTCTCTTCAGCAAGGTCTCACCCTCAACCACATTTTCCCCATCTACCTCTACTCCTAATCACAAACCCACTGTTGTTTTGATTCTCCCACTCATAAAAGAGAGGATACATGTTCTAAATCTCCCATTCTAGTAGAAGTTGGAAGGATGTTGATAAAGGTTGTGGAGTTCGCTTGTACACCTGCAAATTGCATTTTCTGAAAAGGTGCCACGGCGTTTCCAACACACCCAGTTTGTGCATATCCTGCAAGCATTGCAATCAGTTTGTTGTATTGAGCTTTAAAAAAATGTACATATAATCGGAGCTTATGAAACATAATGTTAAAACAACTATAAACCACATTTTTTAATCTTATAATTCCCTCTACAATGTATAAAATCTCAAGAAAATTGAAGAACCTCTTAAAACAACAAAATTTCCCAAAAAATAAAAAAAATTCCTCACAATTCTGAACCTGAGGGTTTCTAGGATGGAACCATGCCAAAATCGGGGCTAAAAACCACCTGGATTTGTGATAATAATGTGACACAATAATCAAAAGCGTTTGCCAGATTTTTCGAACAAAAGTACAAAAACGAATCCTCAAAGCAATTGCTCTGCCAATCACTGTAGTGGATCCACCTTCACTTCACTGTTGATCTCCATTATTTCTTCGTTATTTTTCTCTATCTCGTGCTCATGCACATATATATACATTGCGTATATAGCTATCGAAGCTGGTGTGCAATTTTTATATTTCTTTTTCTTCTTTTTTTCGGGTCGTGTTTCTTTGTTATTTACTATACACTACCCAATAGGGAAATCAATACTTTCAGACAATAAATTTTAATAAATTTATAATTATCTAGATGCTACAACAAAGCCATAATTATGGAGATTGAATGCCCATATTGGACAATTCGGCAAATTTTAAGTTCCTCGTTCATTTACACATTTTATGTACAGTGCAAAATACCATAATATAGGTATGGAAGTTTAGAGTCAAACTTGAAAATCGAAGCAGAGGTCATATATATTAATATTTATAACCCAAATTGGTTGTTTCAACTAATCTAAGTCAAGCAAAGCCTTTTTCCCTCTGGAAAGTCCTCAAAATTCTAGTCACTGAAAATGTGTCTACGAACAACATGACATCTTGTTAATCTAGGGGTATCAGCACCTTGGGTTTTAGGATTTCTGCATACTCCAAAAATGTCTCTACGAACAACATGACATCTTGTTAATCTGGGGGTATCAGCATCCTGGGTTTTAGGATTTCTGCCGACTCCAAAAGTTGACAGTCATATTGACAATCATGACACTCATATTTCAAAAATGGTTTTATTTTGATATCTAAAATGACTGAAAACTTCTCAACGCATTGCAAAATGGTTATATAGGCCCATATCTATGTAACGAACCCATTACAATTACAAATTTATCCATTAAAATTTTTGAGAAGGGCACGCATGCATTTTGAAATGAGAGAAGCGGAAGGGGTAGGGGCAGAGGTGGAGCAATAGGAAATTGGGGTAGAAACCGAGCAACGCAATCGGCAATCCGACGGCATGGCAGGGAGTTTAGGGGTTGGTATGGGGATTCACAAGGTAAAGAGGTTCTCTCTACCCGAGCCTGGTTTTTTAATCTGATTTGAAAATCGAACAGATAACGAATTCAAATTTGGCGATGGAGATGTCACACTATGAGCCATACAAGGAGGTTTAACACCATCATTTAACCAAAAGAAGAAAATATTATCTAGGAGATCATTCTTCCTGATAGCATTGTCAGCCGTAATTAGAGCAAGGGGCTCCTACTTTGCTACAACGCCTGTATCCCCCATGATTTAGCAGTGTGGAATCCTACTACAGGTGCTTCTGGCCACGTCCCTCACTCTCGCATTACAAAGAAGAATTTCCCCCTTCCCATGTTTAAGGGATTCAACATTAATTTTGATACCACTACCCGTGCTTTCGTGGTTGTCCATGGCCACAGCCGTAACCCTGAGCCCCCAAACCCTAACTTCCATGTGGATGAAATGTTCCATCTGCACGTTTATGTTTCTGCAGACCATAAATGGCATCGGTGCCTCATCAAATTGCAACCATCTTCAGATCTTCCCCACTTCTCCTCATCTTGAGAGTGAAATGAGTAACTCCTTAGATCGGAGTGAGTTCTTGTTACATTTTGACAGGTCAAACATACCAGTCTCATGGTTGCAGAGTATATGAGATGGTTCACCAAAGATTGTGCCTTCAAATTCTGCAAAGCAAAATACAAAAACAGATCTTAATGGCATTAAGACAAGTGAATAGGGGCATTAAGACAAGTGAATAGGAAACATATACACTTCAAAAAGTAGATAAACATTGTAGCCTAAAAAAATTTAAAGTAGAACAATTAGATCTTAGATATTATTATAAGAAATATCTAAAATTTGTAGATATCTAAAATAGTAAATATCTAGGACTGTAGAAAAATATCTAAAATCCGGTAACCTGCAAAATTAAGACCACCGGAATTTGACACTTTCCAGCGAAAACATCTTTAAAGGTGGACGCCTACCGGCGAATTAAAGTTATGTAAAATAAATGTGACTCCAAGTAATATTGTTCAAAAAGAGAATTATAAATGCGACTATGGAAGTAAAGTATCATTTAAAAAAGAAGAAAGAATAATTAAAGCGAAAGTGTTTAGAATTTAAAAAGACGAAAGAATATTTAAAGCAAAAGAATTAGACATGAAAAAAGAGTGGAGCGAATAATTAAGATAAAAGTAATTGGAATAACTTGTCTCGAGGTTAAAATCTGATGTGCAGCCATAGGAAGGAAGGAATCTACCTTGCAGAAGAAAGAGTTCTGTGTTAGTAGTATTATAAATGACGGTGTGCACATTGATTCATTGCAGTTTGGGTGGTTTTTGTCTTCCTCTTATAATACTTATCTTCAAGAAGTTCTGAGTTGTGTAGAGAAAAAATCAAGTACTTATGGCAGCTGGTTTGGTTAATGTTGTGGTCGGAAGACTGGGCGTGACCAGATAACCAAGGAGGCTTCACTTTTCTTTAACTTCGGAAAGGACTTTGAATGGTTGAACAAGAAGCTCACAAATGTAAGAAGCTATCTCAAAAATGCAGATGTGCAAAGTGCGCATAATGAGTCTGTCAAACAATGGCTGATCGATGTTGCAGATCTTGCTTGGGATGCCGAGGACATACTCGCAGAATGTGCAGCTGAATCTGTGCATGGTAATTATGGTAGCACTCAATCCTCTTGTGTTATAGGATATCCTTTCAATTATTCTCAATTATTCTTTCGGTATAAAATGGCACGCCGGATTAAGGATATCAGAGACAGAATGAAGTCCGTCATGGAAGATGCAGCTGAGCTGAAGCTTGTTGCCAATTTGACTCATTCAGAGCAAGCCTCCACGAGTACATCTCAAAATGTGAAGTGGAAGAGATCAAGTGTGTTAGAGAGGGATGCACGACCTGTGGTGATAGAGCCCAAGGTTGAAGATATCCTGAGGTTAATAGATGACCCTGCAGCTCCTGTTATTGCCGTTGTTGGCATGGGCGGCGTCGGGAAGACATTCCTAATGGAGAATGTCTTCAACAGAATAAAAGACAGGTTTGAGTATTCTATCTGGCTTTCAATTTCTAAATGGCCTCCCAGATAAATTCAATTGATGATGTTAAGGGTAGAACAAAGCAGATAAATTTAAATGATGTTGTTAAGGGTAGAATAAGCGAGGTGCTGGCGGCTGAGTATATTCGTAGCCGGTTAGAAAGCACAAGGTGTCTAATTGTGCTCGATGATGTGTGGAGGGTATTCAAGGAAGATGACCTGCTATCAACACTTGGTCTTCCAACTGGGAATAACACCCAATGCAAAATTGTGGTGACCTGAAGAAATAAGGATGTTTGTCGAAGCACGAATGCTCGTGTTTATGAGCTGAAGACTTTATCAGAAGAAGAGAGTTGGGAGCTCTTCTATGCTTTTGCCTTCTCAGAATGCGAGCAGAACCGAACGCCTCGGGACCTTGAGAGGATCGCTTCTGAAATCGACAAAGAAAGTAAAAGACTGCCACTTGCTGTTAAAACAGTGGCGGCATCTCTAGCGGGAAAGACATCATTTAGGGGTTGGGAATCCAAATTGCGTGAGCTAGGTATCTAAATCTAATAAGGACGACCCAATTATGGAGATTCTCAATTGAGTTATGATTCTCTCCCTGCTCCTCTCAAGCCACGGTAGGAATGCAATCTATTTATGTAGTTCACATTCTATTTTCTACTCAAGATGCAAACTATTTCCCTCCCATAGATAAATCTAACAAGAATACTAAATTATTCTTCAAAAAATATACAAAGAGAATAAGAAGTAAAATGCGTAAATATAACCGGCCAAAAAGATATAAACAATACAAAAAAGATAAGGAAAGAACAATAACCAATTTTTAATTAAAATATTTGCTAAATTCTAATCTTTACAGTATATGGATTCAAACAATGTAAATATTATTTATTAGCCGATAGGCTGTATAAAGGGATTAACATCATTAAAGTCTGCCCCATGTCGTAATAAGGCCCATACCACGCCAAAAATCAACAAACCACTTACACTGTCGGTCAACTATTGTAAAGTTTTTTTCATTGCTTGGAGTACTTATGCCACATGGACTGCAAGTATTATTGCTAGAAACAAAATTGTCACGACTACCAAACACATTGGCATGTATTGTAGAGTATGTGGATAAATGTTTTTTGTTTGCATTTGTGAAATATGATTTAGTGGATAAAAAATGAGGTCCCTAAACGCATGAGAATAATTTAAGGTTTGTTGAAAATGCATCTCCACTTAATGCATTTAATGATGTTCAAAATGGTGTCCATTGATAAGGGTGATATTTTTAAGGGTTAAAAAATGGAAGCCTAAGGCTTTTACTAAATGAGTAAATGACATATCCTTTTTTAAATGAAAAATATTTAATTGGGTTAAAAATTGTAAATTATTTATCTTGTTGTATTGATATCATAAACTTTTATGGATATTTATTCTCTTTTTTTAATTGAATTATTATTATTTAATAAAGAATGTGTGTAAATTGCGAAAGAAAAATGATATTCAAAACTCTTCAACTTATGTCTGTAATATTCATTATCTATTCCTTATAATTTATAATAATAATGTCTTTTTTAATTCAGATCTTCAAAAAATGTGTAAATTTGTCCTCCCTTATTTTATAAAATACTAAATTTTCTTTGTTTTATCTATTAACATATTTCATATTGGTGAATAATGATTTTATTTACCTAATAAGAAATTATATTTTTACGCCGAAGGCGTCACTATTTGGATTTCAACCTGCTTGTGTCAGAAATCAACGGCTTGAATTGGAAATCCGTAGATGCGTCGAAATCTCAACGGCCAACAAAGCTCCACGTGGATGTCAGGAAAGGTCAGGTCAGGGCGGCAACAGTCTGGGTGGAGATAGCGACTCATGGAAAGTGATTAAGTATTGCAGCGTACACAATTCATGGGTATCCTCAGGATCAGTTTACATTTTCCAGAGCACAGCTCCAAAGGGCCACTCTGACTGACATTACAGGTAGACGACGGAGAAATCACGCGCAGGGTTCGAACTTGGAACCTTCGTCTCGGCGGTGGCGTTCGAAGTATATTTACATTTTGAATTTATGTATTTTAAATTCATCTCCCCCCAATAAATTATAAGTTTCTGTAATTTTGAGTTATATGTATAACATTTATTAATATATCGTGGTGTAGATTTATTGCTTCAATGTGTTGCACGTTTGATAAGATTCTAAATTGCTTTTATTACATTTTGAATTTATGTATTTTAAATTCATCTCCCCCCAATAAATTATAAGTTTATGTAATTTTGAGTTATACGTATAACATTTATTAATATAACGTGGTGTAGATTTATTGCTTCAATGTGTTGCACGTTTGATAAGATTCTAAATTGCTTTTAGTTTAATTATAATTACGCCGAAGGCGTTCCCCCTATGGTAGAGGACCTCCGAACGTTTCTGCAACTGTCTTAAATTTGACAGCCTTTTAGATGTTTTTCAAAAGGGATTAAATTTGACAGGTTTATGGTCTAATTTCAATTCACTCGTTTTGATGTTCCTGCATCGGCACCGCTGTTCATGTATTCGTTGTAATATAACGTATTCAGAGCAAAGTTTCCACCCCATTACAGCCAACCGGTAGGATGAATGAGATCGTCAAGAGTGGATCGCATGAAGAGACTGCACGAGTATTGTTTCCACGGCCTTCCCAGATATGTGTTGATCGACCCCTTCACACGTATTAACTCAGTGGAAGCAATGACTCTCCAATTGTGGATTGAAATTCCAGTGTTCTCGTTGGGATCTGTTCTCCCCTGCGCAGGTAATGATGTTCTTCTGGTTGCGCATGGGTCGTCTAACGATGATATTGCTGTTGTGGATGACCACCGCTACGTTGCCGAATATAAAGTCGACGGTGCCGTAGATATCGACTTTGGGGTAGACTTGGCCGTGGTAGCCTTTGATGCTGGATCGGTACACCACCGATTGATTTGACCCCACTAGAAGTGCAACTGCTTGGTGCTTCTGCGCTCATAGTGTGCAGGGGTTTAATTGTTAGATATCGTCTACTTTGTCTTTTAGGCTACAATTTTATGTGCTTGAAATTAATTAATACATAGTCCCTTGATTTATTTAATTTCTATTCGACTATGGTTTCCTTAGTCTGTCACCTATTTATTACAGTTTATGAAGCATTCTTTCGCATATAAAATGTTTTAATTTACCATACCATGTGTTAATTTACGGTTTTTTAGCTATCAAGGAAAGAATGATATGATATTATTAGTTAAAAATCAGTAACTAATTTTGTGTTGTATATTTATGTTTATTTGGAAAGGAGAAAGTGGATGTCAATCTCGAACTACGAGGAGTGGTTGAATATTGTTTCCTGATGTGCTAAGATATGTCAAATGTATGATTTAGGATTATTTAGTTGTTTTTTTCCGTTTTATAAGGTTACCATTGGTATGTTCTAAGATCAGGGCACAAATGATGGAACATAACAATTCAGACATGTTTTTATGTGGCTTTTTCTCATACAACCTGCACTATTTTTGTTAGTGAAAGCAGGAGACAAGATCAACTGTTGCACAGAGAGAGACAGACAAAAAGACAGGTCAGTTTGTTGCATGCATCCATTAGTATTTTACCTTATTTTATTATATCTCATTCATTCATTATTCAATATTGTTATTCATTTATTAGTCAATTTGCTCAATTATTTATGGGGTTTATTCGTTATTCAATATTGTTATTCATTTATTAATTGTAATGGTGTATCAAACTGTCATGCACCCCCCTTTTATGAAATTTAAGGTCGAATAAAACTGTGATGGACCCCAGCTTTGTTTATTGTCTATCCGGAAAGTTGAATTCAACAATTTCGAGGTTTTAAATTCCTGTTGCATCATCTTACGTTTAAAGTCTTTTCCATTTACAAGGATAATCTGAGTGATTAGTTAACGTTTTTCCTGTGATCCAAAATTTAAGTGTCACATAATTTCCTGAACTAGAAACATAAGTGTGCGCTATAAATGGTGTTCTATATAATTTCCATCATTTAAAATAGGGAAAATGTTCTTGTGGAGATTATTGGCGATGCTAAGTGAAGCAAGCTTTAAACACATGCTTGCACTTGAATAAGGTTTATCGTGTCAGACATGTAGTGATAAAAAGGAATCAAGTTTTATTTTGTATTTGTAATATCTATTTTTTGTGTTTGGAGAGATAGTCCATGTTGTAGACTTCAGAAATTAGCAGTATAGTTTGAAACATTGCCTATGGATTCCGATGGAGTATTTGTTATAGCCCTGTTTTATAATACCATGAAGGTATCATGAATATGGATCCATATGAGTGTATGGATAAAAAAATTAATGGTGGTGTTATTTTCATAGTTTCTTTCAACACACCCAAGCATGTGACATTTGTCAAACTCACCACAACTCCGATTCTTAACTATCACTTTCAATACCATTTTCACCATGTAACAAGCCCGATCAACTACATGTTCACTTTCTTTACAACAATTAAGCCTAAATTTATCATGGTAGGTTTGAGGAGAGGTTTTGAAAAATGTATAGTTCCCTAAAATTGTTTGAGGAGATGTTCACTGTCATTACAACAATTATGCCTAAATTTACCATGGTAGGTTTGAGGAGAGGTTTTGAAAATGTATAGCTACATATAAACCTTGTCAATTGGCACTTCCAATTATTTTACTGCTTAATCTCATTTTGGTATTCCCTTTTATAGAAGTGCATACTTATTATATCAAGGTTAGGCTGACTATGGTTTTTATATATTGATTTGAAGATATCTTGAATTGTATATGGATATCATGATTGTTGTTGTTGTAACATTTTTACATTATTTTAGAGGGACAACAAAGTTTGAATCTCAATTATCACAGGTAATGACAATCCAGATGTAAATCCAACAATGAATAACTTGGAAATTACAACTTATAAGTCTGTTTATGTCTACCTTGAATTTATTATTTTCACAAATTACAACTTTTTCCCCTGGTTTATTTGAGATTTATTCCCACATGTCCTATATTTTTCAACTCTTATGTAATAGTGAGGTAGACACGTTTATGTTATCCCACTCTCAACAAAAACCCATACATGGCATTTCCCCTTCCTTTTCATTCAAAAGTAAATAAAAAGTGGCACACGTATCAACACATGGAGCAAGAAGAAAAGAGGAGTCAAGACTTATATCACTCAACCAAAACAACCAATCCTGACATTTCCCCTTATTTTTCATTCGAAAGGTACTAAAAAATGGCGCATGTATCAACACTTGGAGCAAGAATAAAGGAGTCAATACTAATATCACTCAACCGAAACAACCAATCGTAGCATTTCCCCTCCTTTTTTCATTCGAAAGGTACTAAAAAATGGTGCACGTATCAACACTTGGAGCAAGAAGAAAGGAGTCCAGACTACTATCACTCAACCAAAACAACCAACCGTGGCATTTCCCCTCCTTTTTCATTCCAAAGGTACTCAAAAAAAAGCGCACCTATCAACACTTGGAACAAGAAGAACGGAAGAGTCAAGACTCATATAACTCAACCAAACCAAAACAACCCATCATAAATATTAGCCTCTACTTTGATAGCACCTCTACTACTACTTTACTCAACACTTCTTGTATCCAAAGTGATATCAAATGTATTTATGTTTAGTGAAAATAAAATTGGCTACAAAAGACTACCATTCATGATATAAAATATGCAAATGTACAAAAGTCTTCATGTTTCATGTTTTAGTTCAAATAAAATAATCCACAAAAGGCTACCACTCGTGATGTAAGATTTGCAAATGTATATGTATGAATTTATAACATATTTGAAATGTACAAATATAAATTTTAAATGTACAAATATAACTTTTAAATGTAATCCTTCATCTATATTCCTACACTTACAAAATCAATCACACCCCTTATCAACATCAACTACAAAAGTAATAACTATCCCTCTAAATCAAATAACACTTACCGTTCGGCGTTCACATTGCATTTGCACATGCGATTGCTAGTTTATCATAATTACGCCGAAGGCGTTCGCTCTATGGGAAAGGCCTCTTTGGACGTTTCTACCACTATGTCAAATTTGACGGTTTGACGGCCGTCTAGACGTTTTCACTTTTTAACAGTTTTTTTCATTTTGGAAGAGTGGAAAACCTACGTGAAAACGTGAAAGTCCTACCCTGGCATCTACTACTCTGCACTTGAACCCACTAATATTGCCATTGAATCCTTCATTCACCTGTGCGACAAGGGTTTTTTACTCCATTGAAGTGGCTGCCATACTGTCTTAAATGAGGAAACAAAACAACACCCAAGTCAGGATGTTCTAAATCCACCAAAACCCACCTGGATTTTAACTACGATCACTGAAAGACCAAAATGCATTGGGGTTTTAACAGTTCATACAGAAACGTTGCTGAAACCAAATACTCAAACCATTACAATCATCTAAAAGGATCAATCTAGTATCCTTCAAACAAAATTCTTAAATATGTGAGATTTCTCTAATTTGTTCTGTATTCATCTCAGTTGCATTAATGACAAAATGGGTGTCTATAACCTTCCATATGCTATTGACACCAAACTTCAAATTCACTGATTAAACAACAGTTCAAGCTTTCACAAAATTTGTGTATGTCGTCAAATACAAAATTTGGGCATTTACTTTTACATCGGAAATTTGTTTTGTATTCATCGTTAGTTTCAATTATGAAAAAATGGGTGTCTGTAAAATCTGACATGGTACTGACATTAAGCATAAAATTTACTGATTTAACAAACATTTGGAATTTGAACAAATTTAGGCATATAATCAAACATAAGATAACAAAAATTGATCCTACTTAACGTCAATGATAAATGTACTAAATAGACGTCAATGGTCAACAGTATACTAAATATGAGAAATTCTGGATGATAAATAGACATCCTTGTAACATTTTAGTTTTTCCTTTTGTTACAAAGCAGAACTAAGGATATATTCAATTTACCAATGACAGTGATGAACCCCATTTATTGTATGTAGTTTTTCCTTTGGTTACAAAACAGAAAACATTGACATCAGTGTATCAATGATATCAATTACTTTAAAATATTAACCTAAATGTCTTTCCATAAAACGCTCACAATGTGGAAAGAAATTTCATTGCAAACCTTTTTATTCCTTGAAATTCGAAGTCGTTTGATCCAAAATAAGTTGGATAGAAAGAGCATTAAGTGGGTCAGATATGAATGTAAAATTCATGTCCATAAATTAATTGTTGCAAAATTGACTTGTACTGTGCACATGCCATCTAAAATAACACATAACTCCATTGCTAAAATAATAATCAGACAAATAATAATTATCAAAACAAATTATAAAATGGTTTTCTTCAGTCCTTACCTCTCTCATCTACTCTTCATAAAACCCATGAGGTATATAGCCAATATAAAGAACATAAGGCTTCTTTACATCACTAACTGTTTGACCTTCTTTTGGCTCTTTTTTCTTTACAGAAAGGGATTGAACATGATCTGTATTATTTCCCTCCAAATGCTAGAAAAAACAAAAGAAATAATGAGATGGGCAAAACGATAAATTCATTATAGATACAAAGACAAGCAGAATTGCTTCCAATAACCTTTAAAGCTAAATGGCAATAATAGTGCAAAGCTATAATATACACTTGCATTAACATTGTAACTTTTATTTGTTACTTTAGGGTTTTTATGCATACCAAAAAAATTACGCATGCCCCGTGCCTCCTCTGCTGCCTTATTTTTCTTATTACCCATTTCTACAGTATTCTTCAAGGAATGTACCCTCTTTCCATGCCAGATCGTAATTCGAATCTACCCAATATTACAAGTCAATGATCACATGAAAATCGGGCATGGCATCACAGAAAACCCAAATGCATTAAAGGGATCTGCTGGAGGAATGAAACAGTCCATGGAAAGTTCAGGCACGCCATGGCTATATCCCCAAATATTATGAGAGTTACAAGGTGAGCAGCCTGAATGAGCTATCATCACGCCATCAAACCGCCCTTCAATCTCCTAAGCTGCTTGCTAATGTTCATTTCCGAGTACATCGCCAATGCCAAACATCGCAGTATTAGAGGCGCGAGACATACATGTCATGCTCTTCATAGAGACTTAAATTTCACATTAACTCCTCTATTCCACTTTCCTTTTCTTTTCCCTTTCTCTACCCTCAAAATGTCATTTTCTACCCCTTCTTTTTTAGTGTACCATATATTGTGATAAATTAGAAGAAAAACTACATCCCTATGGTCAATGAGACATCAAATTGTAGTTTACCTCATTTTATTAATAATTTAAGGTTGTCTCGATACAGACGTCTCACATAGTTAGAAGGGTAAATGCTTTTCGGAGTAATTATGTAGATGTAAATATTTACTACAATATTTGTAATTGAAACCTTTCCTACTAATTTGTGTTCCCGTTAGAGCAAATAGGACATACGTTTACTGATTTATGCCTACAATTCTTTTCAGCGACCATGAAAATTTCCATTTGACAGTCTTTTATGTATTCATTTCCCCCCAAATATCACTCAATAGAGAGTGAATAGTCACACACTCGTTTGTTGTCATCGATGTAAAACACACTCCAACCAGGCGAGAAAAAATAAAATTGACGTACGCCTATGCTACAACCAGGCGATGTCATTCACGCTCCAGTCCAAGATCCTTTGTCTGTCTGTCAAGATGGGCAGAAAAACTGAGTTTAAATAGTAAAACCGTAGTATCTCTGCCCGCTTCAACCGAGTAAAAGAAAATTGATGTGATGGTGAACAGTGAAAGGCTGGACTTAGCGCGTTTGGCATATGCTTAAATCAAGGGTCCTAATAAGTCTGGACTTAGCCCTCTGCAGTCTGCACCATGTGCGCAGGAGCGACAAAGTAATCTGTCACAGTCTCCTCTGTCAAAGTACATCGTGCATCAATGATTTTTACCAACCCTTCTGATGATTTAACAGCAATGATTTTTACCAACCGTTGATGAAGGCGAGGGATCAACGGCCCTGCCATATCCAGGAAAGCACAAAATCCGTGTGCTACTTTCTGATTGGTAGAAACTTGATAACAGGCGCACCCAGGGACAAACGGTGGAGATCTATTTAGTAGACGGGAAAGCACAAAGTCCGTGTGCTACATCCTGGTAGTGGTAGAATTTTGATATAAGGCGCGCCCAGAGACAAAGTTGATTTCGAGTGTTGCAACTGATTCATTGCAGTTTGGGTGGTTTACTTACCTTGAAGTTCTGAGTTCGGTAGAGAAAAAATTTAAGTACTTATGGCACCTGGTTTGGTTGATGCTGTGGTTGGAAGACTTGGCGGGATGGTTGTGGATGAGATAAGAAAGGAGGCTTCACTTTTCTTGAATTTCAGAAAAGACTTTGAATGGCTGAACAATAAGCTCATCATTGTAAGTGCATATCTCAAAGATGCAGATGTGCAGAGGGTGTATAACCACCCTGTCAAAGGATGGCTACGCGATGTCGCAGATATTGCTTGGGATGCAGAAGACATGATAGAAGAATGTGCCATATATGATAACAGCCTTCAATATGCTCTGAGTTGTAATGCTCAAGCAATATTTCGCTATAGGATGGGGCGAAAGATCAGAAAAGTCAAAGATAGAATGAAATCGGTAATGGAAGATGCAACTGATTTGAAGCTCGCTAGAGATCTGTGTCATTCAGATGAAACCTTGACCGGTGCACCCCAAAGAGGAAAAGAGTGGAAGAGACCCAGTGTGTTGGAGAGGGATTCAAAACCGGTGGCCATGGACAACAAGATTGAACATATCATCGCCTTGTTAGATGACCCTGCAGTTCCTGTGACTGCCATTGTCGGTATGGGTGGGCTCGGCAAGACATTTCTGCTACAACATGTCCTCAACAGGACAAAGGGAAGGTTTGATAACAGTATCTGGCTCTCAATTTCACAAACGTATTCAGTTCCTAAGTTGCAATCAGACTTGGCCTCTAAGATTTATGTAAGAGCCATTGGTGAGAGTCCAGTAAGTGATGTGCAGGTAGCCGGTGGAGAACCCACAACGAGTTTAAGAGATGTTGTTAAGGGACGGCTTAGTGAGGTGCGGGCAGCGGAGTGTATTCATAGTCATTTAGAGAGAACAAGATCACTCATTGTGCTGGATGATGTGTGGAGTGCAGCTGCTGAAAATAATTTGATACAAAGCCTCGGCCTTCCAATTGGTGATAACAGCCAATGCAAAATTGTGGTTACCACCAGAAACAGAGAAGTTAGCCGAAACATGTCCGCCCACATTTATCAGATGGATCATCTCTCACATGAGAATAGTTGGAAATTGTTTTGTGCTTATGCCTTTGCAGATTATCAGCAAAATGAACCGCCGCAACATCTTGAGGAGATAGCTCGTGACATTGTCAAGGATTGTGGCAAGTTACCATTGGCTATCAAAACAACTGCAGCATCTCTGAGAGGCGAGACCCTGCTAAAGGAGTGGGTTTCCAAACATCGGGAGCTAAAAGAGGTATTAAATAGCAACGACCCCATTATTCAGATGCTTAAGTTGAGTTATGACTGGCTGCCTGGTGCTCTTAAACCTTGTTTTGCATACTTTTCTTTCTTTCCCAAACATGAAGAAATAGACTGTGAATTTGTCATAAATTTGTGGTTAGGGGAAGGATTCATTCCAAAAGGAAAAGAACAATGGAATATTGGATGGGATTATATATCTCAATTTGGCAATCTATGTCTGGTTGAGGTGGTAGAGAGGCTAGAGGAACCTCGCATAGGAACCAAATTTTGTAAATTGCACGATTTGTTGTTTGATTTGGCTGTTAGCATTTCTAAAGAAAATAAATGTTCATTTTCTGCTGGAGAAGCTTTCAAAAAAAAGTCCTCTGGACATAGCGGCTGCCGTAGGATTTTACTGTCAAAGAAAGAGATACATGATAGTGCCCTCAGCAAAAGGAATAGTAATTTTGGACGGTCCGTGCGCACTCTGTCACTGCTTCAAAACCACAACATTACAAATATTCCCTCAAATTTCTTTGCTAGTGGAAGGATGCTACGGGTGCTTGACCTAAGGGGAACCAGAATCTCAACACTGCCTAAATCTGTTGGAAATTTGAATCTCCTCCATGTATTGAATTTATCGCAAACAAATATCAGTAAGGTACCAAAGTGTGTTAGAAATCTTACCAGTCTGCGGTTTCTTGACATTTCTTGGTGCAAACATGAGAAACTGCGCCTGCCTGTGTGGATAGGTGAAATTAAATTTCCTGGAGTATCTCAACATAGAAGGTTGTTCAGATACTCAATCTCGCATACCATTGCATATCCCCAAGGGAATATCAGAGATACCATGTCGTTGCTGACTACTCAGATCATCAGATGGGTATAGGCCTATTCACTAATGGAAGGAATGACGGAGTTCTTAATGCTGGAGAATCTAGGCAATTTGATCCACCTTCAAGAATTATGGATAACTTTTTAGCTATAATGAACCATACTCAAGAAGTCTGAGTATGGAGAAGGGTATCCTTGGGGAATTGGTAAAGATGCGTAGTTTGAGGACTCTGCGACAATAATGTAGAGGAATTGCTCAACAGTGATGATGGCTGAATCTCGGATTACTGGAACCGCCTTGTCCATTGGATAAAATGATTGATATGAAGGAGCATCTCGAACATCCTTCGCCTACTGTGGTTTTGCTGTGCCAAGCTTGGATATGCGACCTTTCTCTAATCTCAGTGCATACTCAAGTTAAATGTACTGTGCCATTGTATTGATTATACTACGCTAGCAATAGAAGACCATACCGAATCTAAAAGATCTTGGAATTGACGGGTAACAATGAGTACTTGCAGTAGTAGTTGCCAAAAGGGTTTTGGAGAGTCGAGGAAAGTTTAGTACAGCTGCAGGTGTCTTGGAAATGGAGGTTGTTCAAAAAATTGAAACAGTTTCCAGAGATTGGAGGAGGGAGCCATGCCATTTCTTGCAAAAACTAATAGTGTCAAGCATGTTGCTCGAATGATGAGGGAAGTTCCACAGTGGTTTGGAGCTGTTGAAAAGTATGAAGGAGTGCGATTTTCGAATCTACGGGAGCATTTTACATGTACTTGGAGAGGAGTTAACGGAAGGCGGCCAAGATTGGAATAGAATTAAAGCCAACAACCCCAAACTCATCATTGTCGTCAGCGATCCAACCAATGCCGAAAATGAGGATGATGAGTGATTAACGAAGTCAGCAACTTTGGGAAGTCTTTGGGTGCATATTCTTATTTTTGACGTTTTATTAGCAATTGTATGAAGTTGTGAACTACTTTCGAAGTGATATCTAGTTGAAGTTAGTTTATGATTTTATTTTGATGTCAATAAAATAAATTAGCAATCGCATGTGTACAATGTAATGTGAATGTTGAATGGTATATGTTCTTTGCTCACGCTTGCGGTCAGAAGATGGTAATGAAAGTTGCAGCGTTGTAAGGGGGTAAGTCTGTTAATATCTTTTTTTCATTTAATTTTATATTTAAAACTATTTATAAAATATTTTGTTTTCCACGCATGAATATAAATTTAATCTCACTGTTGAGTCGTCGTGAAATATTTTTGTCTTTTATAAAATAAACTTGTTTACAATTGAATGTGAGTATTATAGAATATGTTATAATTTTGTAGTTATTAAAATTATAAAGAAATTTATAATAAATTAATATAGTTTAAAAAAATTATTTCTAATTTTATTATTATGTTATTTTATAAAATCATATAATATTTATATGAAATATGTTCATTATTTATAAATTTAATAAATAAAATATTTTATATGATATATTTTTACTAATTTAAAATTTTATTGTAATTACATCTATGATAATAATAAGTCAACTTTCTAAATTTATTTTCTTATAAATTAAACTATAATTTGAGGTTTAATGATTAAATTTTAGAACATAATTCAATGGAACATATAGGTGTGCACCTTAAAAAACAAAAATATATGTACAAGTCTATTTATTTATAATTCTATTTACTTATAATTCTATTTACTACACATTTACTCGTATCTCCCAATAAACACACTTTCATTTATTATTAACCTTTGAAAGACATGTATATTGGTTAACCATTTTAACAAGCGGTATTCTCTATTTTAGATTTTTTTTTTTGAAACTAAACAAATTTTTTTCATTTTATTATTGGCTTAAATAACTTCCTAAGCTTTCCTAGAATTTTTAATTAATAAATATAACCAAATTTTGTCTACTTGTTGTAGTCTTCCATAATTCCACCAATATTTTGGGTGATTACATGGTCTTGGTATCCTCCAACTTTTTCATTAACTATTTGATATCATCTAAATCTAACTAAGGACATGTTTGTTATAATTTTAAACCTAATTTTTATGTTAGTAAACTTTAAAAAAAAAAAAAAAAAAACTTTTATATAACAATTTACTAAGGATTTACAAATTTTAATAATAAAAATACAAATATTTCATAGAAAAATAGAATAAATGTAGAATTTAATAACTACTTGAGTAGCTATCATTCTTTTACTCTCTTACCAAAATTAGGTAGACATTTTTAAATTTTTTTTAATAAAGCTCATCTATGACTTCTTACAAAAATCGCCCTTAACCCGTTTCTAAATTTCTCCTTGCGTGCTAGATTTTGCAAGGTGTTTATATGTTTTAGTCATTTTAAATGTCAAAATATAGTCACTTTTGAAATATGACTATCACAATAAACATGTACATATAATTTAAACGTCAAAATGACATGTATATTCAAAATTTGTCATACATACATACATACATACATACATACATACAAGAAATTTAATAAATTAGATATCACACACTACACATTATAAATTTGGGAGATTCATGAAAAATATAATATAAATGAAAGTGGAAACTTTGAAATGTTAATAAAAGAATAGAATTATCTTAATATCTTATTATGAAATATAAATATCTTCATATCTTATTTAATAAAATAGAAACATTTATTAATTTTGATTTTTAATTAGTTTTGTTTGATTTTTTTTTAGCTTTATTTCATTTTTCGTTTAGCGTTGTTTTATTTTGGATTAGATTTGTTTTATTGATTTTGATTTGTAATTATTTATAAGTTGGAAGTTGAACTCATTTTCTACAAAATTATAAGCTTGCGCCATTGATTTTAAACGAGTCATTTCTATCATTTTTCTTAAAAAAATCAAATTGTAATTTCAATTTTTTTTTAGTATTTTGATACAATTTAATGATGTTTATGGATCTTCAAATTAATTAGCACAATATTAATTGGTATGAAGAAAAAAAAGTGAAAATATATGAAACTGATTAGTTCAATCTATTATCCAGAATTAAATAAAGGTGACGGCATTATGAGATACTATTACGAAGAATGTAACATCCTTATAAAATTTAACTCAATTTATGTATTTTGTATTAGTTATTAAAAAATAAATTTGACATGCATATTAAATTTTGAATGCCAAATGGATCAATCCATATAATTTTCTAGACCGTCTAATAATTTTATGATGACATGTAACATTGAATGTCAAAATCCAGCACTACTCCTTACCAAAATAAAACTGAATCCACAATTTCCGATAAATAAAATAAAACATAGAAAAACCATAGGAAAACTAATAATATACATTGAAATAGAAACCCGCGTATTTCTTCCCCAAGGGAATGTCAACTTGTTTCTTTCCTTCCTTTTTGATTTGGATGTGTTGAGTCTTAACTATATTTTATTCTTATTTAAAAATAAATTATTTATTCAATGGAGCAAGTGGAAATTAATCTTCAATAGTGTGTTTAGTGAGAATTAGGGTGAGTTATCCTCTATAAAATATTTATTTTGATGGATACTTTAGAGGCTATCTAGGGGTTGTTGAGATTAGCTTTTTTGTTTATGATTAAAATGGACATTTACTTGACAAATTTCATAACCCCTTATATGACTTAACAAACGATGTGGAAGAATGAACAACTCTAATCATAAGCCTCTACCATGCTCTCAACCTTGGTATCACCTCAATTGTTTCCTATAGAGATATAAAACTTGTTTGTAAGAAAGTACCTAGATATTTTTTTCCCTTTATATTTGGTAAAAATTGTTCTAAACTAGGTAAGGGTTATGTATTTTCTCTTTCCATTAAGATTTTATTGATATAGATATTTCCTCCCATTTGGTTCTTGTTTTAATTTTCTATCCTTAGTTTTCCACCTTATGACCTTAGTAGTGTAGGCACAAATCTACTCATTAGGATTCATGCATATCCATTGCATTTGGAGAAATAGTTTGAGGTTTCTCTTTCCAATGCCATATTGAATGTACCCCTTGATCATTACATTCAAAGACACAATGTTTCTGTCTATCATTTTGTCTACCACATGTATTGAATCATCCACGCTTCCTCTTTATAGAAACATGTATGAACAAGTTCATTGCAATTAATTATATTAAATTGAATTCGAGTACTCATTTGTTTTTCCTCTGTCAATCTAATTGAAGAATAATGATTTATCAGGGTATGATTTCTATTTATGAGAATATATAAGTTTTTGTTTAATTTTACATTATTTCTATCATAAAAGCAAGTAGAAGGATTTGGATTTTCTTGTGAACACAACAATTTCCCATGTTTATCACTTCAAGGTGGTAGCCAACCCAATGTGAAATGTGACTAAATGGGTGCAATTGTTCAATAATAAAATACACAATGTTTAGTAATTTCTTCATATTTCTTTAGATTGATTATTCGATGAATGATTTACGCTTGGGATGATGTTGTTCTAATGTTGTATTAGCAAATGATTTTTAATAAGCCAAGTAATAACATATAATTTGTTTCATTTGATTCCTATAGTGGCTAATGGAATTTTATATTTACCCAAATATATTATAGAATCCTAATAGTTCAATATACAGTAAATAATGTCATATATGCATTTCTTTACTTTTCTCAAATATAATGCAAAATTATTATAGTGAAATACCTGGACAATATTATTCTATGCAACTTATTCTTTATTGGATTTGGAATTCTCACAAGTAAATTTGTAGGAAGGATTATAAAATGCAATTTTGTGCATATGATATGAAAAATAGATTTAAATAATACTTTTCTCAAATAGAATATGAAATTCTTGTAGTGAAAAAAATAGAATTTATTATTGAATAAATTTTATAGTTCACTTAACTAGTACTTGGAATCCCTATATTGAATTTACAGTTGTTATTTTCTTAATGCTTTTATGTTTATATATGCAGAGTGGGCTAACAAAGAATGAAACAAAAATCAAGTATATTCTGAATTATTCCAAAGTCTTTTATGATTCTCATGGAAAAGTATACAAACCAATAACATAGACTTGAAGAATTGAATTTTTGGACCCTTTTGGATCATGTGTAGCTTTCCATTGTTAATATGATTATTACTTGTTAAGCTAGCCACCACCTAAGGAATTTTTTTGTAATTCATTGTAGGTGATAAAACTCAAGTTTGATTTTTGGATGATAATGTATTTTTATAACTATGTATTAACATGTAGATGCAGTTAACAAGAACTTATTTTCTTTTCTTTTTTGTACAATCCATCTTTCTTAAGACACTAATTAAGAAAGTTATACAATACATGTATTTAAATATTGTTAATGTTTAAATGACACTAGTTTTTTACAATACAACACCCATGATTTAAGAGGGTGGTATGTGTGCATGTGTTTAAAAACACCAAATATTGTGCTCATTATTTGTAGAGAGGAAACCATGGGAGCATCCATAATATACATAAGTTAAATGGAGCAAAGAGTTAAGGTGAGCATAAACTACATGCAGAAAATATTGAACGAAGGGAAAGATCTATAATTTTTCATATTCTTATAGTTATGGGTATTGAAATAACACTTGATTAAATTCATTTTATATTTATTCCTATTGCATTGTGAGTGAGATCCTAATAATCAAAATGTTGTGTAGTCTTTTATGCATTGTTATTTAGGTTGGTAAATGTATTTTATATTTATTAATATATAACTCGTACTAAGATCATTGTATTGGTGATGATCAAAATGTTTTTTATTATTTTAATATTGATTTAGAATGTTGATTTAGCCCTTGATATTTTAGAGATAATATTGAAGGGGGGCATGAAATTCTTAGAGAGAGGGGGTTGTTATTGAAAGATTTTTTGCGAAAATCAATACAGAAACGGTGCACCATGATGAATTTGAACTCCAATGGAAACGTGATAGCTCCAGCGTAATCAACAAGATTCGAACAAAAATGGAGAATCATGAAACATAAAATAGATCTACTCATGCAGAGAAAGGCAACAGAGTGTCTTGTCATACTCATAAATCAGAAATGAAAGGGTACATATAGGGTGTTGAGTAACCCTAGTGCATGACACATAAGCCCTAACCCTAATGACCTATGACCTCACCTAAGTGAGATGACCCATCATGTGTGAGTGGAAGAAACATAATAAAGAAATAGTATCCCTCACACCAACACCCCCTTCATCAAAGCTGGGGTAGAGGCTATGATGAGTCAACATAGAAAAAGAAGACTCTCCTAAATAACTAAGAAAATGTGTTAATGGGGCTTGAAAATTAAAGGCTTGATAAGGTGCCCATATACAAACAAAATATTTTTAGAAAGAAGAGAGGAAAATGAGGACTATATATCCTGAAGAAGATGGGCGGCTGCAACAAAGCTCACCCTAAGAAGAGACTGCAAGTGAAGAAAATTCACCTCATTGAAGGGCTTGGTGAATATGTCTACAACCTGATCAGATTTCGTATGAAGTGCATGTGGATCTCAATGTGCTTTATCCGTTGATGTTGAACCAAATTTCTGTAAATCGAGATAGTGCTCATGTTGTCATAGTAGATGATGGTAGGCCACCAAAAGTGAATACCAAACTTTGTCAAGATACCCTGTAACCAAAAAACTTATTTGGCAGCGTAAACTGATCCTCTATATTCTACTTTTGTAGAAGATATTGCAATTTCATTATGCTTCTTGCTAAACCAACTAACAAGACTCAAACCAAGAGAAAAATTGTAACCTAAGGTAGATTTCTGATGATCTAAATCATTTTCCCAATCAGAATCAGTAAACCCAACCAAGTCAATATCCACCCCTCCAAGATAGTGAATACCATCAATGTAAGTGCCATGAACATAATGAAGGATCTGCTTAGTTGCTTTCCAATGCAACTAATGTGGTTCTTGCATAAATAATGAAAGGGGTGAAATCAAGTCCAGTTGTGAGAAAAAGTGTCTCACATCGTAGTAGAGACCCCTTGCTCTAATACTATGGTGGATGCACTCATTAGTCGCAAGCAATAATAAGGGTATTTACATTGTTTTAATAAGGGCTCAAGATGAGTCCTGATGACCTATAGAATGCCGAAAAAAGCTCCCAGAAGGAAAAAAGGGCTCAAAATGTCATTACACACTTGAGCGCACGATTTGAGGAAAAAAAAGCCAACAACGCTTTAAAAATGACCTTTTTACGATGTCCAATTTAACTAATTTCAAAGAAAAAAAGGATTAAGAAAAGCCAATTAGCATAAATTATGACTATTTTAATTTAATACTAATTAAAATAAAAGAACTAATTATTTTAATTAATTTCCTAAGTTGAAAAATAATATAGCTCTTTAAAAATAAAATTAAATTACAATTATATCTAAAATTTTAATTAAATCTAATTAAATCCTAATAAATAATTAAGATCTAATAATATGCCCACCCAAAAATTAAAAAATCCCTCCCCTCATAAAATATGCCTACCCAAATAAGTTAAAAAGGGGCCCAACTTGGCAGGGCGAGTTGGGTCTAGGTTGGATAGGGTGGGTTCGGAGTGGGGCCGAGGAGCTTGGGGGAGTGGGGACCATGATGGGCTCAGCAAGCGGGGGACAGGGAGCTTGGCACACGGGTGTGGTCAAGCTGGCAGAGCCAACGACATGGTTAGGTGCGGGGGAGATAGGACAGAGATGAGGGAGGAGCCCAAGTTGGCTCGGCACGGTGGGAGACAGGGTGTAGGGAACACAAGATGATGTGGGTAGACAACTTGACGTGAGGCATGCAAGTGAGGAAGGTTAGCCCAAGGACGAAAGTGGGAACAAAGGCATGGGGGAGAGCTAGAGCAAAGGGCACGTAGGGGAGAAAGAGCTAAGGCCAAGTAGGGGAGAAGTGACAGCGAGCAGAGGAGAAACAGTCTGAGCGAGTAACCAACAAAAGACATGCACAAGCAAAAAAAAATGCCCACAAAGTAATCAAACAACTTGAGCTAAAAGAGGGAGCTCGCTTGCTTGGGAAGGAGAGAAAAGACTCAGCCGAGCTAGAACCAGCTCGCAAAGATAGAAATAACAACTCCATTTAGCTAAGAGTAACAGGCCAGAAAACAATGGAAGGAGAGAAGTACATGCTAGGGTAGAGCTAAAAAACACAAAAATCTAAAAAAAATTCACCTCTAGTTAAAAATTGGATTAAAACCAGAGATAAAAAAATAACCTCTATTTTAGTTGATCTGCCAGATTTACCCACAGCTAGCTAATTTTAGCTGTAAAAGCCTTGAAAAACTCCAAAGGGATGCCTGCACATGCACGAAGAACACATTCATACCGAAACAACTTTCTAAGAACAACTGTTAAGAACGTTAATAAGATTCCATAATTGAATAATTGAAAAACATGCACAAGAACCTAAAAACGAACACATGAGTAATCAACAACTCACAAAAATAATGAATGCACGTTTACCAGATCTTGAAGCTCTGATACCATGAAAGAGTTTCTACGAGAATCGATACTGAAATGATGCACCACGATGAAGTTGCACTCCAACGGAAATGTGATAGCTCCAGTAGAATCAACAAGATTCGAACAACAATGGAAAATCATGCAACATAAAATAGATATGCTCATGTAGAAAAATACAACAGAGTGTCTTGGTATAGTTATAAATCAGAAATGAAAGGGTACATATAGGGTGCTGAGTAACCTTGGTGCAGACACATAATCCCTAACCCTAATGACCTATGACCTCACCTAAGTGAGATGACCCATCATGTGTGAGTGGAAGAAACATAATAAAGAAATAGTATCCCTCACACCAAAAATTATTAGCACCCATTTATAGTCTGTGTAATACAATCTAAGTTATATATTCAATAATTTTTTTGGGTGTGTATTCTTATAATCATCCAATTTTGGAAGGGTAAAATCCTAAAAAAAAAATTAATTTCCCACTCTAGATATTCTTCTTGTTATTGTTTGTTATGTAATTTTGTAATTTTTAATGAGGGAAATTAAATTGGGGAAAACCAAATGTATCTATAAATTTTGTAATTCAATAGGAAATACAAGAAAGATGGTGTATATTCAGATTTCAAGAGATTTCTCCTACTCTTTTGCTTTCTATGGAAATATCTTTGGTAGACCACACACACAAAATTTATGTAGTATATAAAAAGTAGTTGAAATCAACCACATGTTATGAGAACTTGCAATAAATCATAACATGTGAGAAGCGATATCATAAAGATAATAAATAATGATATATTGTTATTGGATGCAAGGTCCTTTTTAACTATCTTTTGGGGATTATTTGGATTTAATAGAGTTTTTATTACTTTAGAAATATGATGATTTAATCTAATATTTAATAACTTACATTTACACTAGAAACATACCAATCTTAGAATTAAAGGGGCATTCGGTGTGATTGCACAACATGGGACCATCTCTCAAGCTGTGGGACTTGCAAAACTTGAGATGGCCCTCCGGAGAAAGTCAGTTCTTGCTTCCTAATCTACCTGCCACAAGCTACTCCAGTGCAGGCAGAATCTAACTAATCCTAATCTAACCATTCCAAGGGGACAGGGAGAAAGAGAGAGGGTGAAAGAGCCTACACTAAGCGGTGATACACCAGAAAAGGAAGTGGCGAGATACTCTGTTGAGGGAGAATGAAATAGGGAAAAGGGGACTGAGGGAGGTCAGACAGAAGTGACACAGACCCAGATCCAAATCCACCATCAAAACTCCATGAAGCACAACATCTTACACCTGCAAACGTGAAATACATACACAGAGAGCAAACACGAGATAAAGAGGCACAGAGAAACAACAAAACGATGCCAAGGGTTGAAAGATGCCACAAAACAAGATTTTATTGCTCTATAAGGTGCACAGACTATTACATGGGTGCTCAGAGGCACAAATACACTCTCCAGGCATAGGAGAAGGCCTACAGCTCAAATGGAGTCAGGAAACAACTTTGACAGAGTTTCCCCACACCCAGAATGTCTCTCCCTTCTCAAATGAGAAGTGTTACAATATATAGACGATGAAAACCAGAAAGAGAGAGAGAAACTCGACTCTACTCTTAAAATCCAACCACCAACCATCAATGCCCATCCATGAATCTACCCACAATCTGTCAAGTCTGGTTCCCTATGTCTGTTTGGCATGTTGAAGAAGGAAGAACGACGGATCGAATCAAATCAGATCTGGTAGTTGAAGCAATCAAATTCTGCATTAATGGCCTGAAATATGTTTTCCCATTTTCACCCACCTAACCTCATCAAAATTAAAGTTTTAGGCTCCCATGGCATAGACGAGGTTGAGACCTTTCCAACGGTGCCAAATTTGTTGAATTTCGGGCACTGGATCGAAAGATATGTCCATTTGAATGTTTGAGTCGGGTCCGTACAAAAATGGTGAAAACCAGTTAGCAGAACGGGTCCATGGGCCCGAAACTCACTTTGTGCCTTTTGGCACCAAAAATATACAAAATGCAAAAATTGCCCCGTAGCCCCACAATTCATTTTGCCAAAAAACCATCTTCAGGCCCACCGGTCCACATTTTCCATTTGGGTAAAAAGTCACTCCATAGGCCCACTGGCCTGCATGCAATTTAGGCTTGACACATGGCTCCTTGGGCATCAGCGGAGGTGTGGCTCATTTTTTCACTTTACGCCTTCTCAGGGTAAAAAGTTCAAATTGCCTCCGACGACCCACCTTCCGCCTTGACTTTTCAACATGGCCACGTGGCAAGCCTGGCGCTCATTTGGGGACCGCTTTAGATTTACCTTTTGAAGATGCACTGAAGAGACACGTGGTGCCTTCCGTGGCTTTCTCTTGTTCCTTTGTATTTTTGGCTAAGTCCTTTTTTCTTGGGGGGCCATAAGTCTGACCCTGGACACATGGAGGCTTGGCGCTTGTTTGAAAACCCGCTCCGAATTTTACTTTTGAAGTAGCGCCATGCTGACACTTGGCTCCTTCCACTAGCCTACCTCTGCTTTGACTATTCAACCCCTGACTCTATCCCTTTTTTGGACCTAGGACACGTGGAAACCCACTTATTTGGATGCCCACTTTTTTGAGTACCACTTTGGGGATTTATCTTTGAATTTGCGCCGAGTTGACACTTGGCACCTTCTCGCTGATCGAAGTACTTTTGGGCATGACTCTTTTGGGGCTCTGGACACGTGGAGGCTTGGCGCTTGTTTGAGTCTCCATGCTTTGGATTTAATCTTTGGAGTTGCACCGATTTGAGACACTTGGAAGCTTCCACTGATCCTCCATACTTAGCCAATTTTGGGCTCACTCTGAATCATTTGTGAAGCTCGAAGACTTTGAACCTTTCCCTGTTTCTCTCCTTTGAGCCTCTGGTTTCTTTGACACTGTTTGCCTCCTTAGCCGACCCCTGCTCCTCCATTTTCGAGCCTGTCTGAACTGATTGTTAGATTTGAAACATGGGCTCGTGCGACAGAAGACACCCTTAGATTTCTTCCATGTGGGGTCGTTTGATCCTTCAAGACCCTGCTCCTCCATTATAGAGTCTCGTTGTTGCCTGATTGTTGATTTGAACTGAGTTCTCAGGATAGAGCTGACCCTCTGGTTTTCTTCTGTGCGGGGTCGTGTTTGACAAATTTTATTCGGGGGAAAAATTGGGATAATAATTTGGTGACTCACGGGGACATCTTCCTGCTAGATGAAGGGACCAGTAGCCTTGAAGCATCCATTGGGCATGGAGTCAAGAATAATAGCCTGATACTGATCCTTTTTGCTTTGAAAATTCAATGTTCCTGAGCCTTGCGAGCCCTGACTCACTTGCTTAGCACCTGAACCTGTTCTAGAATGGACTGCCTCGAGACCTGATTTTAGTTGCTCTGTATTTGTGTTTTATTTGAAACTAGCAACTGTTACAGGAAACTATGGGTCTCTCTGTTGTGAATACTGAAGGGCCTGGCCTCTGCACCTCTAGAGCAATACGAACAAAACTTATGTACAAAGATAAAAATCATACATGCCTCAAATGAGACATGTAGAGTGTGCACAAGCACTTCTTCTGCTGAAAACAAAATCTACTCCTACTCCTATACTAACCAGAGAGAAAAGGGACTCAAACAAATCCTGCAACTGGCAGGGAGAAGTAGCTTCCTTTTCTCAAAAGGGGCAGCCATGTAAATGGTTTGTCACTGAATATGGCTGCTTGGATGAGTGAAAAACTGACTTTAAGCTGATCCTCCACCCATATCATCAAGGTATCAACATTAACAAGAAAATACCTCCTCAAGCTGATTCACATTGGTTCTCATAGAGGTGTTGATGTTGACCCTTGGTGCTTTGATACTCATCCTCATGCTTAGAAGTGGGCATGACTGGTTTTGGCTTCTCCCTTGGCTCCAATGAAGCCAAGTACCTGATTGGGCATGGTCTGATCCTTTGGATGTGCCCCTTGCTCTGAATTTAACTCCAAGAATGGAGTCTTCTTGCTGACCTTCTTGGATGGATGGTGTGAGAGGGATGATGACATCCTCTTTCCTTTTCTCTTCCTTCTCCTGTGAAGAACATGGAAGACTCATATCTTCCAACCTTGGTTCCAGAGAGCTTGTCATGAAGTGCAGGTTATTGTCCTTGAATGTCCTCCTTCATGGCAGCAGGCTCATGTGCTTGGAAGGTGGATGATGGAGGAGAAAATGATGTGATCTCCATGGGCTCCTCTCCATCAAAGCAATCCTCCAAGTCAGATAGATAATCTGCCTCCTTGTTGTCCTGCTGCATGTGCTCAACCTCCTCCATGGTGTCCTCCTGATCTGAAACTTGCTCACCATGGTTCCCCTCTTCCTCAAACATGAAGTTTGAAAGCTCAAACTCCTCTTCAACATTAGAGATTAAAGGGGATGAAGTGGGAGGAAGAACTGAAGGTTCTTCTGTAGCCTGCTCCACACTTGGAGCCTCTGAAATTGTATGGTCCTCCTCCATCATGGGTTCATCAATCAAATCAGGCCCTTGAAATGAAAGCAAAGAATCTTCAATGATGCTTTCTTCATTGAGTGGCTTCAACTCTGATTTGATCTCTCCCAACTGCTCCTCTTCAATGGGGCTTGGAGCTGATTGTTCCTCCTCTTTAACTGGTTGTGCAGCTTGGATTAGATCAACATTCTCTTCAGACAGAGTGTCATTAGGGACACTGCATTCAGAGAAAACAGATTGTTGATCTTCTTCTTCTTGTTTTTGTTCCTTCTCTGCTGCAAACTCAGCCTCAACCACCACTGGTTCTTCAACCTTGACCTCCTCTATTGGCTTAACCATCAAGGGGATCTTTGTAAACCCAAACCTGGAAACCCAACACTTCAGATCTTCTATCATTTCTTCTCTGTTGGGTTCCTCTTCTTGACTGTTCTCCTTGAATGGATTCTTGAGTCTCTTCCCCACATGGAATTGGGAAGGCAAGAGGAGGGGTGGATGGGGTTTCAACCAGCTTTGCAATTGTTTGTGGTGGGGAGGGAAGTGGAACTTCTTGTTTGTTTGGAGGGAATGACTGCTTGGAAGGGAAAAGGGCAGAAGAATTGAGATGGGATGGAAGATCAGGAGATGGAGAAGAGAAATCAACACTTGGGGCAGAACTGAGGGGCTTGACTCTTGACATGCTGAAATGATAAAGTTTGAGAAAGAGAAAATGAAGGAGCTAGGAGGTGGTGATTGACTTACCCATTGACAAGGTTGTCTTTTTGTCTAACTCATAAGCCTCAATATCCTCAATCCACTATGTAAGTTGAGGCAACACTTCAACCATGAATTCAAGATTCTCTTAAGGGTTGTAATGTCTTGGAAAAGGGCCTCCCCATGGACAAGGTGCCCTGAAACCAATCCTGAATGCCTTCATCTTGTGTTGTACCCCTAGACTGCACCATGCTAGCCTCCATTCCTTGGATCTTCTCCAGCAAACCAACATTTTCCATGTAGTTGTCACCATTGTATGCGTCCCCTTGTTCTTGATAAGCTCCATAGCCAAACTGGTTTTGACCCTGCTCATATGGGTAAGCATAATGGTTCTGGATCTGATCATAATGTTGATCTGGAGGAGTTGGGAAATGCATTGGAGGTGGACTGCACTGTTGTTGCTGCAAGTGTGAGTTCCAAGAAGGGAATGAAGTCATGATTGCACAACTTCATGGAATGGAAGAAAATGAAAGAGATGGAAGAAGAAAATGGATGAAAATGAGTGGAAATGGATGGAAAAGGTCTGCAACTTCAGAGATGGGTTATTGACCAGATGGAGTCACCAGATGTGCTTTGAATGTGCCTCTAAAGGATAAATCTCACCAAGAACCCTAACATGGAACACACCAACCTACTAAGAATATGATTTTCTATTGATAATGAGACACCTTAGAAACATGGAAGATCTAAGTGGTAAGGTGCTTCAGACCTCAATGTCCCACCGGGCATGCCAAAACTGTTAGTGCAGAATCACAACACCCTCGAATGGCCTGCTTGTGAGTGGGGCATTCGGTGTGATTGCACAACATGGGACCATCTCTCAAGCTATGGGACTTGCAAAACTTGAGATGGCCTCCGGAGAAAGTTGGTTCTTGCTTCCTAATCTACCTACCACAAGCTACTCCAGTGCAGGAAAAATCTAACTAATCCTAATCTAACCATTCCAAGGGGACAGGAGAAAGAGAGAGGGTGAAAGAGCCTACACTAAGCGGTGATACACCAGAAAAGGAAGTGGCGAGATACTCTGTTGAGGGAGAATGAAATAGGGAAAAGGGGACTGAGGGAGGTCAGACAGAAGTGACACAGACCCAGATCCAAATCCATTGAAACTCCACGAAGCACGACATCTTACACCTGCAAACGTGAAATACATACATGAGAGAAAAACACGAGATAGAGAGGCATAGAGAAACAACAAAACGATGCCAAGGGTTGAAAGACGCCACGAAACAAGATTTTATTGCTCTATAAGGTGCACAGACTATTACATGCAGTGCTCAGAGGCACAAATACGCTCATCTAGGCATAGGAGAAGGCCTACAACTCAAATGGAGTCAGGAAACGACTTTGACAGAGTTTCCCCACACCCAGAATGTCTCTCCCTTCTCAAATGAGAAGTGTTACAATATATAGACGATGAAAACCAGAAAGAGAGAGGAGAAACTTGACTCTTGCTCTTAAAATCCAACCACCAACCATCAATGCCTGCCATGAATCCACCCACAATCTGTCAAGTTCTGGTTCCCTATGTCTGTTTGGCATGTTGAAGAAGGAAGAACGACAGATCGAATCAAATCAGATCTGGTAGTTGAAGCAATCAAATTCTGCATTAATGGCCTGAAAGATGTTTTCCCATTTTTCACCCACCTAACCTCATCAAAATTAAAGTTTTAGGCTCCCATGGCATAGATGAGGTCGAGACCTTTCCAACAGTGCTAAATTTGTTGAATTTTGGGCACTGGATCGAAAGATATGTCCATTTGAATGTTTGAGTTGGGTCCGTACAAAAATGGTGAAAACCAGTTAGCAAAACAGGTCCACGGGCCCGAAACTCACTTTGTGCCTTTTGGCACCAAAAATACAAAATGCAAAAATTGCCCCGCAGCCCCACAATTCATTTTGCCAAAAAATCATCTTCGGGCCCGTCGGTCCGCATTTTCCATTTGGGCGAAAAGTTTCTTCCAGGCCTGCCAGCCCACATGCAATTTAGGCTTGACACGTGGCTCCTTAGGCATCAGCGGAGGTGCAGGCTCATTTTTATACTTTACGCCTTCTTGAGGAAAAAGTTCAAAATTGCCTCCGACGACCCGCCTTCCCGCCTTGACTTTTCAACATGGCCACGTGGCGAGCCTGTGCTCATTTGGGGACCGCTTCTAGATTTACCTTTTGAAGTTGCACCGAAAGAGACAAGTGGTGCCTTCCGCGGCTTGCTCTGTTACTTTATATTTTTGGCTAAGTCCTTTTTGCTTGGCGGGGCCATAAGGCTTACCTTGGACACATGGAGGCTTGGCGCTTGTTTGAAAACCCGCTCCAAATTTTACTTTTGAAGTAGCACATCGTGCTGACACTTGGCTCCTTCCGCTGGCCTGCCTCTGCTTTGACTATTCAACCCGCGACTCTGTCCCTTTTTTAGACCTGGGACACGTGGAACCTTGATGCTTGTTTGAATCTCCGCTTTGGGATTTATCTTTGAAGTTGCACCGAGTCGACACTTGGCACCTTCCGCTAAGTCGAAGACTTTTCAACGGCTAGTGCAACTTTTTGGGCTCTGGACACGTGGAGGCTTGGTGGTTGTTTGAGTCTTCACTTTGGATTTACTTTTAGGAGTTGTGCCGATGAGGCATGTGGAAGCTTCCGCCGTTTCCTCCATACTTAGCCAATTTTGGGTTTGCTTTGAATTGTTTGTGAAGCCCGAAGACTTTGAACCTTTCCTTGTTTCTCTCCTTTGAGCCTTTGGTTTCTTTGAAACTGTTTTCCTCCTTAGCCGAACCTGCTCCTCCATTTTCGAGCCCGTCTGCAACCTGATCATTAGATTTGAAACGTGGGCTCGTGCGATGGAAGCGACTCTTAGATTTCTTCCATGCGGGGTGGTTTGATCCTTCGTAGACCCTGCTCCTCCATTGTAGTATCCCGCTGTTGCATGATTGTTGGATTTAAATGTGAGTTCTGAGGACAGAGCCAACCCTCTGGTTTTCTTCTGTGCAGGGTCGTGTTTGACCAATTTTATCTGGGGGAAAAATTGGGATAACAAGTACTTAATTAATGTACATATTTAATAACTTACATCTACACTAGAAACATACCAATCTTAGAATTAAATCACTATTATTGATTCTATATGTTAGTGTGTAACTAAAAAATCAATGTGTAAATTAATATGCAATAATAATGTACGTTAACAATTGCACATGTAACATGAAAAAATTACTCCAATTTAAAAATAAACTTCAAAAAATCATGATTGAATAATAGTATTGTTTATTTGTGTTTATGTAGATATAGTTGCAGAGACACTAGCACATAAATGTGACACATCTTTTATAACAACAAAATGCCTCAATATTTTGTATTGCTATTATATTATACAACTAATATTGTAAACGAACCATGCAAATACTTAATTAATGTACAAAGATGAGTTGAGAACCTAATTTTTATGTATTGATAACAAACACTACACCTCACTCTATAAATGAACTAAATAATAATTCCATTAAATAAATAATTATACACAAAATAATTGTAGCATGATTTTTTTATATCCTTTACAATAACATGTAATGTCAATTTATTGTTAAATACATCCAACAATATCATGCGGGTAAAATTTCTGCAATGATAACTTTAAAGTGAAGATTTTTTGATCATCTAGAAGAACATCTAATGCTCACTCGACGACAATTACATCTGACACTATCTTGTAGCTTAAATTTTTGAAATGAATTTTTCACATGCTTCTTGCATACATAATGTTTTTGTTCCTATTAAATTAAAATTCTTTACAATATATAATAATTTTTTCATACATTATACTCTCCACTAAGAATAAAACCATGATAAAACTTCCTTTGGTAGGATATGCTAGTGTATATGTAGATATAGTTGTTGACACACCAACACAACCATGTAATACATCTTCTACTATAAAAAATTCCTCACAATTTTGTATCGATATTATATCATGCAAATAATACTACAAATGATCTACATGATTAATTTAATTGAATAAATTAATGCATGGAAAACAAGTTGCTTCTGTACTTTCTCTTATATTTGTAATAAAATTTACCACTTATCTTTTCAATTACCTACACGATTGCTTCCACTAAAGAAATAATTTTACAATCAATGGTTTTAACATGAAGTTTTGTACATGTTTCAGAAGAACACCTTCTATCATTTTTTATTAATTACATGTAACAACACTATGTTGCTAGGAATTGTGCAATGGAAACTTGAGCACAAAGTTTAATAAATGAACTAGAATAATGCCTAATGCCAATTTGATATTAGTTATGTTATACAATGTTTTTAATCTTAATTTTATGAATTGAATTTTGTGCATGTTTCTTGCATACATAATGCTATTTTTATACTAAATAATAATAATCTACAATCCACATTAAATTGTTTTACATGATACTCTCCGCTGAAAAGAAATCTAGGGTAATTCTTCCTTTCGTAGGATATGCCATTACATATTGATGAAAATAGAATTTATTAACATTCTGATATTTAACCTTTCAAGAGTTTTCTAATCACAAAAAATTCACTCAGTCTCTGCAAATGAGGATCCACAATAATCCTACAATGGCTCAAAAAGGGCTAAAATCTACTATATTTGGTAAAACCTTGCATATTATGACAAACACAAATAAAATGGTCTTCTTGGCACTTGAAATGTTTTCTATAAAGTACTTCCAGTGTCAAAGGACTCCCTAAATAAGTTCCATATCAAACAACTTCACTTCCTCTTATCGTCACCTTGCTTATTCTTCTTCTTGTTCTTGGTCTCTTTGTACTAGTTCTTGTATTATCATGCACCTACTTCATTCTTCAATTATTCTTAGTATTCTCTTCTATTTCAACACCTCAAAAAATCATTATTACCATTACTAACTTAATTCATAAGGCTCCAGACACCATTGTTGCTCATCTTTCCAAAACTATCAACTATGCCCCTTAAGACAATACATTTTGCAAAAAACATGGATAGAGTGATATAAGGATATCCAAAAATTCTTACAAGATTTATTCGTTCACTTTTGACATCACTAAGATGCTCCCAAAATATTAGACCCCAACTCATTGTTAAACTCCTTCTAGATCACTTTTTCACTTCTTACCCCTAAACACCCTTACTAACATATGACACTCTTACACCTCCTATATATTTTGACAAAAAAAATTCAAGATTCAATCTAAACATTTTTGACTACCCATTTCAGATTTCTTGAATCATGAAAAATATTAGGGTCAAAATCTAAACTTAAATGTGACTTCCTTTGTTAATCACTCCTCTAAATTAGCCTTTGGATTGTGTTCAATCACCTAGGGCCAAACTGTCATGAAAATATTGGCTTTCAATCCTTGGCTCCTTAATAGTTTTTCTTAATATCTGTCTTTGATCACTTGGAAATAGTTATTAAATATTTTAGAATGAAATATGGTGATTAAGGGCATCAATATACAAACCCTAGCACTATCTCACATGTGCATCACAGACTATCCTGAGAAGGGATATTGGGATATAAAACTCACTAGAATTGGATTCAAAGTCCTAAAACTTGCAATAAGGACTTTTTAAACAATGTGAATGGGGTTTCTTTACCAGTATATATTATAGTACCACGTGAGGTCTCCTTTTCTTCAATCTTCCTACTACATTGCCCTGGGTAAACATAGTTACAATTAAGCAAATGCATTCATCAATGAAATAAGACAAGTTTCCTTAGTCAGCTGGGTCTATAAATTTCTTATCAAAATTTCCACGTATTTACCTTCAACATCCTTACTCCTAATGCCTTCACAAAGTTGACAGTCCTATGCATTTTGATGCTTAGTCACTGTCACAGTTATAAACATAATTTTTAATTCTGCCATGGTATTTGAACATGCTACAAAGGTCACCCAAGGAATCTACCTTCCAACCATATGAACATTATTGTTTTCTTATCTTAGATATCTTAGAGAGATTCAAATGCAACCAGTAGTAGAACTAACACCGTATAACCTTGCACAAATAGTCTATGCATCTATTGCAAGCTAAACACAAAGTATATGCAAACTTTAGTTTAAAGCCAACATTATTAAGATAACTATAGATGTACTTCCACACATTTAAAAGAGGAGAAAAATTATTAGTTATAACTCATAACATACCCTTTAAACACTAGATGCACACATAAATAGAGGTCCATATTTTCCTTCCACCGTAAACCTTCATACAAGATGCTTCATTTCACTTCATAGTTCCTCTAATCCTCCATACGAGGATATGACCAAGTATAAACTCACTAACTCATCCTATATTCAAGCTCCATTATTGTATTTCACCCCATTTATTTTGATTGTGTAACTCCTTCTTACACGACTTACCTAACATATAATTCTAACATTTTATGACTCTTTAACTTCCTTTTATCTCTTATACTCATAACTGTCATTCACATACTATTTTGATCACTTCATTGATTATCTTACACACTTATGACTCTTTGAAATACCCACTGACTCAAAAATATTGTTTCAAAACCCCTAATACTCTCTAACACACTTAAAACACCTTTTACAAACCCATATGCCTTTGTAGTGGTATTACATCTTTTGGAGGGAAAGACTCCCATTTGAATTTCAAATTTTCTTTCACTCTCAATTCTCTCTCTCTCTTCACTTCACACAACCTAAAATGCCTCTATGACCTCATAAATAGAAATTTGTAATTTAATTCCTCCTTGATGATTCTCCTACATCATACACCCATGGTGGAGAAAAAAGTGTCCCTATAATTTGTTTTCTTACACATATCTTCATATTTATAGCTTTTACTTTGTTTTATTCCTTTTCTCTCATTGTTCTATCATTCCTCATTACCACCTGGGTCCATGTAGTTTTCTTTGGTCATACATTTTCATTGACATTACTCTCTTGTTTCTTGATCTTCATTTTTGATTTCATCACCTTCATGTCGTCTTGTTTGATACCTACACACAAAAATACAATAATAATATGAATACATTATTCTCCTCTCCTCATGTTATTGTCCATCCATATATTGTCCATGTAACCATCATTTACCTTGTCAAAAATTTTGTATCCTTACTTATTCACTTTCTCATTCTCATCCTTCATCACCTCAAGCTTCCTTAACTCTACATTTTCTTATTCCTTGATTTCATTTACATCATCACATGCCTGAGAAATCATCTCTGTCTCATCTATACCTACACCTTTTACTTGTCCATCCATTTTCTCCAGTAAAATTTACAAAATAATCTACAAAAACTTGCGTATCTCCATGTTTATCATCTTCAAATGCACAATTGAATTCATTTTTTACAATTTCAAGGAATTAAATCACATCATTCTCAATAACAAGAAATATTTGATCAAATTTATTTACCTTGCATTCACCTTTGACTTTCTTTTCTTCTTCAATCTTTGAAATCTGCTTACTTCTCATGAGTTCATCCTCTTGATTCTGGATTTCATCTTCAATATTCTTCTTGTCAACCTTATCTTCCTTTTTTTCTTTTTTTTTTAGCTTCTTCTCTTCACTCTTAATCATCCTCTTCAATTTCAACTTCTGATTTCTTCTTATAATCTGCATCATAGGCCATTTAGATTTGTTTTTCATCATAAAATCAAGCACATACCTTGGTTGCTCCATCATTAGCTCTATCAATTTATCTATTTATAATCTTAACTTCTCTATTTATTCCTGTATTAAATCTTCATGCTTCCTTTTATTCTCCTTCTTGAATTCATCTCTCTTCTTCATCTCTATCTCTTTTTGTCTTCTCTTATAGCTAATCGGTTTCCACAGTTCTCTTATTGCTTCTTCTTGGTCCATCTCTCTATAACAACTCACTTTCATCTTTCCTCTTCTCTTCTATACCTCACTTTAGACTCACTAAGTATTTATGTGTCTTTAATTTCTCTTTTCAACTTATCTCACTTCTCTTCACCTGTCACTTCATTCACCATACCCACTTCCAAACATTTTTAGCCACAAAAGTATACATTCTGTTGGTACCCATATTTAATGTCGTTCAAAGGAAGAGCAACACCATGGATTTGACAAGACACTCAGAGGTAGATAGATGATTATGTATGTCATTTTGTAGCCGGGGAAGCAATCTATCTCACTTTTTAGCACTCATGCTTTGAAGAAGTGGGTAACACCTTAAAAGGATGTGATCTTATCCTAACTATTTTAGGTTGTGCCTTTCAACCAAGGTAAGAGAACCTATTTTGTAACCTTTGTTATTGAAGAATGCTGGTAAATCCTTCTTTTGCACAAATTTTATAGAGAAGACCTTAGGAAAATATGATCAACACAAAAAATATGACTCTCATGAGTTGTCACTTCCAGATTATGGATATATTTTCAATACAAGGCAAAGGTTACTAAAGACATTAAGAAATCTTGATTGTTCTACATATTTTTGCAAGTAGATTTTGTTCCTTTGTTGATACACAGGGAAAACAAGGGTAGTTTAGGGTGGATCAATGGTTTTTAAATGATTTTAGTGGGAGATGAAGTAGGATAAAGTTGATTATACCAAATCTTTGGAGGGACTTCATAATAATGAACAACTTCACAACATAAATCTTCAGAATAGTCAAGATGTTCCTTCAACCAAAAGGTGTGCTTCAATGGAGGCCCAGATCAACACATTTTCACATAATATTTGAGACTCAAACATGAAGGATCGAATTGAAAGACTCAATTAAACACTAAAGTTTCTGATTAATCATGCCTAAGGTACACCCGAGGACTTACAGACAATCTTTATCAACAAATGATAGTGAATTGATTTTTATTTTTTTAATCTCATCCAAGATGAAGGATCTTCTTGAAATGAAATTGCAAATACCATTAAACTATCATAGGGACAAGATCCTGTGTGATTTCACAAAAAATTTAGTATACGATTGCAATAGGAATGGAAGAAACTATTTGCAGACATTCTAAAAATAAAGCAGAAACAAAATTGCTAGAGATTAGACACAAATTAGTTCCAAAATTACTTAAATTCATCAACAGGGGAAAGATTCCAGAGCAATATCAATGTTTGTCAATGGCTATACATCTGTAATAGACTTGACATGATAAAAAATCTAACACAAAATAAAATAACGGGAAATCTCGGCTTTGACCTCTTGGGAAGATGGCTTTCTCAAAATTTTTCTCAAGAATTCATACTCTAACCATTTGCAAGAGTATTCTCATTGCATTTATACATTTTTTCCTACTCAATTTTCCCCCCAAAAGAGAATAATATTTGACGTACCTTTGCTTGTTAAAAATTTGTTTCAGACAATGATGCTTAAAAAATTAAGATCCGAAATCTGCTAGGTGGACCAATTGTGAATTGATCACATTTCTTGGGCCCTCGACTAATGACTAGGATTCCATGCCACAACTTTTTAGGATTCCCTTGAATCATTCTAATTCTATCATGTGAGAAATCCCCTTTTAATATCTTTTCGAAGCCTTTGCATAGCTGGACTTGACAGGTCATCCCTTTTGCTCTTGAGGCAACGCCTTTTTCACCTTTTGCACTTGCACTTTCATCATTTCATCCATTTTCCCTCCTTTTCCTCTAAAATTTTACTCTGCAACTTCTGGATCTGGTATTTTTCATTTTTGCATGACCCCAAGAAAAAATCCACTATAAAAGTACTTCAGATTTACAAATTGAGATCCAAAATTGATTTGATTAAACTTTGCAGACCAACACGACACAAATTTGTCAAAAAATTGATGAAGAATGATACAAAAAAATACATCTCCAAACATCTTGGAGCTTTAATGGTGAAAAAAACAAATGAAAAGAATAGCTATCATTGATCTTGCCTTTCAACTTTTAATTTGAGCCCTCCACATGGAAAAATGTGATTGGAAATGGGCATGGGAGAACTTTTTGACATTTTATAACTTTTGGAAAAAAGTAAAATTTTGACATTTTTCTCCGCCCCTCTGCCCTTAGAAAACAAGCTTGACACGTGTCCCAATGTGGATCCCAGAGGAACCGCAGCTTGATTCTACTATTTTAACTCATTTTTTAGAAAAAGGAAAATTTTCATATTTTCCCCACAGCTCCGCTTCTCCATCTCCCCACCTACCACGTGTCTCAATGGCACATTTTGAGATAGTCACGAAAATTAGAGACCCTAAACATAGTGTGGGCTCAACATATGTCTCACTCCAATAGAGTCTGTCAAAAATATGAAGGTTCAGCTTAAGGTGCCATATGTCTAAGGTCCGAGACAGTCTCTTTCAACCATTGAAAAATCCAAGCAAAAGGCAGAGTGAGCGGAAGCCTCCAAGTTTCCTCCTAGCGCTTCTTAAAAATAAAAATCAAGGGCTGATCCCCAAACATGCACAGTCCCTCCATGTGTCCGAGGTCCTTTAGGAAGTTTCATGAAAAGTATAAGTATAAAGCGGAGCCGGGGGAAGCCTCCACCTATTCCCCTGTCGCAATTGTTAAGGTGGGACCCTGAGGCAGATCCTCAAATGAGCACCATCCCACCACGTGTCCATGGCCTGTTAAATAATTTACCAGATACATGAATTTTTTTTCTAATTCCAGGAAAAGTAGCGGAATCCTCCACATGTCCCCCTGGCGCAACTCCAAGACCAAACCAAAAGGTGAATTTTTAAACGAGTGTTGTTCCTCCACGTGGAGAAGTTTTGGGTTGAAGCGAGACATAGAGTTTTTAGAGTGCCCCACTGAGCTACATTTAACCAAAAAGGGCCACATTTCCACTGATGTAGAGATGTAATTTTGATAGGGAAAACTCACCCGTCAAATCGTAAAAATGTAGGAAGACCACCATTTGAGCCCGGAGATGAATTTTTCTTCAAGGAAAGAGAATTTGGAGATGTTATAAGTTTCAAACATGATCCTCCAAGCTACATACAATATTTTTTCCTCATTTATTTAGGACAAAAATGATAGGGAAAAATAATACATGACTATGGAAAATGGAAAAAAAGGAGCAACCTGAGATTTACACCCAATTTACAAACTCCTTTAGATGGAGAGAGAAATTTTTTTTTCTAGACTTTTAAGTGATCCTCAACCCAGGAAGGGACTGATCATGGAAACCAAATGGAGGATAGAGTCTTTAAGAACCAACATGGGGAGACAAAAAATATGACAGAGGCCACAAACTAAGGAAATTAAATGAAAAACGGGGTGAGACTACTTTGAGCACCAACATTGGCTCTGACTCAGGGATGGGCACTCCCTGCGAGTGCCAAAAATAGACCATTGGGAAATGGAGTCAAAGGATGAGCTAGTAGAGCATAACAGCCACAACCATCCTCCAAAAAACAAACCGAGAAACTAGAAAAACTAGGTCACCAAGGACCATAATGAAAAAAACACAAAGGCATATGAGAACAAAGAACTATACACTGTACAAATGGAGTATACCTTGATTATGAGAAATCAATCAAGGAAAATCTTCAAGTGCCTACCATTCTAGATATGACCATGCTAAGCAGTCTTGATATGTCTTTAACAGCTGGTCATATGATTGTCTCTCTTTTCCATCCAAGTCACTATCTGACCACATTTTTTCATGCTTACCCCTCATGCCTGGGCCAAGTTTTTTAACATCCTTTGAGGCTGAATCAAACATCAAATTCCTAGGAAAATCATCCTGGTCATGATACCTGCATTGATCAATTTCATATTCCTTGAAAGCAACATAGCTCACAGAGTTATCAATATCAATATCTACATGCAATACTTCATAAGAAGCATTCTTGGGGTCCTAAAAAAGATACAACATCTTATTTTCACCAGGTAACTTCACAAGGTTACCCTCAATTGGTATGGTGGCATAAGACATGTCCATCTGAACATTTCCACCAACACTTGCAGCCCACTTTCTTGATAACAACATGCCCCATTTGGTAGGGAAATCAATAATGACAACATCAAGTTTTAGGTTCTTACCTGCATAAGCTGTAAGTTGTACCACCAAACCTTTCACACATCCAACAACGGGAACCTTTCTAGAGTCCATGGTAGTGCATATTCCATATGATGCTGTCACTTTGATATCCAGCTCATTCATGACCTCAAGAGGCATGACATTGCATGATGCTCCGGAATCAAACGTACAATTGTGCAATACTTTATCCTTAATGATCAAATTTGTAAAAATGGATCAACATTTAATTGGATTCAACCAAAGATGTCCCCAAGTAAACCTCAGGTGCTTCTCTAAGCTCTTCCAATGCTACTAGTGTTTCAAGGTCTATAATGGTTGGAGGAGGAGTTTCTACAATGTTTACATTTCTGCCTGGGGTACTCTTTTCTTCTTTCAATCCCAAGTACTCAAATGCTCTCTTCTTATGCTCACGAATCCTAAGCAACTCAAAAATTGGAACAATAAATTTGATTTGACTCAAAACTTGGACAATTTCATATGGAACATTCTTTGGCAAGGCAACATTGGAAGGGAGATTAGCAAAATCATCAGATGGCATGGGATTCTTGACAGTTTGGGCATGAGGAGAAGTATGAATCTTGCTTGGGACAGCAGGGCCTTTGGAAGGTGTATCTTTCTTAGGAGCCTCTTTAGGAATACTAGTAAGCACTAGAGTTTTAGGTTTGGCTTGAGGCCCTGCTCCTTTGATAACTCTACTCCTATTATTATAATCTTTTTCTTGAGAAACACCATCGTTCATCAATAACTGCCTATCTTCCTCCGAAGGGATTCCTTAATCATACTTCTTTATCATTAAAGATCTTGAATACTCAAAGTAATTATTAGGTATTTCAAAATCTTGCACTACATCTACTTCAAAATTATGAGAAGGAGGAAGAAGTGGTACCCGGTGAATGCAATCCCAAAAAGTTGCAGTAGTTCGAGCACTTATCACTTCAGTTGAAGTTGCTCCTTGTTGTGAGCTTGAAGAGCAACCCATCATGTAAACATCATCATCAGTACCATCATCATTATCTACTTGTTCTTCTTGCTTATTTACTTCACATGGAGGATGGGGCAGAAATCATCTATCACACCAATCAATCTCATTGGATTCATCAATAGCAGTAACTCGGGTAGTCAGAGGATCAAGCACCATTTTAATTTCAGGTGGTAGGGGATGTCTATTTACAGATCCCATGGGTCCTTTACCTCTGTCATCTAACCTCTGATCACCCCTAGGATGATTGCTAAATATGTCATGATTTTGTGCCTTTTTCTTACCTTGTGAACTCTACCCAATTCCCTTCTCTTCTTGGGATAGTTTGTAAGATATTCCTTTGACAACCCCTGCCAAAGTTTTAAGATCCTCCTCAAGATCCACACTCTTTATTGCTTAAGGTTTTTCTGGGTTTATCAGTTTGACACCCTCCCTCTTAGGAGGTTTTCCAACTACTTTGGTGTTGTTCTCAATTTACAGAGCCATGGTAAAGGCTTGCCTCAAAGTGCCAAGGTTTTTATCCCTCAAATAGTATGCAACCTTCTTGTCAAATGTATCAACAAACTTTATAAGAAAAGATTCATCACATGGCCTCAAATTCACAAGAAATATTATCAATGTCTTATTGAATCTCATATTAAAATCATGCACTGATTCATTAGGATTATTTTTAATGTTCTCAAATTATGACAAAAGAAACCTAGGGTTTGTTTTGTCACCATACTGCAATTTAAATGCATTCTTCATTTCAGTCCAAGAATTAATAGAGTTATCAAGCAGAGATTTATACCATTCCCTTGCATCTTCTTCTAAATTATGAATAAATAGTTTAATGTATACATCTTCAAACTCTATTTAGAAATCCTCTATCATATTGATAAAGAGTTTCAAGTGTTGATCACCAGTTATTGCATTATTTCCCTAAAACTTAGGCAATCTATTTCTTACATCCTATGGCACAACATTCGGATAGCCATCCATACCTCTAAAACTGATGGGACCAAAAATATTGACGACAAATGGAGGTTTGGGTGGAGGCTGAGCCATATTATTTTGAGGAGGTGATATTACAGGGGAAACAAAGTGATGAGGAGTGAGGGGTCTGTGTGGTACATGGATACAATTTTCAGAATGACTATCCCCTAATGGCTCTTTTTCATGACAGACACTACTAGATTTGGAAAATACAGGGGTAGAATGAGATTCAAATCCCAAAAGAAGGCCCCGCTACAGATGGAGAATTTAGATTTACAAAGAGACTACCTAATTCAGAAGTAGTTGAGAAAGCATTGCAATCTTCAATCACGTGCCAATCAGTTTCACCAATGGAGATCTCTTTTCTTGATGCTTGATCTATAATAACCTTCCAAATTCTTCCTCCTTCTGAATTAGACTTTCCAAACTCTAGAAACAACCTCCCACTAGGGTCCGCAGTAAAGAAATATATTCTTCCTTCCAGCTTCGCAAAGATTAGCAACAAAATTTCAAATGACAGAGGTTAAGACACTGGAATTTATAAAAATCAAATTAACTCAGAGTCACCACTAAGGATTTTCACCCTATTTGTGCAAATGAACTAAAATAATCTGTCAAATGTCTGTCAGCACTAAAAATCATGCAAAGCTTTACAAATCAGACCTTCACCCAAATTTATCAATGGTGAGGCAAAATTAGTACAATAGCTACTAGAAAAATTAGACAGACAACATGCAAAACTTATAACTTTGTTTAATCCTTACAGATTTGATCAGAGAATGATGTTTAAAAAACATATTTGCACACAGAAATGCAAGAAACATTACTAAGGTTTGGAAAGCTTTAAATTCTTCAAAGAATCCCCGAAAATGACACCACTAGTGTTGGTATCCAAATTTTTTCTCCCTTTCAAACTAAGCAACAACACAGATTAGACATGGAGCTTAAAGGAAGATAGATCATAGTGTGTGTCATTTTGTAGCTGGGGATGAGATCTAACTCTCCCTTTGTTACTCAAATTTGTGGAGAGATGGATAACACCTTAAAAGGATGTGATCTTATCCTAACTATTTTAGGTTATGCCTTTCAACCAAGGTAAGAGAACCTATTTTGTAACCTTTGTTATTGAAGAACACTGGTAAATCCTTCTTTTGCACAAATTTTATAGAGAAGACCTTGGGAAAATATGATCAACACACAAAATCTAACTCTCATGAGTTGTAACTTCTAGATTATGGAGATATTTTCAATACAAGGCAAAGGTTACTAAAGACATTAAGAAATCCTGATTGTTTTGCATATTTTTCCAAGTATATTTTGTTCCTTTGTTGATACACAGGGAAAATAGGGGTAGTTCAGGGTGGATCAATGGTTTTTAAATGATTTTGGTGGGAGAAAAAGCAGGATAAAGTTGATTATACCGAATCTTTGGAGGGATTTCACAATAATGAACAAATTCACAACAAAAATCTTTAGAACAGTCAAGATGTTCCTTCAACCAAAAGGTGTGCTTCAATGGAGGACCAGATCAGCATGTTTCACATAATCTTTGAGACTCAAACATGAAGGCTCAAATTAGAAGAGTCAATTAAACACTAAATATTGTAATTAATCACACCTAAGGTACACCTGAAGACTTATAGACAATCTTTATCAACAAATGATAGTGAATTGATTTTAAATTTGTTTATCTCATCCAAGATGAAGGCTCTTCTTGAAATGAAATTGCAAATAACATTAGATGGTCACAGGGATGAGATCCTATGTGATTTCACAAAAAATTTAGTGTAAGATTGCAATAGGAACGAAAGAAACTATTTACAGACATTCTAAAAATAAAGCAGACAGAAAATTGCTAGAGATTAGACACAAATTAATTCCAAAATTGCTTAGATTCATCAGCAGGGGAAAGCTTCTAGAGAAATCTAAGTGATTTTCAATGGCTATACATCTGCAACTAACTTGATATGACAGAAAATCTAACACAAGAAAATAATAGGTAATCTCAGCTTTGGTCTCTCGGGAAGACGACTTTCTCAAAAATTTTCTCAAGAATTCATACTCCGACCATTTACAAGAGTATTCTCATTGCATTTATACATTTTTTCCCACTCTATTTTCCTCCACAAAAGAGAAGAATATTTGAGGGACCTTTGCTTGTTACCAATTTGTTTCAGACATCGATGTTTAACAAATTCAGATCCAAAATCTACCAGGTGGACCAACTGTGAACAGATCATGTTTCTTGGGCTCTCGACTAATGACTAGGATGCCATGCCACAAATTTTCAGGAGTCCCTTTAATCATTCTTATTCTGTCATGCAAGAACTCCCCTTTTTAATCATTTTTCAGAGCCTCTGCATAGCAGGACTTTACAGGTCATCCCGTTTTGCTCTCGAGGCAATGCCTTTTTCACCTTTTGTGCCTGCACTTTCATCATTTCATCCTTTTCCCCTCTTTTTCCTCTAAAATTTTACTCTGCAACTTCTGGATATGGCATTTTACATTTTTGCACGAGCCTAAGCAAAAATACACTTCAAAAGTACTTCATATTTACAAATTGAGCTCCCAAATCAATTCAATTAAACTTTTCAGACCAAAACGACACAAATTTTCCAAAAAATTCGATGAAGAATGATGCAAAAAATGCATCTCCAAACATCTTGGAGCTTCAATGGCGACAAAATCGAATGAAATGCACAACCACCGTTGATCTTTCCTTTCAAATTTTAATCTGAGCCTTCCACGTGGCAAAATGTGATTGGAAATGGGCATGGGAGCACCTTTTGACATTTTATAACTTTTGGAAAAAGGAAAATTTTCTAAATTTTTCCCACAGCTCCGCCCTTCCACCTTTAGCTTTTGATGTGGGTCCTAAGCGGACATGCGCTTCATTTTTGCACTTTATACTTTTTTTCCGAAAAGGAAAAACTTCCACATTTTCCCCATGGGCCCGCACCTCCATTTTTGACTATTCAATGTTGGCATTACTTTCCTGTTGGGGCTGCGCTTCAACTTACAGTTTTATCCCTTTTTCCGAATAGGAAAAAAATCTTAAATAACCTCAAATCTCCACTTCTCCATTTCCATGCCTGACACATGTGTCTCAATGGCACATTTTGAGATGGTCTCAAAAAGTAGAGACCCCAAACAAGCACGTGGGCTCAACACTTGTCTTAGTCCGGCAGAGTCTGTTAAAAATTTCAAGGTCCAGCAGATGGTGCCATGTGTCTAAGGTCCGAGATAGTCTCCTTTAGATGGAAAGAGAAACAAAAAAAAAAATGTGAACCTTTAAGTGATCCTCGACCTAGGAAGGGACTAATCATGAGCAACCAACTAGAGGACATGGTCTTTTCAAGCACCAACACGGGGAGATAGAAAAGCATGACAGAGACCGCGAACTGAGGAATTTCAATGACAAACGAGGTGAGAATAATTTGAGCACCAACACATTAAATCTTGAAAACCAAATCATAACAAATCCACCCTTTGATACAAAATGATGCAGAAAAAAATGATAAACATGCCAATATTCAACATTTCAAGAGTTTTCTAATCACAATAACTTCACTTAGTATCTATAAAAGAGGATCCACAATAATCCTACAATGACTCAAAAAATGCTAAAAATTGCTATGTTTAGTCAAGCCTTACATATTATGAAAAATATCACTAGAATGGTCTTTGCAACACTTTGTTTTATCTAAATACAATACTTCCAGTATCAAAGGACTCCCTAAATAAGTTCCTAATGGCCCATTTAATAATTAAATTTTGGCATCTTTCACAAATTATTCAATCCATGGCTAATAATACACCCATCTGACACTCCATTCTTAATTTCACAAAAAGGAATCTCTTATCTTACCTACTCATTCAAATCATGTTCCCCACTTTCACCATAAGTCAAATTATGAACCCCACTGAATCACATCACCATCTTTTAATCAGGGTTATTTTATCCAACCCTAATTATCTAATAACCCCATTCTAACTTCACCCTTAGGCTATAAATATGGGTCTTCTCTCCTCATCCAAGACAAGTTAGAAAGTTTGGGGTGAATGTTGAGGAATTTTATCCATTTATCATAATATCATTATTATTATGTCTTTGTGATAACATGTGGAATTGCCACGATACTTTGATCATGATTTGATTCATGTAGTGAAATTCATGTTGCACGCATCTAATCAATAGCACCATCTGCATACTTGTCATCTTTCAGGTTCTTTTGTTTATCAACTTGCATGTTATCTATTTGGATTCTATTTTATCATTATTCTTATCACACGGGGGTTGACAGCCACCGAGGAAGTTAACACTTCTCAGATCCACTTTATCGGGTAGCCCCCACATAAAATCTCTTAACAATATTTCTCTAGTTTTTTTGAGTTGTAGGTTTGCTTGGATCACAATGAGGAGTTCGTCATCAACTTTTTTGCCTGTATCATTCATCACCATCTCCAAGGTACTAAGCCCTTGTATTTTCAACGTTGTTTTGTGTTTGTTGATTTCTCGTACACTAATCTGGACATGAAGCAGGAAATTCTGATCAACACTAACTATTTTCTCCCTATCAAGTGTGACACGTAAAAGATCCACCTAGGGCATGATTTCCACTCACCCCGTAAAATCATCTTTAACCCCCTTCTAAAACCACATTTTACTCATCTAATTTACCTTAACCTCTCTAAAACCACCTAACCATTTCTAAACCATTTGTCACCCATTTTATCCCAACCTCTTAACCTCCCCAACTCGTGTAACCTCTTCCCAACCATTTCCTCTTTTCTATATACCCAAAATTCCTATTTATGAAATGGTTTCAACCACTTCTAAAATTTTCCCCCTAAATTCTCAGATCAATGACGATTATTACAAATCACCAATGATTATAAATAGGAGTTTAAACTCTTCTCTTATGGATCTTCATAAAATCCTTAGACATTTGTGCATCCTTGTTTTCAAGCCAGATAATAAATTTCTCCCATTTCATAGGTCTCCAAGCCAAATAATAGCATCAACGACATCAAAATCTTAGACAATCACATCAATTTTTACATCGTTGTCTCCAACAACCTTTACAAGCAACCAAAAAAACAAAAATATCAACATCATCCTTCTTTGCAGATGTTGCATAACTCATCCAAGCTGTGAAGGTAAGTACTTTTGATCCATTATTGTCCTTCATATCTACATAAACATTTTGAAATCAATCATTTTAGTCTCTATTTTCTAAAATGTAATGTTATTCGAGGAAAACTATGATTTTTACATTAATTGTTTAGGATTCCTTTGAATCACCCATGATTATGCCAAATCGTCAGTGATTCCTTTGAATCTCCTGTGATCCGTATCTTTTAGCATCTTTTTTATCAATTATAGTATTTCTTCAAATTTTATTAATATTTATGGACTTAACTTATCTTTTGCAAGTATGTTTTTTCTGTAGATGAATATTCCAAGCCAATCACACCCTATTCACAAGAATTTACGACCTTCCAATTGTTCAACAACCTTTCTTATGGGAGAAATTTAGCATCCTTCATAATCTCACATTGTGTGCCATTTGATTCACATCTGACATCGAGGATATTGAAGATCAGTTTGAGTTACTCCATGAGATCCAACAATATACCACATACTATTGGTATGATTAATTCAAATTCGTCTAGATAGCCTGCTACATTACCCTAGGATGCCTATGAAACAAAGAAGGAATTATCTTTTGACGCTTGAGTTCTAGCTCCATATCTATCATTTATCTATCATTATCATTGTCTAGAATTTTATCATTCCTATCAATTCACTTGATTTTTTAAAAATGAGCTGACATCCTCTAAAAAAGTCCCTTTGGATTCCTGGAATCATCATTTTTTTAGAAGCACATCTTCCCATCTTATCTAATATATCTTGTTTAGTTGTATTTGATTGCAGGTCTCTTCACTTGGAAAAAAGGAGAAGTAATTTTTCATTGCTACATCCAACCATCCCAACATTGCGACTGTTAGTGCAACTATCTCTAAACCCTTCCTTATTTGAATTTTAGGTACTTTCCACCTATATTAGCAAAGACCCAAAATAACACCTAATACATAGTCTTTTTTGATGTGATAGTACTCTAATTGGGATAAATATGTAAGTTTCTTTCTCTAAATTGAATATGGTGCTAACTTATAAAATTCCCATGAGTATTCTCTAGTTCGATTTTTTACTTGTCCACATACTTTGTTAAAAGAACATATTGATTTAATGTTTTCTCATTAATTTTTTTCACTTTAATATGGTAGGAATAATTATCTATTTGAATATAGGTAGGAAAATAACCTTCCAAAAACTCAAAACCACCATACAAAGAAATAAAAGAGATTTCATCACTCTAAGACATTTTTTCAAACACATAGTGTAACCTCCAAGCCCTCCAAAGTGTTACACTTAGTATCTCCAAATGGAAACACCACACAAGGTGCTGGATTTTCATGTCGTATATTTCCATTAATATTAAGAACCATTTTGGAACCATATAATCCTCTTTTAACATTCCTTGTTCCTCATGGTTTGTGTAGATCTCTTTCTCCTCTTAAATGGAAAAAAGAACCTTATTTTTGCCACAATATTTTCATCACCCATAGGAACTACCTATCTATCTTGATGCCTATTTTTTTACATTGAAGGAAAAAATAATTCCCCCTTGTTTTTTTCCTTGACCTTAACTATCTCACAATCACATAGGGACTTAAGTGTAGAATATTTTGGAGGCATACTAGTGGTTTTAGCTTTCATTAGAACATGTCTAACAAGAAAACTAAATGATCACCGATCATTATACATGGTTATCCTAAAGTCCCCATTAAACCTCAAGGAAAGGGCCAAATAAGTTTTCATAAGACATGTTACCATTTCAATACTCCAAAAGTCATTTATAATTGCTAACATCTCCTGATATTGATAATGGCACAATGATGTGTATAGTACTAAAACATAGAGGAGAAATATGAATGAAATCAACATTACACATATTTAAGGGTGCATATATTTTGAATTAGGGCATGATAAGGCACCATTGTAGGCTCATTCAAAATATATTAAAGAGACCTTACCAACGGTGATGATATAAAATCTCTTGGACACATACGTGGGACCCATCATACATCCAAATTAATGGGAATCCATTCAAATCAATTAACAAAGATTCAAATATGGTATAAATTATAATTAAGTTGTGGATCTCAAATAAATAGGGAGAACATTTTTTTCTAATGCTTGTGCAATGCTACCTAGGTTAAAATTATCCAAAAAAATTGGCTTAAGTAAGAAGCTTCAGGAGACATAATAAAATTTAGAAGATTTGGGAACATAAGAAACTTCCATAATAATGTGGGGAACACTCAAATACATATATTTGAGGGAGAAGAACTAAAAAAATGGAAATATCATCATCTAGGGCATCAAGGTAGGCTAAGAAAGAATCTTGTAGTTAAAAATTTAGAACTTTGAGAATTTGTAATTATTAAAAGTTTGCAGATGTTTCATGGATTTCAAATTAAATTGTAGTAGTCATTAAGTGTTTCGATTTTTTATCATATGGTCATATTAAATATCTAACTTTCTATGTGTGTGAGAGTTTCTATAGAATTGTGGGTATATAAATTATAATTTGAGTAGTGTAAGGTTAACATTTTTTTTCACTTAGGATACTCACCATATTACTATCAACTATTATAAGTTCTGAATTAAATATCTTAGGGAATGTTTGTGAAATTATTTTTAGTTTTTATTTGGGCATGTATAACACATTCATGCCTAAATTTTCTTCCATTATCAATAACTAATCTAGTTTCCCATATTTTCCTACAAACAAAGAGACATATTCAACAAATTTAGATCAAGCATTTCTTGGTGAAATTGGCCAAATTTCAAGAAACTATGATAGATGTTCTAGGTAATCCTCATACTATGCTACCTTATGTACTCCAATATATGAATGATAGCACATCAGAGAGTCCATGAGGAAGATCAATCTTGACCACTTCCAGGACTTTGGTCCAGTTGTTAAGTGAAGGCTTTACAATTTTTTTTCCAATATTAGATTTAATTTCTAAAAAACTGCCCATTTAGTAAGCTTTGGAATATTGTTTCAAATATGTTTATATGATTTTGATAAATCTTATACTAAATTTAATCATCTAGAAGTTGGATTTACTATAAATTTTTGGAATACTATCGAAATGAATATAAAAAAATATATGTTTTATTTTATGTAAAATAAGTATTATCCATTTATGTAATTTATATGTTGTCCGTCATTTTCTGGGTCCTCGACTAGCATTTGTAAATGTAGCTGAGGTATGTAATTAAAATATACCATATAGAACTAGAATATAACTCATTGATCTACTCACAGATAAATAATTGTAGAAAAAATAATTTGGATTAAAATATACAGATCATTTCCTTAGTAAGGTCAAAAATGGCATTTCCTATAATTAAATTCACGTTGTTCATCCCCATTCACTGACCACTAGCATTGTTGAATTATTTTTTACTTGTTTTTCATCCTGTAATAAAAATTTTGTTAATAAACTTAGAGTTTATGAAAATTCAATAGGGAATGAAAATTATAAAACTCCTTCTATTATTCTACTTAACAGAGCAACCATATAACTTAAAGTGAGAGGTTTTATGTATCTTCGTTCAAAAAATTTAGAAAATTTTATCCTTGATTGTTGATTTCTGTTCTCCACAACACTCTGAGACAAATATCGACATTTCATAGGCACGACACAGTGAGGAAGGAATAATGAGCAATGCATAGGTGCTTTCTAGATGAAGACCAAAAGACCAACCAAAACTTCACCACTGTTTATCAATCATTACGCATTCTAAGAACTTCTTATGTGAAGGTATGTGGTTTAGCGTGGCCTCATTATCTCCAGTTAAGATTGTGAATCATTTAAAGGTCTCTAACATTTGAATTGTGCTAGTAGTCATAAGACCTGTCATTTCCCTGGTTGTTATCAAGTTTTCCTTTTAGTGGATATGTTGCAGACATAATCCTAGGTTTAGGTTTGGATAATTACTTTCCAAGGGGATGGAAACTTGGTACTGAGAAATGGGGAACATAAGTTCAGACAGAAAAACATGAATAATCTAGGCGTGGCATCTACTAACATGCTAGATAATGGGGACTTTGTACTGTGAAACAAGTAGTAGAACCACTGTTTGGCATACCTTTAAAAATCCTATAGATAATCTGGTGATTGATGAGAATTTTGGTGTGGTTCAAATCCTACAATCCAACCCTTATTATTTTTATTATGGGCTTCAGAGGGAATTTCACACTAAAATGGAAGAACAACATCACTTACTAGAATCAAGGTAGTCAAAGAGCCACCACAACATATCTCACTAGTCAAGGGATTTTCAAGATTTCCAATTCTTTAGCATATTCACTATGGATGGCTTAGAGAAGAGATTATATGGAAAATTCTATCACACTACGAAGAATCAAGTTGGAATCAAATGGAAATTTAAGGTCCTATGGATGGACCAAGAATCTAGGGACATGATAGCTAGGATGGAGTGTCCTATGGAAGGACCAATGCCAAGTCTATGGATGGTGTGGAAATTTTGAGGTCTATATTTACATTGATATAGGCCCATCTTACCAATGCCCATCAAGATATTTTGATCGAATAGATCGTAAGGATCTCACAAAGGGATGTCAAATGTAGCAGGATAGAACACATGCCAGTTTTCCTAGAGAGATATCCAATGATGTATAAAGAATTTTACAGAGAAGATAGGTTTTGGTGGGTTTAGAATTTTATAGAGAAGATAGGTTCATTATGATATCAAACCATAGGAAATACTATTATATTAAAATTTCAATGCCAAGGGGATAATACATGTGAGGAAGAGAGAGTTGAATGCACATTTAATGGGAGTTGAATGTGTAATTAAAGGGAGGAAGGTGCTAAATAAAGGTGAGTAGGTGGATATATTACTCCAACTATTACCTATTTAATAGAAATATGTGTACATGACTGCCACCTCCAATGCATGGGTTCCCAATCAAATGAATGTTGAAATATTAAAAAAACATTAGTCATTAGATTTTAAAACTATCGGTGATGGGTTTTACATTTATATTCATTCATCTATAATAGTATGTGTGGATATCCTTTTACACGTGCCATATTACATGTCAACAAGTTTACAAAATATATTTTAAGATTCATAACACAAACATGCATCTATTGTGATTGTTTGGAGTCCTAATTAGTTATTTACATGGTTGTGTAAAACCTGCAAGTTATAGTGCTCGGGTATGGGGTACTTTACTTTAGTTTATCATGGACATTTTTTTTGGAGTTTTAAACATCATTTAACATTGAGGTTAATGAGACCTCTAGGAAGAGAGAGTAATTATACAAGTTCATTATGATTGGTTTCCTTTAGATATGCTAAATATTTGAGATGTTTGAAATTGGATGGAAATTTTGACAGTAAATTGCTACTAATGTCTAGGGTGTTCATATTCACAAGATTTCCAAAAGTTTGGGGAAACACTTCTAAACAACAAGAAAACTAATATATCTCTTCCAAATATAGGAGTTCTCCAAATTCTTTGGGGATATATGATTGTTTAGTGCCAATCATATCAAGGTAGTGGAGAATTTTCACTTTCCCTATTGATTTAGGAAAAACATAAGAAATGAAGGATGACTCATTACTTTTACCGTCACTCTCTGTTTCATTCATCTATGGTAACAAAAGTTGTTTTCAGTCAATAGAGCAGCCTAACCATATGGAGAGATCAAGTAAATAGTTTACAAATTGTGCATAGATTGCAGAGGATCTATAGGCTGTAACTCCAAGTACCTTTTCCACATAATTCCTCAAACACTAGGCATTTCTTGATTAAGAATAAGAGTTTATAGGTTTACATGAAATAAATGGAAAACCGGGTTTAGGGTGAGGTCCCATTGAGAAGCTTCTGCTAAAAAAAATGTACGTGATGGGTTTTTTAAGATTTTTCCATCTTACTACATGAAAAAAATGAATCTACCATAGGTTTCTTAGGAAGTATGGCTGAAAGTTTCCTCTACTGTTCAGATTCGTTCTGCTCACAACCTTGGAATGTAGACTTTCTTTTGGTTGTCTCTTTGACTCTGCATTTTTATAATTTCTCACCTCCTCAAAATAATTATGGAATAAATGAAACTACCTAGTACATGGAAAATGAACGTAAATTTCCTCACCAGAAGTAGGTAGCCTCTCTCCATGGGACTTTGAGTTTTTTATCAATAGGGAAAGAGAAGAAAATAAATTAAAAAAATAACAGTATTGAAAAAGAGGGAAGACTGACTATCTCCTCGAGAGCTATGACATTTAGTATACCCTCCTTGTGCCACAATCTAGTGTGTCTAGTAGGATCATTCCACGATTCATCTTTAACACTTTGTCTACCCAAGTCCCTTATTTGATTATACATGGAGAATTCAAAAAAGTAGTGACCAACTTGGTCATCTCCAGTTGTATCTTCATTCTCATCCTCCATATCAGCATATGTATGCTCCTGTATTACTATCGGTAACTTTCCTTCAAGATTTTAAAGACTTTTCTACAAACCCTACAACCTAGAACACCCTATAAATTAAGATAGAAATCCATGTTGTAAGCGCGATTGGTATACAACATGGATTTCTAGGAAAATTTATATTTAATATACTATATTAGAATGTTATACCAAATATACTATATTTTATATTTAATATCAAAAAAAAATGCTAATAATAGCCTAAAATTATGGTTAGAAAAGGAAAAATGTTATGAAAGGAAACTATTTACCATTAATATTAAAGAAATATTTCAAAGTAATAGTAGTGTTAAATTTGAGTATAACTAGAATTAGCATTATTGGGAGGAAGTTGAACATCCTTTGTAGGAAGGTCATTCTAAGTAAACAGATCTCTAAAAAAAGGTTACAAGAAACCTACCTTTTTTGAGTTTGTTGTAAATGAAAGGACACTATGATGACTATCTTGGTGGTAGCGATGACCACTAGAGAAGGTATAGCTATGACAATTTCATATGACAATGGGAAAATTCTTCCACCAAGGATGAGTGGAGAAATATGTATATACAAGTGGAGAGACCTAACTACATAAGTGGCTCTACCTACACCTAGTAATGGTAGATGGATTGCCTAACAATAGTGGATCTAGTAGAACTCTACTCACATGGGCCATGGGGAGTTCTTCAGATATTATAAAACTCCTATAAATATTGGAAGTTAGGATCCATTTTATCAACGTGCACTTAGATTTGAAGAAAAAAACAAATATTACAAAATAATTTATATTAATAAAAAATGTCGAGAAATAAATCATTATTTTAAAGATAATGACATTTTTAATTTCTTATAGTTCAAATAGAATAATCTCTAAAAAAATTTAATATAAAAACTATTGTACCTAGAAACAAGGTTAGGTTCACAAAATGATTTAACAAAAATATATTTATGCTAAACCCCTGATTATAGAGTACTTGATAGAAATAATGAACTAAAACTATTAGATACACTATGACACAAAAAAATTAAAATAAAATATGAAACCCTAACTGCAGGGGAGAAAGAGAAGGAGTTAGTTGATTTTCACCTTTCCTGGAACTGATCTGAATTGGGGAAATCGATGAATAAGGAGGGTAGACCGTCCTCATTATGCATTGTAAAATCTGGAACTGTCGGATTAAGTCAGACTAGGTGCCTAGATTTGGTCAGGGATTGCTTGGGTGCTAGAGTTTGATACTAGGTTCCCATGACCTGTGCCAGTTGGTCAGAATCTAATTTTATGGTGTCACACAAGTGTTGTTGATAGTCGTTGTGATCACGTATATGTCAAAACTTAATCGCGCTGAAGTACCTATAACCTAATAAGACAAAGATTCACATGTAAACCCCATAATACCACATCAAATCCAAAAAAGGATGCACTATGGGGATTCAGACAAACCCCAATGGTCACTCAACAGAGTGAAATTAAGACCAAGCATTGCACTACATCTCAGCAATTCATATAGTTTTGTTGATTCTGTGAAAATAATTGTGCCCTACGATGCCCTTATGTAAGTACAATTGATACCAAGCTGGAGCTAGATGTGATAATGTAGATAGATGTGTGGATGGGAATAATGGATTTCCCATTCCTATGTAGTGTATGTAGAAAATACAGTCCATTATCCCAATAGTGAATGGAAAATAGATGCTTTGAAATTATTTAGGAGCCTTTTGAATGCAAGGTTAGGTGATAGTAACACTTCTTAGAGCTTGGTCCTTTATTTTGGTCACATAGCTTTATATTTATATAATTCCCTTGGTTGAATTTTGTAATTGACAACTAGAACGTCGATCCATAAGAAAATAAGATGCAAAAAAGATAAAAGAGGACCAAAAAGAGTGAGTAAGGTGGAAGGAGGTCATGGGTTCCCAGAGGGGATGAGGGATCCTGAGAACTAGCATCTCTGTTGGGTGGTGGTGTCTGAAGTCATAAAAGATAAATTAATAAAGTTATGACTTGGTTGTATGGTGTAAAAGACCAAAAAAAAGACAAGAAACAAAGAAAATAGGAAAAATATAGTTTTTAATTACTAGTTCTCTCACTTAGGAATCATATGAATACTACTATACTTTTAGAACCTATAAATATACCCAAGTGCATGATTTTGTGTCTACAAGTTGTTAGTTGAAGGTGTCTAGAATGAGTAGGAAACAATCCTACTTAGTGGTATTTTGAGATGAATGAGTGAATAAAAGTTCCATGAGCTTGTCGAGGATGTTTTGAGGATGTTTTTGAGTTGTGTGAAGCCTTTGGAGACTTGAAAATGATGGGTTATGACGTTCGAGTCCATGGAGTTCTTGAAGAAGGAGAAACTAGCCTTGTAGGCCTACTTGTGCATTATGGTTGTCTGGGTGCATTTCCGACCCATATGGGTCTTTCATGTTGATTTATATGAAGTTGTAGGTTTAATTTGATGTTGGAATGACTGACCTTAATGGTCATCACTAACATAGTTATGTTTAGATATTGAGTCATGTATATAAATTACATGTATTTTCTCATTTTAGCTATTGAGTGAAAAGGAAAAAGTTTGAAAAAGAGTGTATGAAGGAGGTTTAACATCATCAAGACGAATCTTAGAGGGATTATGTGGTGTTTTAAGAGAATTGACCTTATGAGAGCGATGAATAACCAGATTTAGAGGCACCAATCCATTATCCCATGAAGAAGCAAGATTGAGCGAAGTAGGAGAGAGTGTACTATTAGACGGTTTTTGAGGTGTGCGAGATGAGTTTGTGATCACAATATTTTGTAGGAGTAACACAAATAAGTGTTTATCATCATCAGGTGGTTGAGTGGGTGCTTTATCATTTTTGGGGGTATACTCCTCCTTGTATAGTGGGTGTTATACTAAATAGAGGTGGGTGCTTCATGACAAAACTGTGAGCATTATGGAGCCAAAGATCTCTCCAACAGATCCATTACCACAATGATTAAACTATCGTAAAATCATATCTGGAATAAAAAACTATACATAATTATTCCTACAAATTCCATCTGATCATTCATTAAAATGTTCCTATTAAAAAGGATTTTACAAACCATGTTAAAAAAAAAATTGTTTGAACTAATTTTATACGGAAAACCAAATTTAATAGTTTGGTTTTAACAATAAACTAATAAATTTTAAAATAACCCGTAACTATCTAAATACTAAATAATTCCGCAACTCCTTAAAATGATTTTATGGATATTATTTACTAATGTAAATAATAATTACTCTAACACCCTCCCTTAAATAAATATAGGGAGAAAAATATGAGTCCCGACTACTAGCCTGATAAGGTACGCATGTACAAATATTTAGAAAAACACTGAAAGTCATAAAATATCTGCAGTATATGCACACACACCCCCATAATGTTGAAATGATTGGAGTGATTTAAAATAACATGTATGAGTGGAGAAACCAACTACTTGGACAAGGAAAAGATGACACTGGAATTCACCAGTGTAGCTACTCTTCAGAAGGAGGGACAACCTCAAAACATGTTGAAGGAGACTATCACCTGCCAAAACAAGTTCGTCGGACAAGGAAATGTTGACACTGAAATTCACCAGAATAGCTACTCTTCATAAGGAGGGGAACCTTAAAAGCATGCTGAAGGAGACTGTCACCTACAAAAAATAAGTCTGAAAATACAAATACAAAATCTCTCAAGAAGATGGCTTTGGTGGTGATGGAGTAATCCAACAACTAAAATAGTGAAATAGTGCCCAAAGAATTAGAGCACAAACACATGAAGATGAACAAGGATAAAGTAGAAAACCCCCCATGGAACTTTATAACTCAGTGTGATTACAAAATAATCCCATCAAAAAACATACCAAATGATGCATAGAACAAGAATGCAATCAATCTGTAGAAGACACCATCTAAAAAAAACATGAGAGTCGCTTCCAAAAAAACATTTACAAGAACCCAAAGCTCAAAAAAAAGAGAGATAAAAGGGAAGGAGGATCTATGCACAGATGAAGAATCTTAATAGTGGAGGAGCCACGCCAATAAAGCCCTCACAAAGAATGTTTTTGACACCGCAAAAAAATGACTAGATATCCACCCATATTAAAGAGAATGTTTGATGTGTTTAGTGGCTTCATTGCAAATGTAGAACAAGTAGGAAAGCAATATTATTTTCCTATGAGGGGTTCTAACCACCTGTCCAGACCGGAGCTCATCCTCCATTCTTCGACACATGAAAGGAAATATGCTTCCACAAAGAGAATGTGCTCTCAAATATATTGTTGAAGGATGCTCCAAAAAATGAGTAAAATATGACATCTCTGAATTACAAGAAAAATGGAACCAATAGATTAGGAATAAAAAATAGGAACTTTTGCAAAAATTAGTTCCCGATTTCGAGCTACTGTGCAAAAGTTATAAGTGTTTTAATTTTCTCGCAAATAGGCTCTATTTAATTAAAATCTGCTCCCAGATTAAAAAACTAATAATCAAAACAGAGGTCATGGTGGTCATGTGACCACTTGTTGGAACTGGGAGGAAATGAGGATTTCAAATATGGTTTCGGTTTACAAACAACCCACCCAAAACATATTAATAGGCCAGAAAACAATTTATTACCCCCAAAAATAAAATATTTTGGCAATACTATAGTGTAGATTTAATAAATTAAAAAAGTAGCTATAGTTTTATTTTTTTAATAGGCCAATGAGAGAGGACTGTGCAGCAGCAAATAAAAAAACTATAGTATTTTGTGAATAATTAAAAAATAACCAATCAGGAATGGCTGTTCATTTTGCAAATTTAAATAAAAAAGACTCACGGGAAAACAAATTCACACAATAGTCTTCATGGCAATATTAATATCCTCCCTTCACACGGATTGGAAACCCTGATAGGTGTGATACTACAAATAAAACAGACCAATTCGCTGGCTTTTCAAGAATATTCAGGCTGCATAAGGCAGAGAATAAAGCCAAAAAAAGCTTTTAATAAACAAAATTCTTATGGCTGCGTGAGAGGCAACAACAAGGAGAAGACTTAGAGGGATAGCCGTGGGAGAATGGAGCCACATACCAGTGTAAAGGAGGCTACAAATAATAGCAGGTTGTGGCAAATCTAGGTGCCTTAATAAATTAGGCCAAAAAAGATTATCCTTGCTATGTGACTCAGACAAGACTACCGCTAAAAATTGATACTTTACACTGAGTAATGGGCTGCATGAAGTTGCTCTGATACCATGAAAAAATTGTGAGCATTTTGGAGCCAATGATCTCTCCAACAGATCCATTACCACAATGATTAAACTATCGTAAAATCATTTATTATCTGGAAGAAAACTTTATACAAAATTGTTTCTGTAAATTTTGTCTGATCATTCATTAAAATGTGCCTATTAAATAGGCTTTTACAAACCATGTTCAAACAAAATTTGTTTGAACTAATTTTATACGGGAAACCAAATTTAATAAAAAAATTTAACAATAAACTAATAAATTGTAAAATAAGCCGTAACTATCTAAATACTAAATAATTCCACAACTCCCTAAAATGAGTTTACGGATATTATTTACTAATGTAAATAATAATTACTCTAACACTTCACTAAACAAATCTTGTGTGATGTGTCATATTCATGCAAGTATTTTGGGTTTCTTAATACAATAAAAAAATTTAGTGGGTTTTCTTCAACTTGAGGGTTTCCCACTTCACATATTGTGTTCTTGTGTACTCTCTTGGTTCATACTTTAAGTAAATGGATGTTTCATGTTGTTAAGCTCACATTAATGTGTGGTTGAATGATTAATGGTTTGTCAAAAGTTAAATGCAATTGGTTTAAATTTTTGAAGGATTGATTCAACCCCAGTCCAGTGTGCTTCCAACAATGATAAAATGTAGCTAGTTGCAATCTAAGGCATATTCTCTATGATGGAAAAACTTACAAATTAATAGTAAAGAAAAAAAGTTAACAATAAAAGCCAAAAAATATTAGGAATATATTTTAAAACACAACATAAAAGACTCAAGAAAAAGCACAAAATACACTAGGAGGGGGGGGGGGGGGGGGGCAAAGGACCATCCTTTAGATGGAGGGCTCTAAAACTCAAATATTATGTGCATAATTATCCATGGTTTAAAAAATCAGGAGTAAAATTAAAAACCCGTAAAGTAATATTAAATAAATGTTAAAAACACCCTAAGTTAAATACGGGTATGGAATGTTTAAAATAAAATTTAAACATAATGGAGAGCGAGGTCTCTACCCCTCTAACGGCCAAAAATTTAAATTTAGGTTGTCATGGCATTGTTCTGGAGGGGCTTGAGAGTTGTCAGATGGCTGCAACGCATTCTGAGATGCTTGTTTTTGGCGATATTTTCAAAGATCTTATATCTGAGGGACCCGATGTATCAAATAATGAGAAATATAAAACCAACATGGGTATTATAAAGAAGTTCCTATGGTTTCCCCTCTGAAGATTGATGGAAAAACTGAGGTGGGTTACAAGAAAAAATTTCCCCGCACGTACCAAGCCAGGAATGTGGGTGGGTTTGTTCAAAAAATCTTTAGGTCAGAATGTGGACCCCATTGGTACTGAGCTCCCTTGGTCCCCTTTATTTTTTCAAGCTCCAAGGATGAAAAAAGAATCCATCACATCAATATACTTGAGATCTACCTCAATAGAGAAATTCAAAAGAATCAAATGGTGCTAATAGGTAAGTTTCTGGGACCCAGACCCAATATTGATGTCATTAGGAGATGGGGTTTAAGAAAATGGAACCCTCTTTGGGATGTGTCAGTCTCCTCCATGGCCAATGGATTTTTCTTTTTTAAGTTTTCTATTCAAGAAGACATTGATGTTGTGATTTTGGGTGGACCTTCGTGCTTGGAAAATATGGGTATATTTGTAAAATGTTAGTACCCTGGATTTGACCCATTTAAGGAAAATATCAACACCATACCTTTATGGTGTAGGCTCCCTGGTTTCCCAATGCAGTTCTGGGATGATGAGATTATGTAAACATTGCAAGATTGATTGGATCTCCCATTGGGATAGATAATGCTACAAGAAATCGATCGCAGTTGGCCTATGCAAGGTTTTGTGTCTCTTTTGATATGGAACATGAGCTCCTCAATCATATCATTCTTCAAACATGGCTTGGACCTTCGAACCAGGATGTAATCTATGAATCCTTTCAGATGAGGTTCTTTAAATGTCAAAAAATGGATCATTTCACCAAGAAATGTCCAGATCTCATGGTCATTGCTGGAGGTAATAAAAATGAAAAAATGGCTCAGACACAGAATGCAAATCAACCAAAAAAGGGCCCTTTCAAACAAACCCAGGAGAAGGTATTCAAAACACATGTTAAGAAACAACCAATTCGAAGCACTCTCTGGGTTCCTAAAACTCTGATCAAGAAAGTAGATCTTAACAAAGGATATACTATTACAGTGGAGTGAGGCGAAAATGTTTTTGAGTCAAGAAAAAACTTGTGGATCTCATCCTGAAGGTAGATGAGGAGATTCAAACAGTAAAGGTATCCCTTCAATAGTGTTGCATAGGCCAAATTGATAAGCTGGGATTGAATTCAATTCATGAAGAAATTTCTATCCCTCAGGTCATCCTAGAGGTTGTGACTCCACATTGCATCCCTATAGAAGTAATGACAGCATGTGTTTCTAGCCAATATGAAATTTCCATTGAAGAAACTACCAAGGCTAATAGCTCAGTTCAGGATCCTGTTTATCCTAATATTGGTGGAAAAATTTAACTCCTCTCTCTGGAGAGGATTATCCTGTAAAAAAATTTAGAATCAAGTCACCTCAACCTCCCAAAGTAAATAAGATCAGCCCCTGTGCATACTCTGCCCAACAGTGTTTCAACAATCATAAATTATCCTTCACCTCCCTTAAAGAGAATCATTGAAGGACTACAAAAGTCCCCTAGCCCAAATAAGGAAGAGGGGCAACTCGCACCTACTAAGAGCAACATTATGAAGGATCGCACTAATACTCACTCCCCTGAGTATAATCTGGTTAATAACAAAAAGAGAAAATCTAAAGGTTATGAAAATATACCAGATGCCTTGTTTTTTTTATAAGAAAAAGTCTTCAGGAAACTAGATAGCTTCCAGTTCCATGGTGACTAGATCTTCTATAAGGAAAGAAAATACAGGGGCAAATACTACAAAGGGCAGGCCCACCAAAAATGATCAAAGGAAAAAAGAGATCAATAAGGCACTGACAGATGGTACTCAGTTTTCTTTGGACCATCTGGTTCATTCTTCCCCCTACATCTTTAAATGAATATAGTTTCTTGGAATATTAGAGGCCTTAATGGAATTGGTAAGTAATGTACTCTTAAAGATCTAATGAAGACCTGTAATCCCACTATTATGGCCATTCAGGAAACCAAAATGAGCGCTGAAGCATTAAATTTTTGATGTAAAAAAGTTTGGAAAAATGTTTATTGGTGGCTGTTAACTCAAAAGGATCCCCAGGTGGTATGGTTGTATTTTGGGATCCTAACAAGTTATCGGGTAAATTAACTCTTTCCACTCATTCCCATCTTGCTCTTACTTTCCACACTCTTGACAACAAGTATAGCTGGATTTGTTCGGTTATATATGCCCCTAAAACATTACATGGTAGAAGACAACTTTAGAAGGATATTCAAAGCTTCTAAAATAGTTGTTCTAGTTGGAAATGGCTTCTCATGGGTGATTTTAACAAACCTCTATCCATTCGAGAAAAGAGACGAGGCTCTACTGATCATACAACTGGTATGGATGAATTAGTTGATTTTATTTCTCATTCCAATCTCTTTGATTTAGAACTCCATGGGAAGCCTTACAGTTGGTCCAATAAGAGACTTGGAGACAACCTTATTCAATTTCTTCTTGACATAGAACTCATCTCAGCTGAGTGGATCTTAAGCCAAGATTTTTCATCTCTCCTCTCTTCCCAAGATTAGCTTAGACCACAATCCCATTGTACTAAACATGTTGAATAATGAGAGACATGCACATCCATCTTTTAAATTCTAAAAAATGTGGCTTGATCATTTTGGATATCCATGAAATAATTAAGGAGTGGTGGGATTTGTAGGTAGAAGGGACAACCCAATTCAAATTTGTGTAAAAACTCAAAAACGTTAAAAGAAAAGTCAGGACTTAGAACAAGAAAGTTTTTTGTGATATCTTCACTCAGAAAAATTTGATCAAAGAGGAAATTGAAACATTGGAAATGAAAGTTACATCATTTAGAATGAATCAAGAAGACTATGCTCATGAAAAATATATTCTGGTGAATTTCAATACTATTTGCACAAGAGAAGAATCCTTTTGGAGACAAAAATCTAGAGCAGTGTGGCTTAAAGAAGGTGATAAGAACACAAACAATTTTCATATGACAACTCTCAAGCACATGACCCACAATAGGATTTCCGAAGTCATAATGAAAAATGACGATACCACTACTAATCTAAATGGTATTAAAAAGGAAGTTGTCAAGTTTTACATAAACCTATTAAACGACACTCCCTCCTTATCAACCGAAGCAACAAATACTCTTTTGGACTCTATTCCTAATAATCTTGTGAAGCCTGAAGAATTCAGCATTCTCATTCTCAACAAACCAGCCAATATGGAAGAGCTTCAAAAATAAAAAATTCAATGAAGGGAGACAAATCCCCAGGGCCCGATGGTTTTTCTGCTTTTTTCTATAAAAAAATGCAGGGAAATCAGTGCTAATGATCTCCTAAAAGCGGCCGATGAATTTTTTAGGACAGGTAGGCTTCTGAAAGAAATTAATAAAAATTTATTTTCCTTGTTCCTAAAAATATTGGAGCCAAATATTTAAAACAGTTCAGACCTATTAGTCTTATTAATGTCATATGTAAGATATTTGCTAAAATTCTCGCTTCTAGAAATAAACTGCTGCTCCCTTGCATCATTTTCAGCCAACAATGGGATTTGTGAAGTGCAGGCTTATTTAGGATGGAGTATTTATGGTTCATGAAACCATACTGTAGAGGAAAATTTGTATTAGTGTACAAACATGATATGATTATACAATCAAACCAATAAAAAATCTAAACACAACTAATCCACTACCTCTGATTGAGCAAGATGGAAAAAAGGGGAAAACAATTTCCTTGTACTTACCTACAAGTAGAATTCTCCTCCTTTGTTGTTTTAGATTTTCTCCTTTGATTTTCTTTCTTGGATGAATGAAATGGATGCTTCAGAATTTTGGACAAATTTGAGAAACACCTCCCCTTGATCAATGGCTTAATTGAGCTCAATAGATTGCTAAGAAGATAGCTTGGATTACTTGATAGCATATACTTACAAATTTCTAAGGTGCTTGCCATGGAGGGTGACACCTCTATTTATAGTTGGAGGAGTAGAGATGGATGGCTAAGATCTTGCCATAATGGATTAGATCAATGTTTAAAAATTGATGAGAGGGGACGTTATAGAAAATTATAGATTTTATTACAATCCTCTATTGAATTTAAAATTAAATAGAATAGTGTATTTTTAATTTGAATATTTGAAAAAAGAAGGAAGAATGGATATATTTCTAAATTTAGAAGCCTCTAGATTTGGGGTCTCATTTAAGTTGGGATTAAGTGAGATTAATTGTATTTAGTGGAATGATTAGATGGAGAGGCTAGGTATAGAATAGGTATAGTGTAGGTGGTAGGTTGGTGAGTATTTTTAAATTGATGGAAAATAGTTAATGAGGCTAACTTAGTATAATGAATGAAATATTAATAATGTATTAATATTTATAAGGGTATGAATGGGATTTTATGAATGTGGAATGTATTGGGGTATGTGTGTGTGTGTGTGTGTATGTAGAATAATTGATTATTATAAGGTTAATGACTATTGTGGAATGGATAAATTATTTGTTAAATAATCATGTCGATATTTTACATGTCTACACATACATTCAATAGAAAAAATTAAGAAGGCATACATGGTTTTAAAGTTGGATATGAACAAATCCTTTGACAGGGTGTCATGGGTCTTCCTAGATAAAGTGATGGAGAAATTTGTTTTTGATGTTCATTTGAGAAAAATCATGTATATTTGCATTTCTTCCTCTAGATTCTTTGTATTTGTTAATGGTACGCCTGTGGGTTTATTTCTAATAATTCAAGGCATGTGGCAAGAAGATCCAATCTCTCTCATTCTATTCATTATCATGGGAGATAATCTTAGCCGCACCATAACAAGAGTTGTTTCCCTAGGTTTTCTGCATGGATTTAAGCCCATGTCTGTGGATATTATGGTCTCTCATTAGCAATATTCAGACAAAATTATTATCCTTCATCTTTCTTCTATTCTTGAAGCCAAAATGATGAAGCTTATCCTTCATCTCTATGAAGAAGCTTCAGGACAACAGATTAATTTTGATAAAAAAATTCTTTACTTATTTAACACTCATCCTACCAAGAAAAGGAAAATTTCTCAAATTTTGGGATGTGATATCAAATCCTTACCTACCACTTACCCCGGTCTTCTGCTTGGTACTAACAAGATGCACATGAGTGTTGGGAATGATTTTTTTGACAGGTTTCAAACAAAGCTTGTTGTTCGAAAGGGAGCCACCCTCTCTAGTGCAGGAAAAAATTCTGCTTATCAAAATCATGATTTAAATCTTCCAATTTATATCATGTATCTCTTCTTGATTCCTGCGGCAGTTACAGAGAAAATTGAGAGAATTTAGAAAAAAAATATTTGGATAGGTACAAAAGAGAAAAATAGAATTCACCTGGTTGCATGGGATATGTCTTGTAACAGGAAAAAGTAGGAGGTATTGGAATAAAAAAGATCCGGACTATGAATGCAACTCTTGTTTCAAAAATGGGATGGAGATTAATTAAGGAGGAGCATCCATGGACAGACCTTATAAAAGCCAAATATCTAAATTAAGTTAGTGTGTAAGATTTCTTCAACAATGCTAGTCATCCCAATGGTTCAAAATTTTGGAACAATTTGTTTAAGATAAGAAAAGACCTTGTTTTAGGCTGTAAATGGATTCTTGGTAATGGGGAAAACATTAATTTTTGGAATGATAGGTGGGCTGATTTTAGTAATCTAAATAATAATGAGCAATGAGAACAACTTAAAAGCAACCTTACTGTAGCTCTAGGATAAGAAGTTAGTGGATATATTCAGAATACTGAAGGTAGATTGCATTGGAGAAATCTTGAGTCTATTCTCCTAGATCAAAAGGATTTTCTAGTGGACCTGCAAAAAATTCTCGGACATATTATTACTAGTCAAATTCAGGCCAAGGATGAATGTATATGGTCTCATTCTTTTGATGGAAACTACACGGTGAGATCAGGTTATCAATTATATGATAATGAATCCACTTGCAAATTTCCTTGGAGAAAGATTTGGTTCGAATAACTCACCTCGAAAATAAACCAATTCCTATGGATGGTCCTGAATAAAGGAAATTTAACCATTGATAATATTATCAAAAGGCAATCCACCATGCCAAATAGATTTTACCACTGCAAAAAAGATAATGAAACCATCTGACATCTCCTTTTTCCCTACCCAGTTGCTGGTGCTCTTTGGAAGCTCATCTTCAACAGGTTTGGTATTATTTTGTGTTTCCTGGATGACATTATGCAAGCCTAGATTTAGTGGCATCATCCTTTTAAACATTATCTTCTCCATAGAATTTCAAGACTCATCTTCCCACATACTATCTGGTTAATTTGGAAGGCTCGAAACTCCCTTATCTTTAGAGATACCAAAAAAGATATCAAAATCATTCTGATTGAAATTATAGTTACAACAAAAGAAAACATCCTAAATTTTAAAACCCCCAAAAAATCTCAGTATCTTAAATAAGAGGAGATATTTTTAAAGGCCTGGAACATTAATGTTCAACATATTTCAACTTCTGTACCTAGCATTGACAGATATCTTGTTCAGTGGATTCTCCTAAAAGATGGTTGGCACAAGTTAAACTTCAATGGTGCCTCCAAAGGAAACCCAAGTGCAACAGGTGGTGGTGGTCTCATTAGAAGCCAATAAGGTCATCTAATAGCTGCTTATGCTGGTCTCATGGGTAAGCAATCCAATCACTTTGCTGAGGCCCTAGCTACTCTCTAGGGAATGAGATTGGCTAGGATGATCAAATTTAACAATCTCATTATGGAGGGGGATTCTATGAATATCATTAACAATCTCTCTAGAATCCAAATGCTCAATAGGACCATTAGTAATTTAATTAATGAAGCTACTATACTTTGCAATGGTCTTAATAAAATGTTTCAACATGTGTATAGGGAAGGTAATAATGTCATAGATTCTCTTACTAATGTAGGTATGTGTATAAATAATTATAGTGAGTGGCATGATATCAAGGACCTCCCCTGTGTAGCTCATTCCATCATCATTAATGAAGCTACCGCTCATCCCATAATTTCTCCTTAAGTGACAACTTTTACACATGTGGAACTCCCCTCCTAGGTACTTGAAGAAAATTGATTTCAATCATTTTAATTTCCTCTAAACCTCGATCCTTGAGGGATTTTATCACAATAAATAGGTTTGGAGAAAGGTGTTCAGGTTTCATCAGAAAATTAGTTCAATATCCTAGTTATAAAATTGAAATAAGAAGGATTACCTACTACAACTATTAGTCAAAAATTGCTCGGCCACCAGTTTCTTTTACAATGGGAGGAGCACCTTGCAGAGTCAAGCTAGTTTTTGACCCCTAATGTAGTGCCCAATCCTCTTTGTACACTGTTTCATCTTGATATTGATACTATTGGACTACTGTTCAGACATTTTGATTTTAATACACTGATCCGTAGATGATAGATTTTACTGATATTTGGATTATTGACATTATGATGCTACACTTTATTACAATGCACTAGATAGTGATATTAGTCAGTTGATATATGTTGATTTTCATGATATGGATTTCTTACTGACACATTATGTTTTGGGATGTTTTGAGTAGAATTGTAATCTCATGGATGTTCTGTTTAAATTTTGACATATTGATAGAAAATAGAATTGTTAAATGTTGAATGATGAACACTAATTGTATATGCATATGTTCTTGATGTTGTTAATACGGCTCGAAAGGAAAAAGAGGTATTTTATTGTGTGAAGGAATTTTATCACAAACATCAAGGGGGATAGGGGACCAACCACTGAAGGATGTCGAGCATTGAGCAACGAGGCCAAAATTGACAACTTGTGTAATGTTGTTTTGTGTGTGCTTTGCATGTCTTGTTTGGAAGTCTCCCATGGGGAGGTGATTTCACATATGTGGCCATGGGGTGAATTGTGTCCCTTTCTTTAATTTTAGTATGTGTTTTAGTTATGTTTTGTGTATTTAAAATTTGGAATTTTGTCACCCTATTAGCATGTGGTAAATGTGTGTGTTAATTAAGTTTAAACCTTCTTAATTTTGTTCATCCAATTAGAGATGTGACAAATAGTGATGATGAGAGTTGGTGGTCCTTTTTGTTAGTAAAATTTATGTTGATTTGAGAGTGTTTTACTCCACACCAAGTTCAAAATTCAGATTTTGACTTGGGGGCATTTTTAGAGGCTTGTGGGACAAGCAAAACTTGTCCCATGTGTCTTAAATTGACCCAACAACCCTACCTATGGGTTGGAAAGCTTATTTTTGAATTCTTTGTCCATTTTTGAGTGTAAAAGAAGGAAAATTATTGCACTTTCTTTCTAATCCAATTTATTTTGTCCCTTGAAAGCATGGTGTGCAAGTTTGAGCCATGTGGGTTGTAATAGTCCTTGCTTATGCATTGATGTTTTTTAGTCTTGGTGTGTTTGACTTGAGTGTGGGGATGGGGGATGATGAAGTGGCATCCTACATGGAGCCACTTCATCATCCTCACTTCCCATTTCTATTTATTGATGAGTTTTGGTTGGAATGGGGGTTACTTGCTCATTTTGCTTCTTGTGCACTTTTGGATTTTGAAGCTTGGATATTGCTTGGCTTGGATTTGAAGAGGCTTGTGAAGGTTTTCTTGTGATTTTGATGGAGAGGTAGGATCTCCACCTTCTTATTATTATGCTATTTTGTTTGTTGTAAGCAATGTGGTGTTTGTTAAAATTATTTTTGTCTTGTGATGGTGTTTGTGTGGGTTTGTTGAGTAGTTGGCCTTAGTTGGGTGTGTGAGAAGGGCTTATGGGACCATTGGGGAGGGAAAATAGGAGTTTATGTGAGGCATGAAAATTGGTGGGAGTGTGAATTGGAGTCTTACCTATGGGGAGAGAAAAGTGATTCATGGATTTGTTGCATGTTGCAAGGGAGAGATAAGGATTTGTGTGATTATTTTGTGCACTTGGAGGCTTAGGGTAAGACTCCCACTTCACTTGGGAGGCATAAGGAGGTGGTCTCCAATAACCCTTTCTCTATTTGGCTTGATCTTCAAAACTTTGTCTTGTTGTGATTGTGCAAACTTGTTGGTTATGTTATCTTGGTTGAATTGAATGTATTGTATGCATGTTTGTTGTGAAGCCACCTTGTTGGAAGTTGTCATTATTGCTCAATGCTCCTCATGGTTCCTTGGTTTGTGGCTCGGGGGCCATTAAGGGGATGGCTTCTCCCCTTAATGGATTTAAGGTTGGGTGGAGAGCGTTGCCTACTCCCCCTTCCTTGTTTTGTGATCCCATTGTGAAGTTGAAGATAGCTAAAGTTGGAGCTACCTTATGGAGAGGACATACTTTTTGAAGACTTGAAAGTTGGCTTGTGGATAACCTTGTTGTATACTATTCAAATTTTTACTTCTCACTTGAGTGGAAGTATTTTAAAATTATGAGTTGTGATAAATTGGTTGTAATACTTGGAAATTATCTCATATTGTAAACCCTCTTTAAGAGTGCTTTTTAAGAGATTTATATTTGCAAATGTAGTGGTTTGGTAAATGGAAGTTACACAAAATTTGTTGCATTAGTTCAATAAAATAGACAACTTGCAAATGAACAAAAAAATAATCATTTATATCTCCTTCTATAATGTTGTCTCACTCCCTCCAAAGTATTCTTCTTGTCATTTTTATTATCCTTGAAAGTCCTTTAAGAATTTCACTTGTCAATTTGAATGGTTGGAAATTAGTTATGGCAAATGAAAGTAGATGGATAATTGTTTTACCAGATGAAAGAAAGTTTGAAAATGATAATTTTTTTAATTATATTCATTGTTAAGTTATATAAGGAAAGTAGTTATTAAATATGTTATTATGAGCAACTTTTCTTCCTTGATTAAATGTATACAGGTTTTAAGGAAATGTATTCCTTTTTCCAAGTTAACATTAGGGGAATAATTACAAAAAAAGAGAGGAAAGGGAACATACATATAATTATATAAGTACTAAGATTTTATATACCTTCTACAAAAACTTGGTCTTGATTGAGCCAATTCTATAAAGATGTTTTTATAAATTTCTTTCTCATCTAATTAAACTATCTATTGTTTTCCAATTCATCAAAATCAAAAAGAGAGAGAGAGAGAGAGAAAGAAAGGAAAAGTTTTACCAAAATCGAAGTCCTAAGATTGTTAGTATATTAATTTAATTAATATACTAATTCTATCAAAATTTTAAAAAATAAAATAAATTAATAGTTAATTAAAAATATTAATAATATATATATATATATATATATATATATATAATAATTCTATAGTATTATTATTATTATTATTATTATTATTAAGTAATACTATTATTAATAATTAATAATAAATATTACCATTGTAAAAATGTAATAAAATAGATTAAACTAAAACAAAAAAAGGGTCTATGTTATGCCTTACAGTTGTTTGCTTTGAAAAAGGAAATGGGGTGGGGAGGGGTCACCAACCCCACCCCCACCCCATATTTATATGGGGTGGGGGGGTGGGATCAGTGAAATGGGGTGGAGGGTGGGGTCGGTGACCCCTCCCCACCCCTCAACACTTTAAACAATTTATGGTGGGGGCCGAGCACCCACTAACAACATTTAAACTTGCATAGTGTTAAACCCCCATGGGTTTTGTTACTCAGAAGCTACATTTTGATCTGCGACCTATTTCGTTGTTTTCACACACACACACACACACACACACACACACACACACACACACACACACACACACACACACACACACACACACACACACACCCCCACACCCACACCCACACCCACAAGAAATTTCATTTTTGTTTATCTATTAAAATGAGAAAAGAAAAGTGCTCTATTATTGAGAGAACCGGATTTTATTATCTAAATGGAAGATACCCAAATGGGTATTCTATTAAATTATGCTTATAACCAAAAAAAAATTATAACAAAAATGGAGTTTTCAAACAAACCCTTGCATAGGGTAGAATAGGAATAGAAAAATAAATAGAATAGAATGGATTTGGGATGTGTATATCCATTCCCAAGTTATCTCCTCCCCTCCCATGGCTTCCTCCTCTTCCATCTTCCCTTAACCTGCAAAACCAAAATGAGAGAAATGAGCAAAAGAAAAGAATAAAAGTCTTCCTTAACGATTTTTAGGTTGTTTTTGAATTCTTTCAATGGCCTAGATTGGAGTCATCCAATGGCCCAAAATGTCTCCTACAAAAGTTAGGTGGGGATAGGTGAGGTGATCATTTGATCACATGGGTATCCTTTTTGAATGGGGCCACTAGTGTGTTTTGAAAGTAATTTAGTTATTGCTTTTATCCTTGAATTAATTTAAATAAACTTTCCCCTTATTAGTTTAGTTTACTTTTACAATGGAGAATTAAATAATTAGCTTGGTGTAATGAAAGGGTTATTTTGATTTGGACTTTAATTATTTAATTTTACATGACCTTAGGAAACCACTGTATTAAAATTATTTAGGATCATTTGAATGAAGTATGTTAAACCTAATCGTAGATTAAATCAATTCTTTTATTTAAATATTATTATTTAATTAATTTTGTGACGATCGCTTATTAACCTAGGGATTAGTATTAACATTGTATTCATCCTTAACAAAAAAAAATTATTTCATAATTTTTCTAGTATAATCTATGTTTGGTTTTGGGTTTCGTGTACGAAACTTTGGGTGTTACATTTGGTATCAGAGCCATGGGTTCAATGCTTGGACCCCAGAGCACACCTAGAAAACACGAAACAAAAACACTTAAACATAACACAACTTAAAACCTAGTACACACAACTATGCATGACATTTTGAAACATAGAAAATTTAGAAAACTAAAAAAACAAAAGCTTAGATGGTCATAAACTAACTCTCGCCTTGGTCTGTGTAGGAGGCGCAGACCTGACGAGGGGTTCCTACAAGTGGACCTAGATCTACCACCCCTAGATCAAGTAGTAGCCGCTATCCTGACCTATATATTGTAGACATTACAAGAGGTTAATGCCACTATACGCGGAGGATTGATAGGAGGGCAACCTAGCAGGTAGGATAGGGAGCCATCAATAGAGGCTCATGCACCTTTACGTTACTGTACAGAGGATAGATCAGAGGTCTCCCACGCAGAGTCAGTTAGACATGAGACACTGTACGTACCCAAAATTATAGGGTATTGCACCTCCTTAAAAAGGTTACACTTACCCCAGTGATGATACATGTCAACTCGCAAAGTGTTTGAAATCTAGAAAAGCTCGCCAAGTATTTGTTTGCATCCCATGTGCCTCATCTAGCCTCAGCGTTCTTTGTACTACCCTCTCCCCCCCTTCTTCCTTACATTTTGGTCTTAAGTGATGAAACTGCGACGACCTGCCTAGGTGGCGGTCCTGTGACCGCTGCCCAGGACAGGGTGGCGGTCCTGTAACCGCCGCCCTGCCTAGGGTAGTGGTCCTGAACGCATTTTCCAGAATGTTCTCGAAGATTTCATCAAACGTAAAATTAAAATTTCTACCCGCATTCTTCAACCACTTTGCTTTGCATTTATGTTTTGCCCACCTAGTAAATAGTGTTTTCTCTTTGTTTAATGGTAGAAGAGTTCAATTCTAAGTTACCTTCTAGTGAATGCAAGTGCTACAAATAGCCAACTTGTTTTCAAACAAGAGGCCCCTCTCCTTCTCTGTTTAAATCATTCAATTCATTTGAAGTTCTTACTTAGAGTTCCACTAGTTTCATGTTTTGCATCAGTTATTAGCTTTTCCTTTGTTGTTTAAGATCACTTGATCTTCTTATTTCCATCTTACTTCATCATTGTTCCATACAGTCAACTTAGGATAAGGTAGTTTCATTCTTAGATTAGGAATCCATTTAGAGTTACAGGTTTTGTTTTGTCACAAAAGATAGTTTCCAGAATTCTCGGCGTATTTGTGTTGTATTCCCACAATAAATCCTGCTTGGAATTGTATAGTCAAGCTCTGTTCACTTGCACTATCCCTCTCTTATTTGCATTGTATTCGGTCTATATCAAAAATTACCATTTTTCGACTATCTTCTTTTGCTGACACTATCATATACACGCTTTTCTAGATTCACGAGAACACAAAGGAACGAGGAGATCACACTTAGGGGATGAAGTCATACACAACTGGATTTACCACTGTTCTGTAAACTCTAAGTTCGAGCTATCAAAGTTCTAGTTACAACATATCAAATAGAGTAGTAAATTATTTTATTTTAGTTAAAGTTCACTTTCAATATTGCCAGGGAAGCTGTGGGGAATGATAGTTTCTAAGAAGCTATGATTCATTCCTCACTTCTGAGGTAGGATTAACAATTTTTCGATTAAACTATTTGGTTATTTAGATATTTAGGATAAACTCACAACTACATAGGTAAATAGCTACATCAAGCTACTTTGCTTGTTTTGATTCTGTCATTAGATTAATTGTCCCATTTGTTTGAATATATTAGAATAGTTGCTATTTTAATTTCATTAAAATACTTCATCAAAAATACAAAAAATAAAAGAATATATGCATAGTGTAGATACATCTTTCATAATGAGTTTATTCATTTCAGTTAAAATTGAATCATCTTTGCATGACAATCACAGGACCTAGAGAGCCCAGAGAATACATATTTGAACCGATAGTGCCTCAACCAAATCTCCCCACAACACTAGCTGATATAGATCAAGACCTTAGGATCCAAGTCTTTCAAACAACAGTAAACCTACGAGCAATTAGTGAACAATTGAGAGAGTTAAATATTGAAGATGAAAAGGCATACACATTTTTGTCAAATCATCCTAACTATAGACTGCCTTGATAGGGTATCCGTATGACTGTACAAGGACTCGAAAGAGAACAAATATTTGGTTACGATCCTTTAGTTCTATAACCCAATGCAGGAGACCTCCTCATCAACATAGACACTAGCTAAAGCATTCAAATTTCCAGAACACCTATAAGGTATTTTGAGAAAATTACAAAACTCCTAGTTCTAAACATAGAAGCTGAAAAGGTGTATGATTATTGGATAGTTGGAAGGAGAGATTAACTCCTCATATGACCATAGGAGGTCCACCACAACCAAGAACATACGGTTGTGATCCACAGGTCCCACAACCCAACGGTCCTATTGATCAATCAGATATTGATGTTGGTTTACGAACACTAATATTTAGGTCCTCACCAATTCCACTAGACATCATTAAACAAATCTTCATATTAAACATAGTAGCTAATTAGGCTAGGGATTTTTGGACTAGACAAGAGAATCGTCCATAAAACTCTGGAGGATATACTACACCTCTCATCACCATTCTCATGACCTTGTCTGGAAATATACACAAAGCACCTACAGGTCACTTTCCACGTATCCAACAACCAATAAATAGGATCTCGGTAGAGCTTGAAATTGATTGGAGCCTCCGAACAGCTATTATATATGAATGATCCACTACACCAATTCAAGTTAGGAGTTCCTTCTTCACCTTAGATTCACAAATTCCATTATTACATATTGAGGATATAATATTACTCAACTAGTTTGTCTGTATCCGTATAAATTCCATTCTCACAGGCTGTCTCGGCACGACCTCAGGAGGTCAGGTATGAAGAAAATTTACTTGTAGATTCTCATGTTTGCATGTCACTTTTCCATTGTACAAAATTGGTGAACCCGACGTGAAACAAACAATTGCTCCCCTTTTATTTTCATTTCTTTCTTTCATTCACCTTTGCTCTTTCCCATTATTCTACGAGTATTCATATGCCCCTTGAATATGTCGAGATACGACGCATATGGCAAACCTCTCTCAGGTCTTGAAGTAAATTATGGTCAAACAAATAGACAACTGTCACCCTCACTTTCTGCATGGGATGACAACTATTCAAGTAATTACTTGTCATCTCAAACTCCCCCTCAAAGAACTAGCTCTAGTTCTTCATTCCGAATTGAAGAGTTAGATCAGCTTGCAAAAATGCAACAACCAGAGCCCTCAGGGTCTAACAATATGATGTTTACTGGAGAATCTATTTCATCTCCTCAAGTTTTGTTCAGACCACAAATCAGTAGACAGTAATATCCAATCCCATTTTTATACAAGGAGTATTTAGCAGCTTCGCTAGAAGCGAACAATGCTTCCAAAACATGTACCCACCTATAGGGAGTTTGCAAACACAAAACGATACCCTACTTTAACAAAACACCCCGATTCCACCACCTATGGGAAATACTCTGGGTGAAGCTTGGAAGGGTAATGATCAATTCATAGTAGGGTATCATACCCCTTTACAACCTCAAAGCGTACAAAAAATTCCATTAAGGCAAAGCACCGTGTCTTCACCAATCAAGGTCGTTTCAGCCTTAGTTGAGAAAGTTAGAGGATTGGAACTTGCTAAAGAAAATACAAATTCATATTTTGGGAAAACACGAATCCCCAACCCTCCGCATCATCCCAGCCAAGTTGACCCCCTTATAGGAATAGGTATGTTAGGCTTTCCTCCTCAACATTCGTATAACTATCCATAGAAAACACCAACTAGAACCATGTTTTCAAACGCCGCTCCAGTTGAAAATATGACACCTCCCAGCTTTACACCAAATAACCCATGCCAGAACAATGCTCCTCCCTACTTAACATTTATTCAAAATTGCCACAGGGAGACATGTTCTCCTCTCCCAGGATGTTTGCTCAACCACAGGGATTCCCTTATGCCCCTGCAAATACAAATGCTATGCCATATCAACAACCCATTACACCCTCACCCCCTCAGCAAACACCATCAATGGTCGAAGACTATGTGGTAGGGACTTCCTCAGAATATTTAAAAGAGCCCCTAGACGTCACCATATGAAGTGTCTTGCTTCCAATACCTCTTCCTAATTTACCCAAATACAAAGGGGAGGGAGATCCAAATGCACACATCAAAGCCTATGTCACGGCCATACGGGAATTACTCCCTTGGGATGGGGTTGTTGCTAATATATTCCCTAAAACCTTGGAGGGAATTTCCCTTGATTGGTACTATAGAATACATGAAGCCTCTATACACTCATTTAAACAACTTGTGTCAGAGTTCATCAAGGCTTTTGATATGAACAAATTATTGAGAACATGAATCAGGGAATTCTTGCATATTAAACAAGATCATAATGAATCTACTTGCACATTTTATTCAAAGATGGCATACGGTTCTCTACTCATCAGCAAGTGCTCCAAACATGGATCAGATGGAACTATGCGATTTATTCCTTCATTCCCTCAATAGAGAGATAAATGAAGAAGTCCAGAAAGTTCCCACTAAGAACTTATGATGAAGTACTTGAGAGTGCTCTCAGAATTGACCAAGCGAAAATAGATAGTGGTCATAAGACATATGGAACAAATGGGAAATTAATCATTCCCAATCAGAACACTACGACCTATCCTAGTACAGAGGAATACCAATCAAGAACCTAAAATCCTTAACAAAAATTGTGGGGTTACAACAAATGGAGTAACAAACCAAGTTAAAAGAGAAAACATTGTGAACATTTCACCACCCGTTAACAATCAGCGAAATAACAATTTTACTCCAACAATCAATGTAGTGGATTTTAAACATCCACCATGACAACAACAACAACAACAACAAAGAAAAATCCAAACACAAGGTCCAAATCGAAACCCAATTGGATATCAGAGTCAAAACCAAAGGCAACAGCCTCAAAATTTTAACTATAATAACCAACAACCTTATTAGAATTTTGGGCCACAGCAGGTTTCAAATCAACAACCTTGAAATTACAATCCCAATTTGTATTGTGGTTTCCACAAGATTCAAGGCCATGATACTAGGACTTGTCGTGACTACAATAAATTCATGCAGCGTTTTCCGAAAGACCAAAGACAACTCCTTATAGATATGTTATTAGCAATTTTTTTAGTTCCTGTGCCAAAGACTTACACAGGGGTAGTTTCCCCTAAAAATGCACCCCTCAATATCTTTAACAATCTGCTCCCAAATCATACTAACAATAACAGGTTATATCTAAGTGGAACGAATAAGGGTGTTATAATAGGAAATAACGATCATGAAGCTTCAACTTCATTAAATCCACCGGTCGCACCCCAATTAGGAACTTGACTACAAACCAAGATAGTTGGTCTGGTAGAGTTAGACACCGAGCTACCCGTAGAAAGCATAACAAGAACACGGGATTATTCTTCTCAACTAGTTCCAAGCTATCCATTAGAACTAGACAACATTAAACAAACACTGGTAAAACCCATAGGCTTATGATTTAATTAATGACTTAACAAAGACCTTCTCTCACATCTCCTTTTTGGATTTGTTAAAGAACTCTCCCACCCATAGGGCTACTCTCTTAGAAGCATCAGGCCTTGGTCATTTAATTAATATTACCTCTCCTCCGGAAACACAAGTAAACCATGTAGGACTTTGATGTCTACCCTCTAGGGTAGCCAAATAGGGATACTGAGTTTATATTCGATATAAGAAAAATGCCAACGGACGCTGAAATTACACGTAGAGGTGACCCAACTTTATATTTACAAGTATGGGTTTACAATAATTATGCTAAACGTGTAATGATTGACGATGGGGCAGCAGTTAACATAGTCCCCTTCACTTTTTCGTCAAAAGTTAGGATATGGAGAAACAAAATGTTCCACAACACAAAATATGCTAAGAGGTTATGATAGCCTCAAGGCCACTTCAATTGGAACCATAGTTTTACTAGTCACCTTAGGACCCAAGACGGTCCTCACCGAATTTTATATTATAGATCTGGAAACAAACTATAATATGATCCTCGGTCGACCATGGATACAACCGCATGAAGGAAATCCCTTCCACGTTATTCCAAGAAATAAGATTTTTACACTTAGGGAAAATATTTGTAGCAAAAGGTGATCTGAAAACCATTCGATATACAACTTGGTGACCTGAACAAAAGGCCAGGCATTCACCCCGATTTTAAACTCCCAACGAACCAAATTAATAAATCAACTGACGCAAAACCAGAAGAAAATTTGGTACCTACAACAGAACTAGAGACTAAAAACCCAGTCAAGAGCATCCCAACCCTCCAAGAACGAGAGCTAACATTCATATAAACAGTGTCACTTAGGAAATACTGCAAAAATTGTTGAATTTCTAGAGACAGGATCTACCAATTTTCCTGCCATTTGATTCTGTAGGTATGGGATATACCCTAAGAGTTGGTTCTCTGCCAGCAGATGAACTATGCATGGTAGAAGTAACCGACGTAGAAGAAACAGATACGTAGCAAATGTCTTTACATCCATCTTCCCAAGCTAAATATTGGAATCTCCATTTCAACGGAGCTAGATGTCGTTATGGGGCTGGGGCAGGTGTGATCTTTAGTTCTCCTGAGGGAATGATCTTACCGTTCACCTTTAAACTAAAATTCGAATGTACAAACAATGGCGTTGAGTACGAAGCCCTCCTCCTTGGCCTCATCTTAGCTAAGGGGCTCGGTGTTAATGACATCAGGGTGTTAGGAGACTCTCAATTAGTAGCAAACCAAGTCTTTGAGGTGTATGAGACTAGAGCTGAATATTTACAACTCTACAAAACAACAATATTAGATTTGAGAAAAGAGTTTGACTTCATATCAATTGAAGCAATCCTGCGAGAAAAAAATCTTCTCACAGATTCGATAGCAACCTCAGCGTCACGCTTCACTCCAAAAAGTGAATTGGAGGATACCCGTTTCATGGTATCCCTTCGTATTGAACCATTAGTGAAGAAAATGTCAAATCCTCTCTTAACAAACATAGCTGAGAATAAATCTACTATCTTAGATCACGTTGACAGTAATAGAGCCACTCTTGATTACCTGAACACCTATGTAGAGTTACATCTCACCCATCATGTGGTAGATTTGTCCTTAATCCCACATTCGTCTTCTTACTTTGGAAATCCCATGGCAGAGCTTCCCCCACAAAAGGAACTCGACATATACGTGGTAGAGAATGGAGAGGACCTGGAACTACCTCCAGACCCACTTGAGTTTGAAGAAGGTAACGCTTCTTTAATCGAAGAAACGATTGATATTAACATCGGAATAGAGGAAGAACCGAAGATATTGAAACTAGGATCTTCATTAACTCCAGAAGAAATAGAGATACACACTCGAATCCTCAAAGAACATCAAAAGGATTTTGCATTTAATTATAAAGAAATGATGGGAATTGCACCACACATTGTAGTACACAACCTCGTCACCAAACCAGATGCAAAGCCAATTAAACAAAAATCGAGACCAATGAAACCCAAGGTAGCTCTCATGGTGAAGGAAGAAATAATGAATCTTCTCCAGGTAGGGTTCATCAAACTGGTTGATTACTCTCAGTGAATATCTAATATCATCCCCGTGCTAAAAAATAATGGGAAGATACACATCTGCATAGATTTCTGAGACATTAACAAGGCATGTCCCAAGGATGACTTCCCGTTATCATCCATTGACGTCATCGTTGATGCAACAATTGGATTAGAGCTTTTGTCTCTCATGGATGGATTTTTGAGATACAATCAAATTAGAATATCTGAACAAGACCAAGCCAAAACCACGTTTATAACTCCTTAGGGAACTTATTGCTATGTTGTTATGCCGTTCGGCCCTCAAGAACGCTGGCGTTACATACCAGCAGGCCATGACATATATTTCATGATCCTATTCATAAAATCATGGAATCTTATGTGGATGACTTGTTGGCTAAAGCCAGGAAGTGCTGTGATCACCTGGAAGTGCTCCGCATCATTCTTTCACGTTTGATAGAATACGGAGTCACATTAAATAGACACCCCAATTTCACATCTATCCTAAATCAATTAATTTCCCTTCCTCATTTCCCACAAAAATACACTTCGAATTAATCAAATATAATTTGATTAATTATCCATTTCAAAATCTAAAAATAATCTAATCCTCACCACATGTCATTATTCTCCATGTTTTTCCACTATTGAATTAAAAATTCAAATTCAAATCCTCACCCACCATTCGTGGTCCCCACTCACCTAAAATCCTCCACTTATGAATTAAAAATATAATTCAAATCCTCACCCATTCTTCGTGGCCCCCACTCACCTAATATTGCCCACATTTTCAAACCACCCACCTAATCTTGCCCACATTTTCAAACCACCCACTTAATCTTGCCCACATTTTCAAACCATGATTACTTAAATTAATCTAAGCTAATCACTCCCTCAGGCTATAAATACAACCTTACCCCTCCCCTCTAAACACACGGAGAATAAGCTTTCATGCCATATCTAAGTTCTTGCATCCTTTGAGCAAAGAACATCCTTTTGCCTAGTCCTAATGCCAAAATAGTCTCATAATCCTTTTTCCCATCCAGTGCAAAGTAAGAGGATCGTTGTTGCAGGAAGGTCTTGCTCTGTCTTGAAGAAAAGCACCTACATATCACAAAATCAGGGCTCAATCCAAGTTTCCTAGCCCATTCTGAGGTTTGCTACGGAACGCAAAGGAGGAGGTATGATTATTGGTATTTTACTTCCTTGTTAGTAGTGTATTTTTCATAGCTTACATTCTGGCACGCCCGGTTACTTTCGATCTGTTACCATTAATTTCTCAATTAGTGGTTTTATCTGTTCTTTGTTTATTATTGTTTATTATTATTTCCTTTTCTATTCCTTATGGTCTTCTTTGGTTAACCTTCACGCTTTGGGTAGTGTTTTTGTTGTGTGGTGTCTTGTGGTGTATCTGCAGGTTATAGCAACAATGAAACTATGCAGCTCATCCTGTCTTTGATCTCCTCGGTGCTTGGTGTTTAGTAGTTCTGATTTTGCTATTCACTCGTAATCTATAGAAACACAAGGACTAATCATTAGTTTATCATCTTAGTGTCATGGGACAACCAATCCGGAAAATATATTTATTTATTTCCTTTTGCTAAAATAATTGCTTTGTAGGAAGTTAATCATTTATTTATTTTTTTCTTTCTTTTATTTTAGTCAATCATTTTATGATCTAACTCTTTCTTTCTTATTATTGTTATTTTTTAACCTTGCTGTCAAAATTTTAGCTTCTCAGGTGAAGTACAGAAGTCACAAAATAAAAAAAACCAGCTCCTGGGACGTTTTTCTCACGTTCAAAATTTCCATTCAGAGCGTTCTCGTAGCCCATCTTCCGGAAGCCATAACTTTTGCTCCCGAACTCGGAATGACTTCATTTTTTTTTTAACGGAAAGGTATTGAAAAGATCTATGCAATGAAAAAATAATTTTTAGATTTAGACTTACAGAAAAAATTTGGTTTCATTTCTTCTAACACCTGTCTTTTTAACAAAAAAAACAACAAAATTATAGTTTTATTTATTTATTTATTTTTAATTTTTATTTCACGAAACATCCTCACACGTATGCTCTTTCCTCGCACTTCAAAAGTGATCTTGGAAATCAGAAACGTGAGGCCACTCGAGCTCTAGAAAATAATTTTTATTTTTAATTTTTTGCCTTACATTTAAATTTTCCACGACAACACTTCTAGGTAACGTTTTCACCCTCTTCTTTCATCGTTTTTCTTTTTTGTGAAAATAATCATTATCGCTATTTCGCAATCATGATTAAATTGCAATAATTATTAACATTTAAAAAAAAATTCAGAAAATCAGAAACTATTCCAATTGTATCCGCGTATGCTCTTTTCTTGCGCCTTCGAGCGATCTGGAAAATCAGAAACGGTCACAATTTTTTTTAGTTTCTTGTTCTAACATTGCAGGATCCTCTAGCTTTATTTTCCAACTGTCATTTTAATAATTATTTTCCTTTGTCATATTCTTAATATTTGTTTGGTCGTTGGTTGTGTATGCTCTTTTCCTGCACCTTTGAGCGATCTGGCAAATCAAAAACAACCACGATCACTTTTCTAACATTTCATTTGCAGGATAACTACTAATTTGTTTTCTGTAGAACCGCTTACTGGAATATTGTCAAAAACAAAAACAAAAACAAAAACAACAAAAATCCCGCAAAAATACCACCATTCAAAGACAATTGCTGAAACCAAAAAAAAAAAGTACGCTCAGGTACGCAATTATTTTCTGCTAGTGATTTATTTCAAATTGGAAAGAACCCTGCGTTTAATCACTTCATCATATTGTTTTAGCACGTAGACAAGGTGGATTTCATCACCACCAAAGCTACACCGGTGACGTGGACTTGACTACCACGCACCAACAGCATTTGCATCTGCATTGCACTTTGAGACCTAGTCTCATCACAGCGTTCGGTATTTACCTCGCCGCTGCTCTTCACTTACAGGTAATGCTGTCGTGCAGCGCATGCGAGTCACGCCTAAATAGCTGTAACAACGAAGCCTGGGCATCGTCCCTGTAAATCTTCGGGGAGTTATAAGGACACCATACACATTCATCCCTCCATCACCTTCCACCTTTTCACAAAACCTGTTCTGGACGTGGTGATTCACTCCGAAACAGGCAAGTAAGAATTGGTGAGTCTCCTCCAGTGCTCTAAGGGTTCCCCGTACCAATTCTGTCCCCATACAGAATTAGGTATATCAGGACTAGGGTATATCGGAGGACGCATCTTCTTGGAGTAATAAGAGCCTGCATCCACCATTTCACAGCATACTTGTATGATTGCATGAAACAATGATCATTCCTGAAGAAGTTACCTCATAAGCCAAAACAATTGAATCCACATGACTGCTTGCTGTTTGTAAACACAATAGTTTAGCATTATTTTTATCATAAAACTTGGCTGATATCAATGTGTTCATTGTAAAATTCAAATCCTAATCGTGTTCCACAAAAAAATTAGTTCTCGACCAATTCAATACCAAGCAAAAACATCCAAACAATCCAACAACACAGACCAAAACATCACACCAATTTCATTAGCTTGCTTCAGCCAACAATACATCTTGTCATAGCTTATCTTCAGCTATATCCAATAGATATTGAGTGACTTGCGTTCACTCCTTATCTCATCAATTGTCAGAACATCCTTCATAGCTTGTTTCAAGCTATATCAAAATGACATTGGGTGACTTGTTTGAGTTCACTCATTATTTCATCAGCTGTCAAGTTTAACAAAATCCCATCCAACACAAATCCCTTCAAAACTCATTTTGAGTTCACAACTGTGTTGAGTCACTTGTTTGAGTTACTCTTCCTATCAAAAATCCAGAGCTTGTTAAAGCCAAACCAATCAACATATTCATCATAGCTTGTTTGAGCTACATCTCACTTGTATTGAGTACCTTGTTTGAGTGTACTCCTTACATTTTCAGCTAAGCTTGTTTAATCCAAACCAATCAACTATATTCGTCATAGCTTGTTTAAGTTATATCCCACTTGTATCCCGAGTAGCTTTTTTTTAAGCTTTCTCCTTATAGCCTTACTTGTTAAAACTCAATTGAGCCAAAACAAAGATCACAATCAATAGGTTGATTTCTTCATCGCACCTTTCTTCGTTCTCCCTCTCTTTCAAACATGATGAATTCACGAAAAACATCACACAATGAGCTATTAGAACAAATTAATAAGATGACAACACAACTCTCTCATATGGCTACCCAAATCAATGAGCGATCACCCAAAAAGCCGATCATACAACCTCACGAAGAAATCAGTTCACGTAAAGTCCAACGTCAGTTTACCCCCCTTGGAGAAAGTCTCTCTAGTGTTTTTCATCAACTAAAAGAGGCTAAACTGATAAGATATCCAATTACAAAACCCTTTGTCAAAGGGGAAGCTAAGCCATGCTGGTACAAACCTAACACATACTGTGACTTTCATCGCATTGATGGTCATCACATAGATAAATGTGTACGATTTAAGAATTACGTCCAAGACTTAATTGACGACGACATCATCTCTGTAGAACTTGATGACAATGCTCTTGCAACCAACGACACATCCAATACCACAACTTTCCATGAAGAGCTGACTACTGTCGAAACTCCTATATATACTGAAATTCCACGAGATCATGACGACAACAGTCAAGACTCTCTAATTCCAAACCAATCCATATCTTCTTCAAATTTCCTTCCATTAGTTCAAACATACATTGAACCTGTTTTGGACAACAACATTCTTCCAACATCTACTGAGCACTTGAACTTATTTCAAGACACTCTCTTTCAACAACAACATTATTCCCACATCTACTGAGCACTTGAACTTATTTCAAGACTCTCTTTCAGCCCAAACATATATTGAACCTGTTTTGGGTGACAACATTCTTCCAACATCTAACGAGACCTTGATCTCGTTTCAAGACTCCCTTTCAAACCTTGATATTACTGTAGACACTACAGACGAGGTTCCATCAACATGTACCATTAAGTTTGATTCTATATTGGCTCTTATGCCTAACATCTCTAGCCTTTTTGTCGAAACACAACCACATCGAGTTTGGACACTTGCGACAATGCAACCTGTCGTGTCCATCATGCTTTCAACTATCGATCTTGCAGGAATCTCATCACTAATTATTCTCACCTGTCAAGACTTCTACATGCATCCATTCTACGAGGTACTTATACCCAGGAATATCTTTACACAACATTTTCCATCTTTAATTGTGAATCTATCCTCAAAACAATCAATTAATGGACAAATAGAAGTAAAAAACCAAATAACACAAAACATCATTGTCAACACACATGGAAGCTATTGGCTTAACCAAATCTATCCCACTCTTTGGGCTTACTGCACATCTTATCACACACCTATTGGAGCCACTCCCTTCTACTTTATTTATGGTTGGGAAGCTATTTTACATGTCAAGGTTGAATTCTCATCCTTCAGAATATCCCTCAAAGATGTAATCAATCAATATTATTATCGACAGTCACGCCTTAATAAACTCGAGCTTCTTGATGAAAAACGACTTAATGCCCTAGATCATCTTCAAGTGTATCAAAATCAGCTACGACATAGCTACCATAAAAAATTCAAACCTAGAAAATTTAAGGTCAATCATTTCATTCTCAAAGAAAATCGAAAGAACACACCCAAAGAACGAGACAAACAAGAAAAATTTGAGCCCAACAAAATCATAGATAGTTTTGGGTTTGGAGCTTATAAATTGGCCATTGACACCAGGCCAAGTCCTTGAAAAACCCATGAATGCATTCCATTCAAAGAAATTTTATTCTTGAAATAACTCTATATTCCAGGAAACAACAACGTGTACATTGTTCCTTTTGTCTTGCTTATTTCTGAATAATTTAAATTCATTCATTTCCATTGGCAGATATTTTCTTTATCAAAATCACATCTTCATATTTATCATCATGAGACAAGTGCTAATATAAATCCTATTAAGTTTGTGAGCATCATACTTCTTCCATTTTCAATCGCTTTCCTCTATGGTCATACCTAGAAGCTTACTGATGGTAATATATTCCCTTCAAAGACATTCTCTCTTTCATAACAAAGCTCTAAACTTCGTTACCCAGTTCGTTTGGTCATCCATCTCAGTCTTCGGTGTTGAACCCTCGCGTCCTACTAGTCGTGTGGGGCTGAGATTGGGGGCAGACGTTTCTTCCCAAATACAAAGCACTATTGTAAAAAAATCCATCAATTCAATAACTTATGAATAATTCATTGTCACATCTTTCGTCCTTCATAGTCTTTGGTGTTGAGCCCACACTTCTTACTAGTAGTGTGAGACTAGGAATGGAGGAAGGTGCCCTTACTCGTCTACGTCTTGTCTTCGGTGATAAACCCTTGCCTCTTACAAGTGGCATGGGGCAAAGCGTAGAGGGTCATTCTCATACAAGCATAAAAACATTGCAAAATATTCCAAAAAAAAAAACAAAAAAAAAAACAAAACAAAAAAAAAACAAACAAAAAGGAAATTCACTCGCCTATATTTTGCCTTTGGTGATGAGCCCTTGCTTCTCACTAGTAGCATGGGGCAAGGCATAGGGAGTCATTTCAAAAATACAAAATCTTACAGTGCTTACAAATTATAGAATCCCCAAACACGTAATTTAGATGCCTAAGTGAAGAGAGAACTATCCCTTAACCTCATATCTTATCAATCAGCAGGCCACATAACTGTCTAAGTCTAGCATGTGACTCATAAAGTGAAAGCCATTTTTGAAACCGGTTCAGTACCATTATGAAGAATGGAGTCACAATTTCCCAAAGGGATTGTTGTTAGCATTTGTCTCTATATTCATTATCTACCTCCTACGTCCTTCTTGATTCTTGGTGATGAGCCCACACATCTTACTAGTTGTGTGGAGTCAAGAATGGAGCTGGAATTCTTTTCATCATATCATCACCACCATATCCTGCCAATGGAAAGAGAATTTTTGTTATTCTGAGCATAAGTTACCACACGGAACACGGTACATACGTAATATCTCTCTCAAAAATAAGTCTGCACTCTGGTCCATAAATTGTCAATCACAATGTAAAAAAATCTAAAAACATTTGAAAATCGTAACAAAAAAATCCAAAAACATTTGAAAATCGTCAAAAATCCAAAAACATTTGAAAATCGTCAAAAATCCAAAAACAGTGTAAAAATCCAAAAATCCAAAAACATTTGAAAATCGTCAAAAATCCAAAAAACATTTGAAAATCGTCAAAAATCAAAAACATTTGAAAATCGTCAAAAATCATTTGAAAATCGTCAAAAATCTAAAAAACAGTGTAAAAATCTCAAAATCCAAAAACATTTGAAAATCGTCAAATTCCCAAGTATAAAAATCCCTCCCAAAAATTCAAAAACATTCAGAAAATCTCCAAAAAATCCAAAAAAATTATAAAATTCAAAAACAAACATTAGAAAATCAAAAAATCCAAAAACAAAAACATTAGAAAATATCCAAAATACAAAAACATTTGTAAAATTTTCAAAAGACCAAAAACATCCACAAAATTGTAAAAACTCAATAAGTAACACAGTTCATCCTTTGAACTATTATCCCAAACGAATGGTCCAACCACCTTATGACTACCAATTTCAAACCACTTCTCCTCGCGTGAATCCTCGCTTGGGGAAAATCCGGCTCTCATTGTTTCCTTGTTTGAGGAGACTGACCCAATCCTTTGTACCTCCTACTTGGGGGCACATCTAATCAATCATCACTGTGGAACACGTTAGGGACATGTTTACTAGTTCTTGTGTTGCATTATTAGTGGCAAATTATTAATTGCTTTCTTGTATCTTGATATATTACAGGGGGCATCTTGATTTTATGTATCCTGGTGTTCTCTGTAATATTCTTATGTTATCTGATTGCATGTCGTACTGGGGCATCATACTTTCTTGATGGCCTCTGTCTATGCTCTCTTCCATTTGCATATCGTACTGGGGCATCAAACCTTTTTGATGGCCCCTGTCTATGCTATCACGCATATTACAGTCTAGTCATCCTGATCTTTTATATCACGATGCATCCTGTTATGTGCTATATTAAAATTAAGATGTTTTTCGTCACGTGAGTATCTTCCTGCATGATCAACATCTTACTTTGCACCCCATCCATTCACCCATACTAATGCATTCTCCAGTTTGCGAATCCTACTTGATCACCGTTGCAGTTTGCGAATCCTACTTGACAATCTTTCTCAAGTAGCATTCACAATCCAACAGCTCCTTCTCCCCCACCATGATCACCATGTATTTGATCCATTCATTCTCACTCCTCATTTTTACTCCTCCGCCGCTTATACCCATATTACCCTTCTCACCATTCCTATCCCCTCTCACCCATTGGTATTCTTTCCTTTCACCCTTTTTCTTCCCGCTTGACAATCTTACTTAATAACCCCTTCTATATGGAATCCTCAGTGGAGGTTTACCCTCTCCCTAAGATCTTCCCGCTGTAGAAGCTTCTTCACCACCTGCCCTCTCATCAAATAACCATCACCACCAAACACATCTTCCAACTTGTCCTCTTCTACTTCTCCCCCGCCTCATTACTCTCACCATGTTCATCCCAATTAAGGATTCCCCTCACACTTCTTCCACCCTCCACTACATATATTCCTTCATCCATATCTTTCCTATTACCCACTTTTACCTCCTACTATTATCCTTTCTCCACAAATCCATCTTACAACATACACCTCATCTCACTTCCACCTACAATCACATTCTTTTCCCCCATTTTCCCCTCCTTGATCCATCATCCTTCATACCAACCATCTTCCCATTCTTTTCATGTCTTGGTTCTTCATCCTCACCTCGTTCATCCTCATCACCCCCATCCTCTCGTCGCTTTCACTTCGTCCTAACTCCTCCCTCCCATCTTCCCAATTCACTCTTTCCCCTTCATCTTCTCACATTCCCCCTACATTTCTACCCACACACATATTCGCCATTACTGTTAACACTCCTATATCATTCTTTCATCATCATCTTACAATCTCTTCCCAGCACTCATAATTGTCAACGGGTCTTCCCTAAACCACTTCTCACTCCTCTGCTTGGCACGACCTCTTACTTAACCACTCACCTGGCATGGACCTTCTTAAGAGTCCCTCTCATGATCTGTCTTCCCCCATCTACAGACCCTTCACCACTTCATTTTTTATCAGCATTCGCCATTATCACATCCTTTCACCTCCTTTTCAATTCTCGCACCCTTTCCACTTCCACGTTTGCTTTCTCCAATTTCATTTTTTCTTTCACCCTTCCCCATGACACTCATTGTCAAGAGGATTTCCCTAACATCCTTTCATTGGCATTGCCTCTTCTATCCCCCATTCTCTTTTCTCTCCTATTCTTTTCCCTCACTCCCACCCTTTCTTGTCGCTTCTTACCCATCTCTCCATCTCCTCTTTGCCCTCTTCACTCTCTTTACCGTCTATCATCATGTTCCTTTTCTTTTTCCCATCATCCTAGTATCCTCATTTTCATGCCTCTCCATATCTTTTCAATCGATGTCATTCATCCCCTCTTTCTTCTTTCAACATTCCTTCTACCATTTCACTTTCCACTTATTACCCCCTTTCTGTATTCCCTTCCTTAAGGACTTCATCTTCTCAAATTCCCCCCACATTTCTACCCACACACGCATTCGCCATTATTGTTAACATTTCTCTATCATTCTTTCATCATCATCTTCTATTCCCGCGCTAATAATTGTATCATGGGATTTTCCTAAAAATCATCAATCCTCATTCCACACGACCTCATTCACTTAGCTTTGGACCTGTCTATAGTTTCCCTTCATTCATTCCCTCCTCTAAGCCCACCACTGCATCTGCAAAAGGGCTGTTCCCTAACGTCCCTTTACCTTGGTCATTACCCTTTCGCAATGACGTGATTCGTTCAATCTTTCTCCTTTTCTTCATTTTTCTCTCACCCTTTCCTAACCACTCATTGTAAGGGGGTGTTCTTCTAACCACTCCCCTCATTGGCATTGCCTCTTCTATCCATCCATTACTCTTTTATCGTCCTATTTTGTCTCATGTGGCTCTACCAATAATCATACCTCCTCCTTTTCACACTTTCAGTAGCAAACCTTCAGAATGGGCTAGGAAACTTGGATTGAGCCGTTCTGACTTGTGTGATATGTAGGTGCTCTTTCCATTTCAAGACGGATTTCAAGACCTACTCCTGCACCTAATGATCTCCTTCTTACTTTACACCAGATGGGAAAAAGGATTTCCTGAGGTTATTTGGGCATTAGGACTCAGGCAGAATTTATGTTCTTTTCTCAAAGGATGCAAGAACTTTACTATATCTGTTGCATTCCTTCATTATTGCACATGTCTGTATTTCATAGCCTGGGGGAGTGATCTAACTCTAGAGTAATTTAAGTAATCATGGTTTGAAAATATGGGCAAGATTAAGTGAGTTGGTCCTTGAAAATGTGGGCAAGATTCCCCTGAGTGATCCCTGAAAATGTGGGCAAGATTAGATGAGTTGGAGCCACAAAGAATGGGTGAGGATTTGAATTCCCCTACCCTAAATCTCCCTAAGTGGAAGATCTTCTCAGGTGAGTGGGGACCATGAAAGGTAGGTGAGGATTTGAATTTGAATTTTTAATTCCCACACCCCCTAGAAAAACATGGAGAATAATGACATGTGGTGATGATTGGGTTATCCTTTCTAGATTTGCGTAAAATGCGATAATTCCAGTCAAATTATATTTGATTAATTCAAACTGTTTTTTTGTGGGAAATGAGGAACGAGAATTAATTGATTTAGGACAGATGTGAAATTAGGGTGTCTACATTTGCCCCTCTTTGGAAGGGTACTATGAAAGTAGTATCTTTTCAAAGAAAGTAGACGGTATGGGGGAAGAATTCAATCTACTTTTTGTAAGCAAAAGGTAGAGCGAATATGTTTTTGGGGAGAATAGAAAGCGGTGAGTGACGGATGTCATAGTATCCTCCAAGACAAAAATAATTATTTTGCAGAGCCCGGGTGGCCTCACGTTTCTTATTTCCAAGATCACTTTTGAAGTGTGAGGAAAGAGTATATGCGTGAGGTTGTTACGTTAAATAAAATATAATTTAAATTTAAAAAAAAACAAAAAAAAATCTATTCCAATTGTATATGCGTATGCTCTTTTCTTGCACCTTCGAGCGATCTAAAAAATCAGAACCGGTCACATTTTTTTTAGTTTCTTGTTCTAACATTGCAGGATCCTCTAGCCTTTGTTTTCCAACTGTCAATTTTAATAATTATTTTCCTTTGTCATATTCTTAATATTGTTTTGGTCGTTGGTGTGTATGCTCTTTTCCTGCGCCTTTGAGCGATCTGGCAAATCAAAAACAACCACGATCACTTTTCTAACATTTCATTTGCCAGGAGGATAACTACTAATTGTTTTCTGTAGAACCGCCATGTACTGGACTATTGTCAAAACAAAAACAAAACAAAACAACAAAAATCCCGCAAAAATACCACATTCAAAGACAATTGCTGAAACCAAAAAAACAAAAAGTACGCTCAGGTACGCAATTATTTTCTGCTACGTGATTTATTTCAAATTGGAAAGAACCCTGCGTTTACTCACTTCATCATATTGTTTTAGCACGTAGACAGGTGGATTTCATCACCACCAAAGCCTACACCGGTGACGTGGACTTGACTACCACGCTACCAACAGCATTTGCATCTGCCATTGCACTTTGAGACCTAGTCTCATCACAGCGTTTGGTATTTACCTCGCCGCTGCTCTTCACTTACAGGTAATGCTGTCGTGCAGCGCATGCGAGTCACGCCTAAATAGCTGGTTTGTAACAACGAAGCCTGGGCATCATTCCCTGTAAATCTTCGGGGAGTTATAAGGACACCATACACATTCATCCCTCCATCACCTTCCACCTTTTCACAAAACCTGTTCTGGACGTGGGTGATTCACTCCGAAACAGGCAAGTAAGAATTGGTGAGGTCTCCTCCAATGCTCTAAGGGTTCCCCGTACCAATTCTGTCCCCGTACAGAATTAGGTATATCAGGACTAGGTATATCGGAGGACGCATCTTCTTGGAGTAATAAGAGCCTGCATCCACCCATTTCATAGCATACTTGTATGATTGCATGAAACAATGATCATTCCTGAAGAAGTTACCTCATAAGCCAAAACAATTGAATCCACATGACTGCTTGCTGTTTGAAAACACAATAGTTTAGCATTATTTTATCATAAAACTTGGCTGATATCAATGTGTTCATTGTAAAAAGTTCAGACCCTAGTTGTGTTCCACAAAAAAATCAGTTCTCGACCAATTCAATACCAAGCAAAAACATCCAAACAATCCAACAACACAGACCAAAACATCACACCAATTTCATTAGCTCACTTTAGCCAATAATACATCTTTCATAGCTTGTCTTCAGCTATATCCAATAGATATTGAGTGACTTGCGTTCACTCCTTATCTCATCAATTGTCAGAACTTCTTTCTAGCTTGTTTCAAGCTATATCAAAATGACATTGAGTGACTTGTTTGAGTTCACTCATTATTTCATCAGCTGTCGAGTTTCACAAAATCCCATCGACACAAATCCCTTCAAAACTCATTTTGAGTTTACAACTGTGTTTTGTCACTTGTTTGAGTTACTCTTCCTATCAAAAATCCAGAGCTTATTAAAGCCCAAACCAATCAACATATTCATCATAGCTTGTTTGAGCTACATCCCACTTGTATTGAGTACCTTGTTTGAGTGTACTCCTTACATTTTCATCTGTTAAGCTTGTTTAATCCAAACCCAAGCAACATATTCGTTATAGCTTGTTTAAGTTATATCTCACTTGTATCCCGAGTAGCTTGTTTGAGCTTACTCCTTATAGCCTTGTTTAAAACTTGATTGAGGCGAAAACAAGATCATAACTCAATAGGTTGATTTCTTCATCGTACATTTCTTCATTCTCCCTCTCTTTCAAACATGAAGAATTCACGAAAAACATCACACAATGAGCTATTAGAACAAATTAATAAGATGACAACCCAACTCTCTCATATGGCTACCCAAATCAGCGAGCAATCACCCAAAAGTTGATCATACAACCTCATGAAGAAGAAATCACTTCAAGTAAAATCCAACGTCAGTTTACCCCCCTTGGAGAAAGTCTCTCTAGTGTTTTTCATCAACTATAAAGAGGCTAAACTGATAAGATATCCAATTACAAAACCCTTTGTCAAAGGGGAAGCTAAGCCATTGCTGGTACAAACCTAACACATACTGTGAATTTCATCGCATTGATGGTCATCACATAGATAAATGTGTACGATTTAAGAATTACGTCCAAGACTTAATTGACGACGAAGTCATCTCTGTAGAACTTGATGACAATGCTCTTGCAACCAACGACCACATCCAATACCACAACTTTCCATGAAGAGTTGACTACTGTCGAAACTCCTATATATAGTGAAATTCCACGAGATCATGACGACAATAGTCAAGACTCTCTAATTCCAAACCAATCCATATCTTCTTCAAATTTCCTTCCATTAGTTCAAACATACATTGAACCTGTTTTGGACAACAACATTCTTCCCAACATCTACTGAGCACTTGAACTTATTTCAAGACACTCTTTCAAGCCAAACATACATTGAACCTGTTTTAGACAACAACATTCTTCCCACATCTACTAAGCACTTGAACTTATTTCAAGACTCTCTTTCAGCCCAACATATATTGAACCTGTTTTGGGTGACAACATTCTTCCAACATCTAACGAGACCTTGATCTCGTTTTCAAGACTCCCTTTCAAACCTTGATATTACTGTAGACACTACAGATGAGGTTCCATCAACAAGTACCATTAAGTTGATTCTATCATTCCAATATTGGCTCTTATGCCTAACATCTCTAGCCTTGTTGGTGAAACACAACCACATCGAGTTTGGCCACTTGCGACAATGCAAACCTATTGTGTCCATCATGCTTTCAACGATCGATCTTACAGGAATCTCATCACTAATTGTTCTCACCTATCAAGACTTCTATGTGCATACATTCTACGAGGGTATGTATACCCAGGAATATCTTTACGCCACTTTTTTCATCTTTAATCATGAATCTATCCTCAAAACAATCAATTAATGGACAAATAGAAGCAACAAACCAAAGAACACAAACCATCATTGTCAACACACATGGAAGCTATTGGCTTAACCAAATCTATCCCACTCTTTGGGTTTACCGCACATCTTATCACACACCTATTGGAGCCACTCCCTTCTACTTTATTTATAGTTGGGAAGCTATTTTACATGTCAAGGTTGAATTTTCATCCTTCATAATATCCTTCGAAGATGTAATCAATAAAGATTATTATCAACAGTCACACCTTAATGAACTCGAGCTTTCTTGATGAAAAACGACTTAATGCCCTAGATCATCTTCAAGTATATCAAAATCAGCTACGACATAGCTACCATAAAAATTTCAAACCTAGAAAATTTAAGGTCAATCATTTCATTCTCAAAGAAAATCGAAAGAACACACCCAAAGAACGAGACAAACAAGACAAATTTGAGCCCACGAAATCATAGATAAATTTTGGCTCTGGAGCCTATAAATTGGCCACTGAAGATGGTCAAGATTTGGATGAACCAATGAATGCAGTTCATTTAAAGAAATTTTATCCTTAAGATGTTCACTATTCCAGGATACAATGTGTACATTGTTCCTTTTGTCTTACTTATTTCCGAATAATTTAAATTCATTCATTTCCATTGGCAGATATTTTCTTTATCAAAATCACATCTTCATATTTATCATCATGAGACAAGTGCTAATATAAATCCTATTAAGTTTGTGAGCGTCATACTTCTTCCACTTTCAGTCGCTTTCCTCTATGGTCATACCTAGAAGCTTACTGATGGTAATATATCCCCTTCTAATACATTCTCTCTTTCATAACAAAGCTCTAAACTTCGTTACCCAGTTCGTTTGGCCGTCCATCTCAGTCTTCGGTGTTGAACCCTCGCGTCCTACTAGTCGTGTGGGGCTGAGATTGGGGGCAAATGTTTCTTCCCAAATACAAAGCACTATTGTAAAAAAATCCATCAATTCAATAACTTATGAATAATTCATTGTCACATCTTTCGTCCTTCATAGTCTTTGGTGTTGAGCCCACACTTCTTACTAGTAGTGTGAGACTAGGAATGGAGGAAGATGCCCTTACTCGTCTACGTCTTGTCTTCGGTGATAAACCATTGCCTCTTACAAGTGGCATGGGGCAAAGCGTAGAGGGTCATTCTCATACAAGCATAAAAACATTGCAAAATATTCCAAAAAAAAAAACAACAAAAAAAAACAAAACAAAACAAAAAAAAAGACAAAAAAGAAATTCACTCGCCTATATTTTGCCTTTGGTGATAAGCCCTTGCTTCTCACTAGTAGCATGGGGCAAGGCATAGGGAAGTCATTTCAAAAATACAAAATCTTACAGTGCTTACAAATTATAGAATCCCCCAAACACGTAATTTAGATGCCTAAGTGAAGAGAGAACTATCCCTTAACCTCATATCTTATCAATCAGCAGGCCACATAACTGTCTAAGTCTAGCATGTGACTCATAAAGTGAAAGCCATTTTTGAAACCGGTTCAGTACCATTATGAAGAATGGAGTCACAATTTCCCAAAGGGATTGTTGTTAGCATTTGTCTCTATATTCATTATCTACCTCCTACGTCCTTCTTGATCTTGGTGATGAGCCCACACATCTTACTAGTTGTGTGGAGTCAAGAATGGAGTTGGAATTCTTTTCATCATATCATCACCACCATATCATGCCAATGGAAAGTGAATTTATGTTATTTTGAGCATAAGTTACAATGCGGAACACGGTACATCGTCTCTCAAAAATAAGTCTGCACTCTGGTCCATAAATTGTCAATCACAATGTAAAATCAAAAAACATTTGAAAATCGTAAAAAAATCCAAAAACATTTGATAATCGTCAAAAATCCAAAAACATTTGAAAATCGTCAAAAATCCAAAAACATTTGAAAATCGTCAAAAATCCAAAAACATTTGAAAATCGTCAAAAATCCAAAAACAGTGTAAAAATCCACAAATCCAAAAACATTTGAAAATCGTCAAAAATCCAAACACAGTGTAAACATCATAAAAATTCAAAAACATTAGAAAATTCAAAAAAAAATATAAAATTCAAAAACAAACATTAGAAAATCAAAAAATCCAAAACAAAAACATTAGAAAATATCCAAAATACAAAAACATTTGCAAATTTTCAAAAGACCAAAAACATCCACAAAATCGTAAAAAAAATCAATAAGCAACACAGTTCATCCTTTGAACTATTATCCCAAATGAATGGTCCAACCACCTTATGACTACCAATTTCAAACCACTTCTCCTCGCGTGAATCCTCGCTTGGGGAAAATCCGTCTCTCATTGTTTCCTTGTTTGAGGAGACTGACCCAATCCCTTGTACCCTTGCTTGGGGGCACATCTAATCAATCATCACTGTGGAACATGTTAGGGACATGTTTACTGGTTCTTGTGTTGCATTATTAGTGGCAAATTATTAATTACTTTCTTGTATCTGATATATTACAAGGGGCATCTTGATTTTATATATCCTGGTGTTCTCTGTAATATTCTTATGTTATCTGATTGCATGTCGTACTGGGGCATCATACTTTCTGATGGCCTCTGTCTATGCTCTCTTCCATTTGCATATCGTACTGGGTCATCAAACCTTTTTGATGGCCCCTGTCTATGCTATCACGCATATTACAGTCTAGTCATCCTGATCTTTTTATATCACGATGCATCCTGTTATGTGCTATATTAAAATTAAGATGCTTTTCGTCACGTGAGTATCTTCCTGCATGATCAACATCTTACTTTGCACCCCATCCATTCACCCATACTAATGCATTCTCCAGTTTGCGAATCCTACTTGATGATCTTTCTAAAGTAGCATTCACTATCCAGCAGCTCCTTCTCCCCCACCATGATCACATGTCTTTGATCCATTCATTCTCACTTCTCATTTTTACTCCTCCGCCGCTTATACCCATATTACCCTTCTCACCATTCCTGTCCCCTCTCACCCATTGGTATTCTTTCCTTTCACCCATTTTCTTCCCGCTTGACAATCTTACTTAATAACCCCTTCTATATGGAATCCTCAGTGGAGGTTTACCCTCTCCCTTAGATCTTCCCGCTGTAGAAGCTTCTTCACCATCCATATTTCCTCTTCATTCCCCATTATCACATCCTTTCACCTCCTTTTCGATTCTCGCAAACACCACTTCTCGCTTGACCATTTGTCATCTCCAGTTTTGCTCACATGGAAATCTTACTTAACCACTTCCGTCACATGACAATCTTATGTTAGGGTCCTCCCTACACTTAACTTGTCATCGTGAACTTCTCCCCCGCCTCATTCTTAGTTCACTTTATCGATCGTTTCTTCCACCTGGTATCTCCTATTACCCACTTTTTCCTCCTACTATTATCCTTTCTCCACACATCTTCTTACAACATACACCTCATCTCTTCCACCTACAATCACATTCTTTTCCCCCATTTTCCCCTCCTTGATCCATCATCCTTCATACCATTTCTTCCCATTCTCTTCATGTTTTGGTTCTTCATCCTCACCTCGTTCATCCTCGTCACCCCCATCCTCTCCTCGCTTTCACTTCGTCCCAACTCCTCCCTCCCATCTTCTTCACTCTTTTCCCCTTCATCTTCTCACATTCCCCCCACATTTCTACCCACACACATATTCACCATTACTGTTAATACTCCTATATCATTCTTTCATCATCATCTTCTCTTCCCGCACTCATAATTGTCAACGGGTTTTCCCTAAAAATTCTCAATCCTCATTCCGCACGACCTCATTCACTCCCTTGGACCTTCTAGAGTTTCCCTTCATTCCTTCCCTCCTCTAAGCCCACCACTCATTGGCAACGGGTTTTCCCTAACGTCCCTTTGTTGGCGTTACCCTTTCCAGTCCTCATTCGCTTTCTCTTTTTCTTCATTTTTTCTTTCACCCTTCCCCACCACTCATTGTCAAGGGGATTTCCCTAACATCCCTTCATTGGCATTGCCTCTTCTATCCCCCATTCTCTTTTCTCTCCTATTCTTTTCCCTCACTCCCACCCTTTCTTGTCACTTTTACCCATCTCTCCATCTCCTCTTTGCCCTCTTCAATATCTTTACTGTCTTCATCATACCTCCCTTTTTCTATTTTCCCATCATCCTAGTATCCCTCCTTTCATGCATCTCCACATCTTTCCCAATCGATGTCATTCCTCCCCTCTTTCTTCTTTGAACATTCCTTCTACCATTTCCTTTCCACTTATTACCCCCTTTCTGTATTCCTTCCTTCTCCATCATTTTCTTTGTTATCCTCTTCTCTCTCCCACCCCTCATCTTCTTTTACTTCCCCTATATCATCTTCTTCCCCTTTTTCTATCACGTTTCCTCCTTACATCCCCATCGATCACCTGGTTGTTCAGCGTTGTCCTGTCTTTTTTATCCTCCCACTCTCCACATGCATCTCCATACGGTCTGTTCCATATTCTTTGCCTTGGTCTTCCTCGCAATGACGTGATTCCTTCAATATTCTCCTTGTATTCGTTCTATCTTCCTTTCCTCTCCCCTAATTTTCACGTTTCTTCTGACCACTTCCCCTTTCCTCTACCACCCCTACCTTTTCGTTCATTCTATATATGTTTCTCTTCCTTTCTCTCCTCTTTTTCACACTTTCCTCGCCCCTCCTAGTTTCTTTTTTTTCTCCGTTCTACTTCTTCTTTTGTCCTCTTTCCATTGCCCTCCATTTCACCCCCTACTCCCACCTCGTTTTCTCTCTTCTTATTTATCCTTTCCCATTTCCTACTTTTCTTCACTCTCTAATTTATTTCACTTCCACGTATCCCTCTTTACTATCTCTGTTGCTTCCTTCATTTTGCACATCTCTCTATTTCATCCCTTCACCCTCTACTCTGTCATTTTCCTCTTTTTTTGTTTGTCCTTCATCATTCCCTTATTCCCCTATCATCCCTCTCTCTTATTTCTACCTCTTTCATTCCTTTTTTTTTCCCCCCTCCCCTATCTCCCTTACTCTTCTCATAATCAACCCCCAACCCTATCCATTCCCTTTTCTCTTTCCCACACACCCTCACACCTAGCATTCAAGGTCGATTGAATCCTTTCTCCATTTGCGTCGTGCGGTCATTCCAGTCTCTTCCACTCCATTATCATCCTCTTCTCCGCCGAATCCATTTCCTTTCTTTTCGAGAGTTCTCTCATATTTTTCATTTTCATCAGTCCTCTCGAGGGGGCATCACCACATCTATCCATAATCACATCTTCTCATGACATTTTTGTCTTGGAGGATACTATGACATCCGTCACTCACCACTTTCTATTCTCCCCAACAAACATTCGCTCTACCTTTTAAAAAGTAGATTGAATTCTTCCCCCATACCGTCTACTTTCTTTGAAAGGACACTACTTTCATAATACCCTTCCAAAGAGGGGCAAATGTAGACACCCCCAATTTCACATCTATCCTAAATCAATTAATTTCCCTTCCTCATTTCCCACAAAAATACACTTCGAATTAATCAAATATAATTTGATTAATTATCCATTTCAAAATCTAAAAATAATCTAATCCTCACAACATGTCATTATTCTCCATGTTTTTCCACTATTGAATTAAAAATTCAAATTCAAATCCTCACCCACCATTCGTGGTCCCCACTCACCTAAAATCCTCCACTTATGAATTAAAAATATAATTCAAATCCTCACCCATTCTTCGTGGCCCCCACTCACCTAATATTGCCCACATTTTCAAACCATCCACCTAATCTTGCCCAAATTTTCAAACCATCCACCTAATCTTGCCCACATTTTCAAACCACCCACTTAATCTTGCCCACATTTTCAAACCATGATTACTTAAATTAATCTAAGCTAATCACTCCCTCAGGCTATAAATACAACCTTACCCCTCCCCTCTAAACACACGGAGAATAAGCTTTCATGCCATATCTAAGTTCTTGCATCCTTTGAGCAAAGAACATCATTCTGCCTTGTCCTAATGCCAAAATAGTCTCATAATCCTTTTTCCCATCCAGTGCAAAGTAAGAGGATCGTTGTTGCAGGAAGGTCTTGCTCCGTCTTGAAGAAAAGCACCTACATATCACAAAATCAGGGCTCAATCCAAGTTTCCTAGCCCATTCTGAGGTTTGCTATGGAACGCGAAGGAGGAGGTATGATTATTGGTATTTTACTTCCTTGTTAGTAGTGTATTTTTCATAGCTTACAATATCTTCACGAGGGATTGATGTAGATCCAACCAAAATCCAGGCTGTTCTTGAGATGATTCCACCATCAGATGAGTTTGGAATCAGATCATTTCTTGGGAAACTCGGTGCAATCCGAAGGTTCACCCCAGATTTAAGTTTTGATATTCATCCAATCAATAATATGTTAAAGAAATATTATAGCATTGATTGGATGGAAGAAAGCAACGAGGCCTTCAAAGCAGTTAGACATTTCTTATTGTCTCTGCCCACGCTAATGCCTCCCAGAATAGATCATCCTTTGATCCTATACTCACGAGCTACTGATATCTCGCTAGCCTGCATGCTGGCTCAAGAGGACAATGATAAATGAGAACGTGTAGTCTATTTCATTAGCCGAACGTTTCTCGATTATGAAACGTGTTATACACAGGCAGAGAAAGAATGCATTGCCATAGTCTTTATAACAAAATCTTTAAGACATTACATGTTAAATCAAGAAACAAGGGTCATTGTAAAGTCAGATCATTTACGAACATTCCTCACACAAGGGTCTTTATCTAAAAAGATTGGATGTTTCATAACCTTAATGCGTGAATTTTAATTAACGTTTGTAAGACAAAAATTTGTTAAGGGTCAAATCATTACAGACTGGTTAGCTGACAATCCATTAGATGGAGGTGATATGGTAAATCTAGACTTTCCCGATGAGTGCATATACTTTATCGAGACTAAAACCCCCATCTCTACATGCCCTTGGTACACCAATAACGTCAATTTTGTCATGGACCATGCGTACCTAGAAAGTGTCACATCGCAACAAAGAAGGTGGTTACGCATTATAACTGCTAAATACGTTATTTTAGAACAAGTACTCTATCGTAAATCCTTCGATGGCATGATTTTTAGATGTGTCGACACAGAAGAATCCAAGAAGATTATTTATGAATCCCATAGTGGGATATCTAGAGGCCACTTTGGTGGTCATGCCACTGCTCACAAAATACATCGGATGGGCTATTTTTGGCCCACTCTTGAACATGACACAATAGAGTTTGTACGTAAGTGCCATAAACTGCCAAGAGTTCTCTCACGAGATTCACATGCCAACACAAACCCTGCAACCAATAGAAACCTCATGGCCTTTCTCCATGTGGGGTCTAGATTTGATAGGGAAATTCTCTCCCTCATCAACAAATGGCCACAATTTTACAATTACGGCCACATAATATTTTACCAAATGGGTAGAGGCCATGCCTCTCACAACCGTACCAGGTTCAGTAATCGCCAAGTTCATTCTGAACCAAAGCATTTGTAGATACGGTGTCCCACAAGTCATTATCTCAGATAATGGCACATCCTTTAAAAATGATGATGGTCTGTGAGCTATGTAGCAAATTCAAATTAAACCATCATACAGCCTTTCTTTACTAACCTCAAGCTAATGGACAAGTCGAAGCAACAAATAAAACATTAAAGGCTATTCTCCTCAAAATAGTGAAGAAAAACAAATGAGATTGGCATTTAAAATTATATCTGGCCTTGTGGGCCCATCAAACCTCAATAAGAACACCGACGGGGGCAACCCCTTTTCTTAGTAGTATTTGGGGAAGATGTAGTTCTCCCGCTTGAGGTTGAAATACCTAGTCTTCACATCTCATTACAAAAGATTTTGGACAAAGATGCTTATAGAGAGGCACACCTCTCTCAACTAGAAATCCTTGATGAGGTCAGGCTAAATGCCAAACAACAGCACAGAGCCTATGCTGGCCAGAATGTGCCAGCAATTTAACAAAAAAGTCTATGAGTGAGAAATATATGAGGGAGATTTAGTTTTAAGACTAGATAACCAGATTGATAAAAAAATCGACAAAGGAAGGAAATTTCGACCCAAATGGTTGGGCCCATACCGAGTCATGAAGGACTACGGAAATGGTGCGTATCTCTTCTATACACTACAAGGTGAGGAATTTAGTGAAACTGTCAATTCCTTACATCTTAAATGGTTTTACACATGAGACATCAAAATCACCACTTGTACATTATGTTTACCTACATTGCATTAGTCATTTAGTTGTTTCATTTTGTCCACTTGTTTCGTAAAAATTGTAGTCAAGGAACCTACTCTTAAGCAATCTATTACAAATTTCTGAAAATATTGGCAAAAACATTCAAATCACATCTCTTCATACATCATCAAGTAACTTCAAAATCTTTTCATCAAGTTTGACAGACAAATGTTGATGAAAACCATACCAAGGCCTGCATACTTGGTTTTTGCTCTTTCTTTCTACTAGGTGAAGTTGTTCTTACCTATGGTCTGTTCTAGAAGCTTCTTGGTGTCACATCTATCCCTCTTATGTCTCTTTGAAACAAAGATATTCCAAAATCATAGTTCAAAAAGTGTCAAAATAAAATAGAATCAAAAATACCAAGCAAAAAGAATATTTTATTTTACACACTTCTTTTCCCCACCAACCTTCGGTGGTAAGCCAATGCATCTCTTACTAGTGGTGCGAGGTTGGGAAAGGAAAGAAGTGCCCTTACTCGCCTATATCCTGCCTTTAGTGGCAAACCCATGTTTCTTACTAGTGGCATGGGGCAGGGTGTAGGGGGTCCATTCATACAAATTAACAAATCTTGGTATTTTACAAATACAAATCAAATTATATTAAGTGAAAATAAGTGTCCAAATTCTAAAGAGATCAAACCCTCAAAACCAGATTTTGTCGACCAGGTTGCCATCTATAGATCTAAGACTAGATAAACTGAAAAGTAAGTTGCCTTCTGAGCTTGGTGGTAGTTCTGAGTAAAGTAAGTGTGTAGGTCTAAGTTTGGTTTCTGTCACTGGTTTGTCTATCTCTCATTGTTCCATTCAGGCAAACTCATACAATTTGTGCCCTTCCCAACTCTTGGTTTTGAGCCCTCGTATCTTACTAGTTGCGTGGAGTTTGGGAATGGGGCATGTTCATCTCTTTATCTCTATACATTCATCACATTTTGCCAATATAAGAAGAAACAACAAACATTTCCCAAAGAGGCCAAAAGTTCAGTACTACAATATGTTCTACATCATCGTATATCAGCATCACAAAAACAAATAGTGTAAAGCATTTTGTTCGGTATTTGTTATCATTTTTCATCCATTACATACATTCTAAAAAGCATATAAAAACAAGTACTCTAAAAACATCTAGCGTGCACATGAGAAGCGAATCACAAAATTCTAGACACAATAAGTTCTAGATCAAAAAAGAGATGTATATATATATATATATATATGGTGTTTTATATACAATGCCATCATGCACTAAGGCATGGTCAAAACACTCAATTAGCCTGGAAAATACAAAAATACTTATATAGGTGTCCAACCAAAAATCACTACAAAAAGGTACCATGATCTCTCAATCCCAGTGAGATCCCTCAGAAGGTGCACGACCTCGTCTAGGAATCCTACCGTGACGACGCTCTAAATGAAATGAGGGCTCACGATCATAGCCAACAACTGTAGTCTCACTATGAGAGCGACTCCTCCTCATCAAGTGCTCAACAGTCATATATCCAGCCAACTAGGTGCGAAGGGAGGTAATGATCTTTTCCGCCTTCCAGACAGGGGCAAAGATGTCAGTATGTCGGCCAGCTACTGAGGGCTCTCCAACATCCTCAGTCAACTCAGCCCTAGTACCCTTCGAAGGGAGCAGTAGAGTGTCTGTGCACACCTAGCAAATCAAGTCTCACCATCCCTCAGTAGTAGCTACAAATAAAAAAAGGAGAATTAAACAAGTTAGAAGGTTGTCCAAAACAAGACCAAAAACAAGTGAAATAACGAAAGGGAAACATCAACTAAACAATTCTAACTAAAACGAAGTCGAGAAAAGAGTAGTAACTCACTCAGATCTCTAGGCCTCCAGGTGGGATCTCTAAGATCTGTGCCTGCTACTAACACAACCATCGATGGTCGTGCCTCTCCCATATCTAGAACAAAGTGACAGCCTACCATGGACTCGTCATCTCCCCCTAAATCCTAAGAAGGCAACTCCTTTGAAATCAAGGTCACCTTCTCTACGCTCTCCTCTGCCCTCTCAGCCCACAAGATATCCTGAGTGTCATGCTACTCAGTATCACTGTCCTCATTCTCACCTGTCCCACCAGCTCTGATCTCACCCTCCTCTGTCTCCTCCTATGTCTCCCCCTAGTGAACTCCTCAGACTCAGAGTCCACATCAATGGGCTCATCTTCACTATGAGCAGGATTGGTGCCAATCTGAAGTAAAGGTGCTCGAGGAGCACTAGCTACCCCTCGGGCATGAACCACCCTCCTGGCTGCAATAGGAACACCAGGAGTGACCGTGGTCCAACCTCGACCTCTAGGACCTCCCCTGGCCTCACGAACAGATCTATATACTGGCCCCCACCAGAGGAAACATATCAATATAGGGGAGGCCAAACTGTTGTGGTACTCTATCAAAGGGGTGGGCCTCTAACTTCCCCGTCATGTCTACCAACTGACCCGTGGAAGAGTAGGAAATCAATATAAGTGTCTCCTCCCCCCATAGCCCTACCATGTCCTGATAAGGAGTGGCCTCCATGTCTGCAATAGTCAGGGAAGCCACTGGCTGGTGTGACATCCTAAGTACGGTCATCCCTGCCCACCTCGTTACCCTGACAGCTGCACGGATCCTCCACCTGTATACCTCTTCCATAAGGAATGATGCACTCGTACACCAAACTCATAACTAGAGTGGGATGGCTTAGTGACTGTCCCTGTAGTTTGACCACCCTGTATAAATCATGGTAGGTGGTCCTGAGGATGTCTGCTCCCCAAGTGTAAATACAGCCATGGGCCTCAATCTGTGCAATGATGGGAGCCCAGTAATATAGAAGAGTATCCCCTCCCTTGTCCCCAATCAAACGTGAGGGCAAGGATACCCATAATGGCCTTGTGGATCACAGGGATAGGAGAGGATGCAATAGAATGGACCTTTACCCCCTTCTTCAACCCCATGGAAATAATGGCATCTCCCATATATGTGGCCCACTAAACCAACTGAAATCTTGGATACTGTTGTCTTGAGAGACAACCGCCTCCCAAGAATCGGAACCCCCAATATACGGTAGACGTCCTCTAGGGTGATGGTCCACTCACCCCTAACTCCTGGAGATCAGAAAGTGTTTCGATCTGCGTCCCAATATGAAAATAACTCACATAGTATGTGACTGGAAGGAGCAACATGAGCAACCCGAGAGATCCGCAGGATCCCAGCCCTCTGCAAAGTGTCCCTCTCATCCTGAGACAATGCATCCAATACTGCTGGGAGCCAATCACACTCCCTCTCTCTACTCCATCTGATATACTCTTCCTTCTTCTGCATCCACCCAAAAACGTAGAAAAAGAGTAAGTTAGTAACATAATCTGACTAGAAAAATTATCAAGAACATAAAGAAATGCCAAAAATGCAAAGAAAATTAAAATTTACATCCTTTTTTTTGCATTCTGTTCGAAACCGCCACCCTGTGCAGAGTGGTGGTCATCAAAACCACCACCTTCTTAGGTAACGGTCATGTAACCACCACCTTCATAGGGCAGCGAGTCCCATGACCACCGCCCTGTGTAGGGCGGCGGTCCTGTTCCGAAACGCCAAACGGCTCGAAAGCCCTAAAAACACTTTAAAAATGCAAAAAAACACATCATTTTAGATGAAATAAAGACCTACCCTATGGGCGCCCCCCTAGAGACTCATTTAAGACTAGCATTTTCAAAAATAATCCCCCAATGACAAAGATTTTAACATTCCTATATTTTGGGTTTAAAAATGATAAATTGAGAAGAACTAACCTGAGAATTCACGAGCCAATGTCCTACTCTCGGAGGCATGATCACGATCTCGTAATGGATGTTTTGACTATACTCTCATCAAAAATGGTCACCATGGGTCCTAGAGCTCAAAAATCACCAAGTCAACACGTGCAAATGAATAGTAAAATGAGCTTGTTATATATATATATATATAGTTTTCTAATTTGGTTTTGAACATTTTTTTCAGGGTTGGAGCATCGACGGAGGTAAGTTCTAATCCCCGCACAGATGGTAAGTCCTAATTTCATATTAATTTAGTTTTATTGTTTTTCGATTTATTGTATCTATCTGCACTTGAGTCCTCTTTTCATTTTGCAGGTAGCGGGAATTTGGATGGTGACATTCTGACACACGGGCGTGTCAGGTATAACTTCTAACTCCCCATTTCAAGACCGCCATACTCAGATCCACCATTTTATGCCTCTTCATGGCTAAGATGCTTCTCCGAGGGGGAAATATGTACATACCCAAAATTATAGGGTACTGCACCTACCATAAAAACGGTTACACATACCCCAATGATGATACAGGTCTCCTCGCAAGGTGTTTGAAATCCAGAAAAGCTTGCCAAGTATACATTTGCATCCCATGAGCCTCGTCTGGCCTCCGTGTGCTTTGTTCTACCCTCTCCCCCCCTTCTTCCTTGCATTTTGGTCTTAAGTGATGAAACCGCTGCCCTACCTGGGCGGTGGTCCAGTGACCGCCGCCTAGGACAGGGCGACGGTCCTGTAACCACCGCCCTACGCAGGGTAGCGGTCCTATGTGCGTTTTCCAGAATGTTCTTGACGATCTCGTCAAACGTAAAATTAAAATTTCTCCCCGCATTCTTCAACCAACTTTGCTTTGCATTTATGTTTTTCCTGCCTCAGTAAATAGTGTTTTCTCTTTGTTTAATGGTAAAAGAGTTCAATTCCAAGTTACCTTCTAGTGAATGCAATTGCTATAAATAGCCAGCTTGTTTTCAAACAAGAGGCCCCTCTCCTTCTCTGTTTAAATCATTCAGTTCATTTGAAGTTCTTGCTTAGAGTTTCAATAGTTTCATGTTTTGCATCAGTTATTAGCTTTTCCTTTGTTGTTTAAGATCACTTGATCTTCTTGTTTCGATCTTACTTCATCGTTGTTCCATACAGTCAGCTTAGGATAAGGTACTTTCATTCTTAGATTAGGAATCCATTTAGAGTTGTAGGTTTTTGTTTTGTCACAAAAGATAGTTTACATAATTCTCAGCGTATTTGTGTTGTATTCCCACAATAAATCCTGCTAGGAATTGCATAGTCAAGCTCTATTCACTTGCACTATCCCTCTCTTACTTGCATTGTATTCGGTCTATATCCAAAACTGCCATTGTTCGACTATCTTCTTCTGCTGACGCTATCATATACATGCTTTTTTGGATTCACGAGAACATGAAGGAACAGAGGATATCACACTGAGGGGATGAAGTCACACACAACTGGATTTACCACTGTTATGTAAACTCCAGGTTTGAGCTATCAAATTTCTAGTTACAACATATCAAATAGAGTAGTAAATTATTTCATTTTAGTTAAAGTTCACTTTCAATATTGCCAGGGAAGCTGTGGGGAATGATAGTTTCTGAGAAGCTATGATTCATTCCTCACTTCTGAGGTAGGATTGAGAGTTTTTCGATTAAACTAGTTGGTTATTTAGATATTTAGGTTAAACTCACAACTGCATAGGTAAATAGCTACATCGAGCTACTTTTCTTGTTTTGATTCTGTCATTAGATTAATTGTCCATTTTTTTGAATATATTAGAATAGCTGCTCTTTTAATTTTGTTAAAATACTTCATCGAAAATACAAAAATAAAAGAACATATGCATAGTGTAGATACATCTTTCATAATCATTTTATTCGTTTCAGTTAAAATTGAATCATCTTTGCATGATAGTCACAGGACCTAGAGAGCCTAGAGAATACATATTTGAACCGATAGTGCCTCAACCAAATCTCCCAAAAACACTAGCTGATATAGATCAAGAACTTAGGATCCAGGTCTTTCGAACAACAGTAAACCTACGAGCAATTAGTGAACAATTGAGAGAGTTAAATATTGAAGACGACAAGGCATACACATTTTGGTCAAATCATCCTAACTATAGACTGCCTTGATAGGGTATCCGTATGACTGTACAAGGACTCGAAAGAGAACAAATATTTGGTTGTGATCCTCTAGTTCCACAACCCAACACAGGAGACCTCCTCATTGACATAGACACTAGCTTACGCATTCAAGTTGCCAGAACACCTGTAAGGTATTCTGAGAAAATTACACAACTCCTAGTTCTAAACATAGAGGCTGAAAAGGCGTATGATTATTGGATAGTCGGAAGGAGAGATTAACTCTTCATATGACCATAGGAGGTCCGCCACAACCAGGAACTTACGGTTTATGATCCACAATGTCCCACAACCCAATGAGCCTATTGATCAATTAGACATTGATGCTGGTTTACAAATACTAGTATTTAGGTCCTCACCACTTCCACCAGACATCATTACACAATTCTCCATATTAAACATAGCAGCCAATCAGGCTAGGAATTTCTTGGACTAGACCAGAGAATCATCCATAAAACTCTGGAGGATCTACTACACCTCTCATCACCATTCTCATGACCTTGTCTCAAAATATACACGAAGCACCTATAGGTCACTTTCCACGTATCCAACAACCAATAAATAGGATCTTGGCAGAGCTCGACATTGATTGGAGCCTCCGAATAGCTATTATATCCTAATGATCCATTACACCAATTTAAGTTAGGAGGGCCTTCTTCACCTTAGATTCACAGATTCCATTATTGTGTATTGAGGATATAAGATTACCCAACTAGTTTGTCTGTATCCGTATAAATTCCATTCTCACCGGCTATCTCAGCACGACCTTAGGAAGGTCGGGTATGAAGAAAAGTTTCTTGTAGATTCTCATGCTTGCATGTCACTTTTCTGTCATATAGACACCTCCTAGGGAGCACAAAGACAGGTCTAGGATCCCTGGGCCGAGAGATGATCACGCAGAGAGGCCTAGAGGGTGACAATCATCTGCAGTGGAGCGCATTAGAGAGATACTCAAGTTTCACCCACCTCATTTTGCTGGGGACACAGGAGGATTTTAGGTTGAGTCATGGTTTCTTGAGCAGATGCTTTAAGATATGCCCTTGTTCTAGCAACACGAAAGATCGTGTTGCCATCCACCTTCTTAGAGAGGGATTTGGATTATGCTGGAAGACTGAGGAGCAGCAACTCCATGTGGATTCAAAGACTGCTACTTAGGAGCTCTTCGAGGAGAGTTTTAGGAGCAGATATATTTCTAGGAGGTTCATTTAGCAACAGATTGATAAGTTACACGATCTACGTCAAGCCTCCATGATTGTAGCAGAGTATGAGGGATGGTTTCTAGATCTACTCCAATATGTAGAATACACATAGGATGAGAAAGTTTGAGTTCACAAGTTCATCAGGGGCCTGAACTTGGACTTGTGTGGGGAAGTATGCATTCACTATCCATAGACACTTTTAAAGGCCATAGAGAAGGCCTATATTATAGAGGGAAACCAAGGGGAAGACACAACATGCACATGACAGAGTGATGAGTCACATACACTAGCTGCAAGATAATCAATCGAGGGGATTAGCACCTCCCTCTCGTAGTGGACACACTACAACACAATATTCCTTCCAACCTCCTCCACCTCCTTAGTAGTAGTAGCAATAATAGACCCGACTGCCCTTCTAACCTCCATAACGCCATGATGCTTAGAGAGGGCATATTATGGGACCTCTTGATAGGGGGGCCCAACATGACACGGGCTCCACCTTGAGTGTAGTTAACAGGAGTGTGTCCACCACAGTAGACATAGAGTTATATGACAGGGTCATCAGGTCCTTCAACACGTACTACTGGGCCATCTAGAGGACTGTCTGCACAGTGGAGAGGACCAAGAATTTTTTGTGGATGCAACACGCATAGACATCATTAGAGAGAGTGGCCTTATAACCCTATTAATTAGGGTAAGGCACCTACTTCTGAGCCTACTGTTGGTGACATGGCTAGGAGCCATAGGATTTATGCAGTGCTCGAGAACCACCAGGCCGAGCACTAGGCCAAAGTGATAGAGACCATAGGTAGTGTTGGTGGTATTTCTATCCCTATTTTATTTGACTCAGGCTCATCAAAATATTTCATTTCACCATCTTTAGTAGAGAATTACAGGTTGGTGGTAGTTAGGCAGGGCCTTAGTTGGGACATCGAGATGGCTTTTGGAGCCATGATCTTAGTTGACTCCTTAGTCAAGGAGTGTGTAGTGGACCTAGGACCCTTTACCACTACTCTAGATCTTCATATCCCTCCCTTTGGGTTCTTATGGAGTGATTTTGGGCATGGATTGGTTGTCTACACATGGAGCTAGATTTGATTACTATAGTAAGATTATATCTTGTGTAGATGATTTGGGAGTGGAGTCAGTGATAATAGGATTCAGGAGACCCATCTATATCTGTAATATTTCTGCTATGTAGCTGAAGTAGTGTGCTCGACAGACGTTATCAGATGTATGCTATCATAGTTAGTGATAGGTAAGAGGATGAGGCTAGTGGACCTTCACTCAATGATCACCCCCATTTTGTAGGAGTTTTCAGATGTGTTTCCTAATGAGCTGTTGGGGATGCGTGCCCCACGTGAGATAGACTTCCACATTGAATTGGTTCTTATAGCGAAACCTATCTTATGCACTTCTTATAGGATGTGATCTCAAGTTACAACTTGAGGGACGTCTTGAGAAAGGCCTAATCCATCCTAGTATATCCCCTTGGGGTGTAACAGTTATTTTTATGAAGAAGGATGGATCCTTATGATTGTGTGTGTGGATTATCGTCAGCTGAACAAAGTAACAGTGAAGAATCGTTACCCCCTTCCTCACATCAAAGATTTGTTTGATCAGATGAAAGGGGCCAAAATATTTTCTAAGATAGATCTTGAGTTAGGATACCATCACCTAAGGATCACAAATGTAGATATCCACAAGTCAGCTTTCCACACGTGATATGGCCACTATGAGTTCATAATGGTTCCATTCGGTCTTATGAACGACCTTGCTGTATTCAAGAGTTCGATGAACATGGTGTTTAGGATATTTTTAAATCATTTTGTACTTATGTTCCTTGATGACATCTTGATATTATCACGTACACATGAGGAGCATGAGGAGCAACTTTGTTAGGTTCTATAGTGTCTTTATGAGCAGAAGCTTTTTGGGAAGACCTAGAGAAGTGTGCATTATTTCAGTCAAAGGTACATTATCTGGGTCACATCATCTCTGGGGAAAGGCATCGTAGTTGATCCTTCCAAGATTAGAGCTATTATGGATTGGTCAGCACCCACTAGTGTGACCGATGTGCACAATTTCATGGGGTTGGCAGGATACTACATGAGATTTTTTTTAGGACTTCTCTTAAGTTGCACACCCCCATCACTTCCCTTCAGCAGAAAGGGAAGAAGTTCATCTGGTCAGATAGATGTGAGGAGGCTTTCAAGAAACTAAAGGAATGTCTTACGACAACACCTATTCTTGTTGGTGTCAGGTCCTTAGGGTGAGTTCTTCATTTGTACAAATGCTTCTTTGGTAGGGTTAGGAGGTGTGTCGATGCAGGAGGGTCGTGTTGTTGCTTTTGAGTCTTGCAAACACAAGAATTATGACCTCAATTATCCGACTCATGACCTTGAGCTTGGAGAAGTTGTTCATGCCTTGGTTCGATGGAGACAATTTAATTCTTGGCCAAAGATTTATACTCAGGATGATCACTTGAGTCTTCACCACCTCTTCACATAGTCCAATCTCAAAATGCTCATCAGTGGCATTGGATGGAGTTTATTTATGAGTATGACATAGAGATAGATCATGTGAAGGGGAAGGAGAATGTGGTTATAGATACCCTGAGTAGACGGAGACATGTGGCTATGGCTACCGCAGTAAGTACAGATTTACAGAGCATGATTTTGCACCAACTTCCTCACGACAGCTTCTACCTTGCAGCTAGATCAGAGATTGAGTCTCAGAGACCCCTTGAGGGGAAGTCTTGAAGTTTTCTCATTAGAGACAGATGGTATTCTCAGACACAAAGGTCCTAGATATATGTTCCTAGAGATGGAGGTTTGATGACAGGATATCTTGACAGAGGCTCATTGTGTACCTTATTTAGACCATCCAAGGGTGAAGAAGATGCACACCACCTTGAGACAAATTTATCATTGGAGAGGCCTTCAGTGGGATGTAGATATTTTTTTTGTGATTGTTTAGAGTGTTAGAGGGTGAAGGTTGAGCATCAGTATCAAACTGGCCTTCTCTACTCGCATGCCACACTGGAGTGGAAATGGGACACCAGTTCCATGGATTTCATTGTAGGGCTACACGACGTCAAGATACCAACATGACATCATCATGGTCACGGTGGATAAATTGATGAAAGTGGATCTTTTTTCTCCGGTGAAGACTCGACCTATACAGATAGTGCAATAATGAGTATACCTTGATGAGATTGTTGGACTGCACGAGATTCCACAGAAGATCATTTGCGACCATGATCCCTTGAACACTTCTCACTTCTAGACTACCATGTAGCGGGTTCTTGATACGAGTATCAACTTCAGTACAGATTATCATCTAGAGATAGATGGATAGACAGAGCAGATAAATCAGATCTTGGAGGATATGTTGCGGATGTATGTCATGGACCAGCATACTAGGTGGGAGGAGTATTTGTATTTGGTAGAGTTTTCCTACAACAACAGTTTTCAGAATTCGATTGGCATGCCTTATTTTCAGGTATTGTATGGAAGAGAGAGAAAAACAACCTTTGAGTTGGGATAGATTGGAGGATAGGATTTCTCTTAGACCGGATTTGGTACAGGATATGGAGCACCATGTTGTCTTGATTCGTCAGAGACTTCAAGAGGCTCAGGATAGGTAGAAGAAGTACGTCATATCTGAGGAGGACAAATCATAGTTTTGAGGTGGGCACAAAGGTGTTTCTTTGTGTGAGGCCTTATAAGAGTTCCTATCCGTTATGGAAAAGGCTCTAAGTTAGCTCCTAGATTTATGGGTCCCTTCGAGATCTTGGAGTGTATTGGTCCATTGGCCTATCATCTAGCATTGTCACCCATCTTGTCTCGTGCATTGATGTATTTCATGTATTCTATGTACTTAGGAGATATATTCTAGATCCTTCTCATATTTTGTCATTAGAATACATTACAGGTGCAGGAGATCAAGGGAAGGTATCAATGGATCCTCATGCGCATCATAGATCATTTCCAAGATCATGGGCCTTCGAGGCTGTGAGATTGACCAGGTGCGGGTCCAGTGGGATAGGTACGATGAGACTGGAGCCACTTGGGAGGATGTCACTATCTTGGGAGCTCATTTTCCTCATCTATTCCAGTGACTTCTAGGAGGAACTTGATTTTAAGGGGAGGGGGATGTAATGCCCACTCCTCTTCGACACTATTTCATCTTTATATTGATCCTATTAGATTGATTGTTCATGTATTTTGATTATGATACATTGATCAGTAGATGATAGATTTTACTGATATTTGGATTATTGACATTTGTGATGCTACATTTTTATTGTGATACACTAGATAGTGATGTTAGACAGTTGATATATGTTGATTTTCATGATATGGATTTTATACTGACACATTATGTTTTGGGATGTTTTGAGTAGAATTGTAATATCATGGATGTTATGTTTAAATTTTGATTGTATTGATGGAAAATAGAATTGTTAAATGTTGAATGATGAACATTGATTTTATATGTATATGTAGTCTTGATGTTGTTAATACAGACGAAAGGCCAGAGAGGTATTTTATTGTGTGCAAGAACATTTATCACAAACATCAAGGGGGATAGGGGACCAACCACTGAAGGATGTCGAGCATTGAGCAACGAGGCCAAAATTGACAACTTGTGTAATGTTGTTTTGTGTGTGCTTTGCATGTCTTGTTTGGAAGTCTCCCATGGGGGGTGATTTCACATATGTGGCCATGGGGTGATTTTTGTCCCTTTCTTTAATTTTAGTATGTGTTTTAGTTATGTTTTGTGTATTTAAAATTTGGAATTTTTGTCACCCTATTAGCATGTGGTAAATGTGTGTGTTAATTAAGTTTAAACCTTCTTAATTTTGTTCACCCAATTAGAGATGTGACAAATAGTGATGATGAGAGTTGGTGGTCCTTTTGTTAGTAAAATTTATGTTGATTTGAGAGTGTTTTACTCTACACCAAGTTCAAAATTCAGATTTTGACTTGGGGGCATTTTTGAGGCTTGTGGGACAAGCAAAGCTTGTCCCATGCGTCTTAAATTGACCCAACAACCCTACCTATGGGTTGGAAAGCTTATTTTTGGATTCTTTTTCTATTTTTGAGTGTAAAAGAAGGAAAATTATTGCACTTTCTTTCTAATCCAATTTATTTTGTCCCTTGAAAGCATGGTGTGCAAGTTTGAGCCATGTGGGTTGTAATAGTCCTTGCTTGTGCATTGATGTTTTTTGGTCTTGGTGTGTTTGACTTGAGTGTGGGGATGGGGGATGATGAAGTGGCATCCTACATGGAGCCACCTCATCATCTTCACTCCCATTTCTATTTATTGATGAGTTTTGGTTGGAATGGAGGTTACTTGCTCATTTTGCTTCTTGTGCACTTTTGGATTTTGGAGCTTTTTGAGTGCTTGGAAATTGCTTGGCTTGGATTTGAAGAGGCTTGTGAAAGTTTTCTTGGAACTTGATGGAGAGGTAGGCTCTCCACCTTCTTATTATTATGTTATTTTGTTATGTTGTAAGCAATGTTGTGTTTGTTAAAAGTATTTTTGTCTTGTGATGATGTTTGTGTGGGTTTGTTGAGTAGTTGGCCTTAGTTGGGTGTGTGAGAAGGGCTTATGGGACCATTGGGAATGAAAAATTAGGATTTGATTTGAGGCATTCAATTGGTGGGAGTGTAAATGAGAGTCATTACTTATGGGGAGTGATAACCTATGTCATGGATTTGTTGTATGTTTATAAGGGAGAGATAAGGATTTTGTGTGATTATTTTTTAAACTTGGAGGCTTAGGGTAAGACTCCCCACTTTACATTGGGAGGTATAAGGAGGTGATATCCCATAACTCATTTCTCTATTTGGTTTGATATTCAAACCTTTGTCTTGTATGTGATTGTGCAAAACCATAAGGATTGAGTTATGTTATCTTGGTTGAATTGCAATGTCATTGACATGCATGTTTGATTTTTGAAGCCACCTTGTTGAAGGATGTCATTGTTGCTGCAATGCTCCTCATAGTTCCAATTTGTATTGTTATGGGCTCATGGGGGCCATTAAGGGGATGGCTTCTCCCATTAGGGGGTGACCTCACATGTGTGGCCATGGAGAGCGTAATGCGTACTCCCCCTTCTTTTAATTTTGTTGTGTTTTTTATTTTTGAAGTTAAAGTTGGAGCTAATTATGTGGAAATTGACAGTCACTTTATTAGTAGATTATTTATGTTGTTTTAATTGATCTAATTCAACTTAATTTGTATAACTAAAATCAAGGATCTTTACAATTGGATCAGTTATGAGTGGTAGATGGTCCTATGAAATATTGTGAGTTGTAGATATGGATTTGTGTGGGATTTTTTGAAATTGTCTCATACCTTGTAAACCCTAACTTCAAAATTCAGATTTTGACTTGAGAGGCCTATATTTGGAGGCTTAGTGGTTTGATAAGATGGAAGCTTATCACACAAGCCTCTTAAATGTCACCCAACAATGCATACCTATGGTATGGGGAGATAATTTTAGACTTATTTATGCTTTTTGGAAATGTATAAAGAGTGAAAATAATTGCACTTTCCTATCTTACCTTCAATTAATGTTGTCTCATTGGTAGGCTTGGTTTACAAGTATTGAGTGTCTATGTGGGATTTTTATAAGTCCTTGACATGTTCATTTATCAATCTTGGGCACCTCGTTGATTTGACTTGCGTTTTGGGAATTAGTTAGGGCATGATGAAAGTAGCATGGATACATTGGATTACCACATCATCATCAAGTGTGACAATCCCAAATTTCTTAATTATATTGATGGTTAAGTTATGGAAGGTTAGCAGTTCATTTAATTTATTAGAATTAACAACTTTTCTGAATTGGGAGCTTAAACGTATGGAGTTGCTTTTGGAAATGTGTTCCTGGCTTCCAGACTTAGACAGTAGGGGACTTAGCTACTAAAGAATTAAGGGGAAAGGGAACAGTCCATATGAATTAGCTCTAGATTAATAAGATTATTAAATGACTTTCTGACACTAAACTTATTAAATTAAATAAGCCAATTACTATGAATGGATGATTGTATAAATTTCTTTCTCATCTATTGAGATTAAATAAAATGAGAGGATTAATTAAGTTAAGTTAAAAGCGATAGATTGTTAACCGAGAAATGGGGACAACTATGAATCATGTACTAAGGCAGTTATGGTAGCTCTTAAAGTATATAACTAATCTGTTCATTAATTTTTCCATTTTAACATTTAGGTATGTCTCTGTGCAGTTACTGTGCGAGTTGTTTTGTGGGCATTACTACTTACTAACAATGTAGTTGTCAATATTCTTGTAGGGTTTCTCATAAATTAATTTACACCTATGTTATAAATCCCTAAAAGTAAATGTATATAGATATTTGGCTTTTGACTAGGGTGTGGTGCCCACATATCAATATTATTATACACCTGCATGTTCCCTCAATGTAAATAACATGGCTATTTAGCCTGTAATTGTATCAATATATATTTCAGGTATTTTCCACATCTAAATTCAAGTTACCTGTAATAGAAATAATACAAGTCCTTTTAGAATGAACCTACACATCAAACTACAAATACTAGTATGTTTCTTATCAATATTCAAAATCATTTAAATTGATTCACTAATAAAGACCCATTATATACTATTCTAAAAATCTTGAGTGTAGTACGAATGCATCTATAAAAATCTATCACTCTGGATCTAGGCAGAATTTTGATAAACTAATTTCCATATAAATGCAGTGATATATGAAATTCTTCCCCTTTAACCGTATTTGATTGAATCTTTGAAAGCAATAAATTGCTCATGAAATAAAAAATAACCTAAGCCTAAAGAAATTTCGTTTTTGAGTCAAATAAATAATCTTTGAAAATCGATGATCAATACAAGGATCATACCATGTTTATTTATATTATGTGACATATGGATAAACATGGACACCATGGACAAGATAGGTTAATTGAGGTGGAATGGTATACAAAACTAAGTATGGGAAGGTAGAACAATTGTGCTATTACAAGATGGTAGGTTTGCCGTGATTAAATTGTCACCCTTATCTAGGATTATTTTGCAAGCTGGAATTAGCTTCTAAAGACGTCATAGATCATCTTCCTTTAAAGATAGATTATGATACTTCTATCTGAATGTGAGTCACGATCATGTTGAATCACGAGCAATTGTAAGGTTTCCACTGATCTTCATGGAGAGACAACTGATGTCTAGATTTGATGGTAAAATCAGCATATAACTATACGTGCTCTTCAGATATGCCAAAATTATGGATGAACAGGTGAGCTCTAGTAAAACTAAAAGCAGGAGAACCAGTGCATGTACGCTTAATGGGGCATTTTATCTCGCATATCAAGATCATCAATACAATAAGGGATACCGGCTTATTTGACTCTTCACATGAATCTTCTCTAAAACTAGTACCGATACGTCGGGAATTATAGACTACATTGAGTGGCACACTTCCTCTTGAATTGCAATCTGATGTCATCAAACTATAGTTTTGGATAATGTTAAGAAATCGCAAAATAGATAACTGGCACTCTCTTGGGATTCAATGGTAGGCATCGCTCTGATATGGTTTCAATGTCAACTATAACTGTTTCTTGCAATACTAGCATATTTGGTGTGATCAGATTGAAAAACACTCATATTTTTCTTAGGAATCTAACTAGTTTGCCTTACCTTATCCAGCGGCTGTTACTGCACATTCTATGAATTTATTCCTTATAATTATCAAGGGATAGCCGTTTGATCTTCCACTCTAATCATGGTCTAAACAGTAGGAGCATATCAATTCTCATGAATGAGAAAATTCAATCACAGGCTGAACAACAACATATCATCATGATGAGCAATGAACTAAGTTACCTGACATTAGCATGAAGTGCTTGTGAGATTGGATAATCATGCATATGAAGAGGAAGGTGAATGAATGTATAAAAGCAACATTTTCTTTCCAAAATATATAGAAAATTTTTTCGTGTTGTGGATGGAAACAAATTGAACTTTCAAAGATGGGAAAGATACGAGAAAAATACTTCTTCCTATGTTTTATGGAAAATACATGGTAGGCGGACAATTTCCTTATCTTAAGTTATTTATCACTTTTACGCGTTGAGACTCAGAGCAAGATCACGAATGGATTCCTACATTTTAGGGAGTCCCTGTTTGTTAGGGATATGTGTAATATTGTAATTACGGGAGGAAGTAAGAGTAAATTATAACTAATCACATTAAACTATAAGAAAATATGTATGGAGAAAATTCATGGTATAGATTTATTTGTATAAAGAAATATTGTTTTTGAGTAATTAAAATAATTGAGGAAGTAGATGTCTTTTTGTTTTTTAAATATAAATGCATATTTGTACCAATAGAAGGTGTAATGTTACATTGATAGTAAAAATATGAAGGTTTGTAGAGTTATTAAAGAAATTTTAAAATGCACTAAAAAGATATGTTTGGTATGGGTGGTAAGGTACATAAGGTTTGTACGATAGTTAAAACAAATTCTAAGATGCATATAAGAGGTATGTTCGACCTAGATAACAAGTCATCAAGTATACATATCCTGAAACTAATAGATCATTATGTTAGTGAGAGGGTCACCTCCAGTGCGGCTTACCCCCTATTTGCATAAGGATTGTAATATATTATCGAGGGAAATGCTAGCTAGCCTAGGCAAGATCGTTTTTTGTTTGTTTGTTTTTTTTTTACTAAATGTAAATTGGTAGAGTTGTAGGAACAATTCTAAGATGCACCAATCCCACAGCACCACTAATGTATGTTTTTGGACACGCTAGTTGGTAGCATTGCTTGTATTGAAGACAGAGGTGCTAGCACTATTTTTAATTCAACTTTTTATCGTGTGCACCAACTATGTGTCAATAAAGAACATAGAACAATAAAAAAATATTTATTAATATCGTTATCAATGTTACTTTTTAATTCTTAATTTACCCATAACATATGGAGTGAGGCATTTCCACGTTGTCTTAGAGGTTGACCATGATTCTTGCTTATTGTTAAAGTTAAAGCCTCACTTTTCGAAGATATGAACTATTGTTTATTCATTGATCCCTCTAACTTAGCAAAAACATAATAATATAAAATATTATTATTTGATTTAAATATACATATTTATAATCTCTATATTAATTAACAACATACAAATTCAATCCATATTTTAAAAGTAACATATTAAATATAAGTTTTAAAAAAATTAAAATACATAATTAAAAATTGATATTCTTGTTTGTTGTCATTCGTTACCTCGGTCATGTTGGCCATGCCACTCCCCTTCATTACCTTAGGGTCCAGTGTTTCACAGACAACACTCATAGAGCCGATGGAGCCCCTCTTCGCACCGGCGGTGGTCTCATCACTCTTTATCCCTTTCCCCTACTCATGGCAGGGTTTTTGGTCGACTTGGTAACTCTAGTAGTAGTGGTTGGAATGCACCTCAATAGTGTGAATTCCCTTGGTTGGCCCTTGCCATTTCTCCCTTGTGGCTATCCTCAAATAATACCAAGTAAAAACAACAACAACAATAACAACAACAATATGACAATTGGTAGGAGCCCATCCCAGACTCGGCTCATCCTAGCTTCGGATGGGGTGACAAACCAGAAATCCCTCTACCTCCTCCTCCATCCACCATGTATGCCACTACGGCCTAGCTCTCTGGCTCATTATTTTGTTTGATATTTTTATGCTCAGATTTTTATTGTGATTTTTGATGTAGTTAGCCTCTTTCTTGAGGCCTAGTTGGTTCGATGTGATTACCATTTTGGGGTGTGACTTTTTCCACCAAGTTTTTTTACAATCAGAATTATATTTTTCTTGTCTATATGTGTGTGTGCGTGCACGCACACACACTTTTCATTCGAAAATTAAACGCCATAATGTACATCATATGATTTGACAAGTGACTTCATAATTTTAAATTAACAAAGATAAGCAACCATCATGCTTTATCCAATCCCTACCCACCCATTTTATCTACATACACTTAGATTTGAAGAAAACAAACAAATATATATATATATATATATATATATAACAAAAAATGAAGAAATAAAATCATTATTTTAAAGATAGTAACATTATAAATTTTTTATAGTTGAAATAGAATAATCTCTCCCAAAGTTATATATGAAAAATGTGTATCCACAAGATATTAGAGACTAATCCCCAAACAATACCATTGTAAAATACAATCATCATTTTAAAACTTAAATATATATGCCTAAGCCTTTAGAATTTTTTAATTCATTGGGATGTGTTCTCTACGAAGAGAGCCCTACTAGAAAACGTCAAATTACGGGAGGCTCTTTCTAGGGCTACCCTTTCGACCTACACTGTTGATTCTGGATTTTATCTGTCACCTCAAGTATAGTGAGTAGTCACTAGCTGGAGCGTGCATTTCACAAAACCATAGGCGCTACCTTTGCGACCGACCTATTTGATTGCAGCGAAAATTGTCTTCTAAAATCCTGCAGCAAGGTTAAATTTGGTCTATGGGATTTTTGTACTCGGTCTTCAATTTCCCAATAAGTTTGATTAACTGGAAAAAAAATGTTTTAGGTTCTAAATGGCCTAAATTTTATGGAATTCCAACCCATGACCACATTCGATTAAAAAAACCCAGTAAAAAAAATTCAAAATTGAAATCGACATGTAATTAATTGTTTTGGGAATTGTGATTTTCTTTCGAGCATCTGATTTTTAAGAAATTTTTAAATTGCCAAAGATTGTGTAAATTGTCCATTAGCACGCAAAGTTGGGGTTACTACAAATTATTTTTCACAAAATTTGAAGCTCTTGTTTTCTAGAGAACATATAAGAGTCGATAAGGCTTGAACTTGCAATATGCATACAGTCACTTGATTTTTCATTTAGGTCTACATATAAAATTTTAGGTTTTGACTACTATTTACCTGTATAGAAGTTCAAATGTGGAAATCTATGATGAGTGGGCAGGGGAATTGAACTGGTGACCATTAACCTCACAAACCAATCCACCATGTAACCTGAGGTTGGAGGTTCAATTATTCTTAGCTTCTCGATTATCATGTTTTTAGCCTTCCATAAAGAGAATAGGAGTTTTCTGTTGTGAACATATCTAGCTAGATTATGAATTATCATCCAATTTTTTATAAACCACTTTTTTGTTCAGCAACATTTTGGAAGTTGAAAAACATATTTTATTGATTTTCTACTTTCTTAGCATGATTATGTGACAAATTAAAGGAATCATATTTTGATCGTATGTATTTAACATAACTAGGTGTAAATATTGTCTTTGCATGTGCAATTTACAAATGTTAAGTTTTCAAGCATTTATATTCATTTCCCTTCAAAATCAGAGACCCTATTTTGAGTTTCATCTTTGAATTCTTTTGTTTCTATGTGAATTAGCTTATTTTATCCATTTATTTATGCTTCTTTAAATATTTAGATTATGGCTATAGGACATGTGCAATCTTATGGTGTCTAGACTTAAATTTGGGCTTCCATTTTAAAAAGTGTGGAAGTGTAGACAACGGCCCTACAAACTTTTTGACAAAATGTCTGCATGGTTTTTTGCTTGTGTGATAGTTTGAATAATTGTCCCATGGCCTTGTTGCTTCTTCTATGTCCATTTATCGTCATCTGGGTTGTCTCATATCTACTTGTCTAACAACAAACACCACAAGAACATATGCAGTGAGCAATGTGGGTTCCTTACAATTCTATATCCATTTAATTTAAATAGCCAATGTGGACTGCGGGGATTCAATCTAGAATGTTTGAAATCATCCATCCTCATTGTAATCCTGGACAATGTAAAAAAAATCATTCTTAGCTACTAATTAGACATCATCATCACAAATCCTCTAGACTCAACTTGTGATCTCATTGTGAATTCATTCTGTTTAGGGGAAATAAGCATTATGGAATCTCCCCTGAATTTTTTTTCCAATTATCAAATTGCAGAAACTCCTATATTTTTTTGGTTAACTGCAATATGCATTTGGCTATGAATATTGACCTCTAACATAGGCACTTCCACCCCTATAAAAATGTACATTCCTTCTATCCGTAGCCTTTATTCCTTCTAAAATCTGCATTCATTTTTCACCAATAGGCATTCACTATGTAGTGTTTCCCTTGTTGGGAAGTGTCAAATTTTGGTTCTTTTGTTTCCCACTTTCCAATCACCATCCTTGTTGCTAGCAGTTTCCCAGGTGTCCCTATTCTGTTAACACATGAACAGTGTGGGATTAAATAACATAATTTTGTTTTCTATGGGCTTAGGTAACTTACTAGTGGGAAGACATGGCCAACAAAATAACAAAAAAATTACACTTTTCTCAAAAAATATTGAAGAAGTTCATAACTGACATCGGAGGTTGAGGAACTTGGATACACACGATTTGGCAGATCCTTCATGCAAATGAGAATTGGATGTGTCTAAATCAGATTCTTCTTGATGGCAACCCGCCCAACAAACTGATATTTTTTACTAAAGCTATATACATCGGTTGTTTTGACAGTTAAGTTCAACAGTTACATTTCAAGCTCAAACATATCTTCTTTCTAATACATTCAAATTTATGTGGGGATTACAACCTGTAAATTGACAGGGTGGGTCATTTTTTGTTATTTTAATTGTATAATACTAGTAAAAAAATTAGGTAGATGTAAATAATGACATGTTGAAATTTTATAAAACCATATAAATTTTTAAAGAGTCATTAATATATATAACATATGATAATATAAAACTTATTCATGTGTGTGTGTGTGTGTGTGTGTGTGTGTGTGTGTGTGTGTGTTTACAGGGACCTTAAAGAGATAGGTTGTCAACAAATTTTGATCTGATAAACATACATAATTTGAAATTCCAAGCTTGGCCGTCACTGGGGAATGAAATTAAATGTAGTTTGGAGAGTTTAAATGGGACTGATGATTTAATTCTTTATTGTAATTTGACATTGAATTTTCTTTTCAATTTTTATGTTTTATGTTTTGTTTTTTAATTAAAATATAACACATCATATTCCATAAACATGAATCCTTTTTAGTAGGAAAAATAAATAATTAATGTTTTTTAAAAAATTAATTAAGTTAGAATTTTTTTTCCAATTTGGATGAAACCGGTAAATTTTGATAGGTTGTAGAGGAATACACAGTTTATATATGTTTTGTCATTGTGTTAGAATAATGATCACACATGTTAAATTGGTTGGTCATATGCGTCGTGTCTAGTGTATTTAGGAATAAAACTTGAATAGCCCTCTAATGACTCGAATAATATTATTGTGTCTAGTGGATCCTCGTGAACAAATTGAGCCATTTAATACAGAGATCCAACAACGTAAATAAGGGGACTAGATTTGGAAATGTCATTATACTTGAAAAATAAAATTACCATGTTAATTAACAATGGTTAACATGTAAAGAAAAACTCATTACTGGACAACGTGATAAATAATGAATAACATACACATTTATTTGTGGGATTATAAATACTCTAACTAATTTAAATAATGAGAGTAAAGTCCATTAATGTATAAGGGAGAGATGTACAGAAGATGATACCCAAGAGGGAATTAGTGGATTGCAAAGCAATTTTGATTTTGCCTCAATATTAATACATGCAAACATTAGAGCTCAATTTGTTGTTATTTTCCATATTTTAAAAATTTTCAATTAATGTAAAATGGAGAAGGATGGAGATCAATGTAATCAGAAGTTTAAGTTGGATTTGAGCGATGCGGGGCTTCTTCTCGGCATTTTGTCCCAAGAAGAACATGAAATCTTGAGGGATTTGAAGAAAGACGGGGTGATGTGCGCGGAAGATGTTTTAGTTGAAAGTTTCGTAGAAGATATGTCTGCAAATTGTGGAAGCACGTGAACTGTTTGAAAAAATTCCTGAAAGATATATGATCTCATGATCTGTGATGATTGAGGATATGCACAAAATGGGTTTGTTGAAAATTCATCGAAAACTTTCTAAATATATGTAATTTCCAAAGTGGATTATTGTCAAAAGTTATTTGCACAAATCCTTCACAACCATATAGACTTTAGTTTTATGTTACATTTGTAAATGATCTAATAGACATCCATGTAAAATGTGGATGATTACAGAAGACTTACAATTTGTCTGACAATACATAATCTAAATTTGTCCTCATGGACAATAATACTTGTAGGACATGTAATGTATGGTTAAAGTAATCTTGACCATGTAAACTTTTTTGGTATTTATTTTTGCCTAATGGGTAAGGGTTGTAAATACTTCAATATTATGAATGATTCTTTGTGCATTATGGTTGCAATTGATCATTATGTGTGTATGGTCAACCTTCTTCACCATGCTAGCTATTTTATTTTATTAAATATTTAATCCCTCTGGTTAGAAATGTATTAAAAAAATCACTTAAAACTTAACATTCGCTAGGATATGGTTTTATTGGGTGAAGGAAGATAACATTTTTTAGTCCAATGGCCAATGGTTTTGTTATATCTCGATATATATGAGCTAAAGGTGGTTGGGGGATTACACTTTGGAACAACCCATTCAAAGTTATGAATGGTGGTTTCCTCAGACTTTTCCCCTCGAATGGCTTGTTTCTCAATATTTACACAATAAATGGCTTCCACATAATAACAGTCTAAGCCTACAAGCCTATAGAAATAATTTTCCTGATTGCATTTACAACCAAGGGGCGTAAATTATGAGGTGCAACCTCTATGAAGGACATCACATAACAATATTCTTGATTCAACCCGATCAACTCACCTTTGCCAACACAATCACAATCCATGTTGAAAAAAAGAGGTTTGCATCAAGGTATGGACATCCATTTTACCACAAGTTATAAGTCCAAAAAACTTAACACAATTATCCTCTCCAACGTAATTTGCAACCAATGTGAAATTCTAATAATAATAAACACTACCTTTTTGTACTTATTATCTTAATAATATTTATATACACAAATAAACCAATCGTCCCCATAAATTTTTTATTTTCAAAATTAAATTGAATAATCAATTTGAAGTACAACTTCATATATTCTAAATAGATGTAGTATTTGTGAATAAATTTTTGAGATGGTATGTTACGTGGGTTAAGTTTGATGATAAACTATTAAAAAAATAGTATTAGTATTAGTACTGCCCAAGGCAGATTCTACTATAGTCTTCATATTTTTTTAACCAATTATTAGTATTTGTAACTTTCAACCAATTAGGGTTGCTTATTATTTTCATAAACAAATAAACACTTCTCACATTAATAATAAGTATTTGTAAAGCTACACCATTTTTGACAAAATAATTACAAAATTCCATTTATCTTCAATTTGATTGGCCTACAAATTGAGATGTTATTGTAGCCTTCAACAATTTCTAGAAAAGGATGATATCATGATATTTATTACAATTTATTTCAGGACTCCCTGAACTGGAAGATTTTTCCACAAATCGATGGCAAAATTGACATAGGTAGTCAGATATAAATTTCCAACAATATCAGTGAGGGATAACATAAAATCATCTGGGATGGACAACATGATAAATTTTAATCGATATTAATATGGCTGTAGCCATGGACAGAAAAAAATTCATTCATCCACTATCAATTTTGCAACATAAAACAAACGATGTTTTCTCCAACGCAAAAATGTGAATACGCCATATGTTTAACGACTTGAAGCACGGGAATTATGAATGAATTTTTCTTGTTGCCCAAACCGTATCCACCATTTTGAGTTCCTCCTACAGGACACCATCATTTCAATTGAATATTTTCATTTTCCTTACCTAATTCAAAACTGAGTATTACAGAGAAATAATACACTTAGTTGTCAGACATGCAGCCATTTGTACTGGTCCAAACCTGGCCCAAAGTCTACATAGGAACCCAACATCAAGACATGTACTCCCGCAGCTTCAAAGGAGTAGTACAAATTCAAAACCTGATCCGCTCTATTCGTAAGGAATTATCCACCTTGCATTGTATCCTTTGATTATTTGGTTCATTATTATAGGAATGGTCTACATCTCATGATTTCATTGGGTAACCATCCATGACTTGCTACTTGCGAGAGGCTCTACCGACTGGCCAAACAATTCCCAAAGAGGTTGTCTTCCATCTTCATAGGAAAGGTCTCCTGTAAACAAGAAAGCATCATCTTGCATCTCTTTCACATGCTCCAACGTCAGTTTTGTCCATTTTGTTTGTGTCGGATCACCTACCAAATTCCTTCATCATAAAACAATGTAGCAAAAGGATGGGGTAAAACCTAAAATAATTTCGAAGGTAAATATATGTACTCCTCACCTATAATTGCAAAAGCTACAGGGAACTGTGAAGGTGGAGTTTTGAGATTATACTCGGCTCCAAATCCTCAACAACCATAATAGTAAATCATATTATCTTGCAGCGGGCCAATCACTAGCAAATATTTCTTCTCTCATTTTATAAGGTCTATAGGTTTTATTTTTCTTTTGCCAGTAAAATTTTGCCTCCAAGATCAATCCCATGATTTTTAATTTTTCTCATTCACTTCTTATTCCCAGTATTTTTGTTGCAGCAATACTTCGCAGCATGTTGCCCTTGTTTAACACTAGCAATATCACATTTGGTGATATTAACAGGCCAATAGGCCTGTTCATAAAAATCAATAATTAAAAAAACTAATAAACATTAAAAGTAAGAAAATATATATATTAAAAAATAATAAATAAAATAATTATTAAATTAATAAAAGATTAAAAAATCAGAATTATAATTAATGAAAATTAGAAATTAAAAATAATAAATAACAATAAAAAAATGAAATTAATAAATAATAATAATAAATTATTAAAATTAAAGAAAATTAAATATTAATAAATATTTAAACAATTAAAATTAATAAAATTATAAAAATTATATTTACATATTAAAATTAATTAGAAAAAATAAAATATTAAATTTATAAATTAAAGTTATTAAAACTTAAAAATTATTTATAAAATTCAAAATTGATTAAAAAAATTAAAATAAAAATAATTTTTTATTTTCTTTTTTTCATCATTATTGTTCTCCACATTTTCCTCATCAATGGTGTCATCATTGTCACCATCGTCATTTGCATGGTTTTCATGGTCGTCGTTATCATCATTGTCAACATTGTCATCAGTTCCATCATCATCCCTATCATCACCATTTTCATTGTCATTATCATCATCATCGTTTTTTTCATCTTTGTCAATCGTTATCATCATCATCATCATCAATCGATTTAGGTTTTTTATTGAGTATTCGGGGAATTTGGTTTATAATATGCTTTAAGTTTCATCGTTACTCACACTAATCCATTATTATTTAACGTTAGTGTTTATGGTTTAAAATAAAATATGTATTATTAACATTTACGAAATGTGTTTAGGTTCATGCACTCAGGATTTAGGGTCCATGATTTAATGTTCAAATCTGAAATTCATTATGATAAAATTATTATTTTAAAAATAGTATTTCTACTATTTGTTTTAGTATTCTTAATACAAAGTTTAATGTTATGAATATTAATATCATGAATAGTAGTAATAATATTAATGTTATTACTAATATTAATAATGTTATGACAATTTTGTACATAAAATAAAATATATTATGAATGTCATTATCATCACCACCATTGTTGATCAATGTCATCATCATTATCATCACCATCATCATTGACCACTATCTTCTTCATTATCATCACCAACATCATTGATTATTGTCATCATCATTATTGTCTTTAAATAATCATCAATCATCGTCATTGTCATCATTATCATCATTCTCATCATCATTTCTGTCATATCATCATCATCAACATCATCATTCTCATCCCAATTAATGTTTTAATTATTATTTTCATCTTCCTCATCATCATCATCATTGACTTCATAATCATTGTCATCATCATTATCATCACCACCATCATTGATCATTGTTGTCATCATTATCATCACCACAATCATTGATCATTTTCATCGTCATTATCATCACCACCATCGTTTATCATTGTAATCATGATTATCATCATAATTTTTTTTCTTCACATCATCGTCAATCATCATCATCATTTTCATCATCATCATCTCCATTAAATCGTACTCATCAACATCATATCATTCTCATCCTCATAAAAATCAAATTACCATTATTTGATCATCATCATCCTATCGTATTCGTAAGTCTTGTCATCATCATTAACATCACCACCATCATCGATCATTGTTGTCATTCATTATCATCACCACCATCGTCGATCATTGTCATCATCATTATCATCATCATTGTCGTCATTCATAATCATCAATCATTTCATTTTCATTGTCATCATCATCATTCTCATCATCATCTCCATAAAATAATCATCATCAACTTATTCATTTTCATCCCCATCAGTTTTTTACTATTATTTTCATCATCATAATCATCATTTTATTCGTAGTCATTTTTCGTCACCATTATCATCACCACCATTTTCGGTCATTATCATCATCATTATAATCACCATCATCATTGTTGTCATCATTATCATCGCGACCATCATCATAATTGTCATCATCATCAACATTTTCACCATTATGTATCATTATAACATTATCATTAATAACACCACAATTGTCAATCATTTTCTTCGTCATGATCATCACCACCATTGTTGATCATTGTCATCGTACTCATCATCACAACCATCATCGATCATTGTCATCTTCATTTTCATCACCACCATCATCGATCATTATTGTCATCATTATCATCACCACCATCGTTGACCATTTTTGTCGTCATTATCATGACCACATCGTTGATTATTGTCATCATCATTATTGTCTTCATAATCATCAATCATCTTCATGGTCATCATCATCAACATCTCCATCAAATCATCATCATGAAAATAATCATTCTCATCCTCATCAATGTTTGTACCATTATTTTCATCATTCTCATCATCATCATCATCATCATTAGTCGTTGTCTTCGTAATCGTTGTCATCATCATTATCATCACCACCATCGTCGATCATTGTCATCATCATTTTCTTCTTCATAATCATCAATCATCGTCATGGTCATACTCATCATCATTTTCATCCACCATCCATGTTTTTACCATTATTTTCATCGTCCTCATCATCATCATCAACATCATCGATCATTATCTTCATAATCATTTGTCATCATCATTATCATCACCACCATCATTGATCATTTCATTGTCATGATCATCATCACCATCGTTGATCATTTTTATCATCATTATCATCACCACCATCATTGATTTTGTCACTGTTGTCATTATCATCACGAACATCATTCGATCATTATCATTCATCATAATCATCACCACCATTGTTGATCATTATCGTCATCATTATCATCACCACCATTGTTGATATCATCACCACCATCATTGATCATGTCGTCTTCATCATTTTCATCACCACCATCGTCGATCATTGTCATCATCATTATCATCACCACCATTATTGTCGATCATTGTCATCGTCATTATCATCACCACCATCGTCGATCATTTTCATAGTTAATATCATCACCATCATTGTCATCATTCATTTATCATTATCATCACCACCATCATTGATCATTTTATTCTTCATTTATCATCACCATTATTGTCTCATAATCATCAATCATGATCATTGTTAACCTCATCATCATCTCCATCAAATATTCATCGTGAACATCATCATTCTCATCCCCATCAATGTTTTTTACCATTATTTTCATCATCCTCATCATCATCATCATCATCATCGTCATCATCGTTATTCAATGATTTTCATCATCATTATCATCACCACCATCATCAATCATTATCATCGTCATGATCATCACCACCATTTTCAATCATTTTATTGTCATCATTATCATCACCACCATCTTCAATCATTTTACGTCATCATTATCATCACCTCCATCATTGATCATTGTCATCATTATCATCATCACTACCATCATTTATCATTGTCATCAACATTATTATAACCACCATCGTTGATCATTTTCATCATCATTATCATCACCATTAACATCTTGATCATTGTCATCATCATTATCATCACCACCATCGTTGGTCATTTTTGTCATAATCATCGATCATCTTCATTATCATGCTCATCATTATCTCCATCAATTCGTCATCAAAAACATCATAATTTTCATCCCCATAAATCATTTTACCATTATCTTCATAATTTTCATCTCATCATCATCATCATCACCGTTATCTTTGTAATCATTTTCATCATCATTATCAGTCACCACCATCATTGATTTTTGTCATCATCACAATCATCACCACCATCATTGATCATTGTCATCATCATTATCATCACCACTCATCGTTGATCATTATCTTCGTCATGATCATCAACACCATCGTGGATATTTTCATCCTCCATTGTTATCATCACCATCATCATCGATCATTATCATCGTCATTATCATCACCACCATCGTTGATCATTGTCGTCATCATTATCCTCACCACCATCATTGAGCATTATCATCTTCATTATCATCACCACCATCATCGATCATTACCGTCATCATTATCATCACCACCATCATTGATCATTTTCGTCATCATTATCCTCACCAGCTATCATTGATCATTATCATCATTCATTATCATTACTACTATCGTTCATCATTGTCGTCATCATTATCATCACCCCCATCATTGATCATTTTTGTCATTATCATTGTCATCATTATCATCATAATCATGTATCATTATACGCATGATTATCATTCTCATCATCATCCCCACCATTATTTTTTACCATTATTTTCATCGTTGTCATTATCATCACCATCATTGTCTATCATTATCATCATCATTAGATCATCACCACCATCATTGATCATTATCGTCATCATTATCATCACCACAATCATTGATCATTTTCGTTGTCATTATCATCACCACCATCATTGTTGATCATTTTCATCATCATTATCATTATCATCTAATAATATATTATTATTGGCTCATCACCATCTCCATGAAATCGTCATCATCAACATCGTCACTCATCATTATCATCACCACCATTGTTGATGATTATCATCATCATGACCATCACCACAATCTTCAATCATTTTCATCGTCACTATCATCACCACCATCATTGGTAATTGTCATCAATCATTATAATCACACCATCTTCAATCATTTTCATCGTCATTATCATCACCACCATGGTCAATCATTCATCATCATCATCTCCATCAAATCGTCATCATCAATCATCATCAATCTAATCCCTATCATTTTTTCGTCACCATTATTTTCATATTCCTCATCGTCGTCTTCCCATCATCATCATCATCATTTAATTTCATAATCATTGTCATCATCATTATTATCACCACAATCATTGATCTTTTTCGTTGTCATCATCATCTATCACCATAATTGATCATTTTTATCGTACATAATCATCACCACCACCATTGATCATTTCCGTTGATCATTATCATCACTACCATCATCTACCATCATTGTAATCATCATTATCATTATCAATCATAATAATATATTATTTCTCTCATTATCATCATTCAAATCATCATCTCCATAATTATTCATCGTCAACATCATCATTCTCATCCCCATCAATGTTTTTACAATTATTTTCATCATCCTCGTCATCAACATCATCATTATCATCATTGTCTTTGTAATCATTGTCATCATCATTATCATCACCACCATAATTGATCATTGTCATTGTTATGATCATCACCACCATCATTGATCATTATCATTATCATTATCATCACCACCATCATCGATCATATTCATCTCCATTATCATCACCACCATCGTCTATCATTATCATCATCATTATCATCACCACCATCATCGATCATTATCTTCATCATTATCATCACCACCATCATTGATCATTTTCTTCATTATTATCATCACCACCATCATTGATCATTTTCATTATCATTGTTGTCTTCGTAATCATCAATCATCATCATTTTCATCATTATTATCATAATTTTCATCATCATCTCCATCAAATTGTCATCATCAACATCTTCATTCTCATCCCCATCAATGTTTTTACTATTATTTTCATCGTCATCTTCATATCATCATCACCATCATTGATCATTATTTTCGTCATTATCATCATCACCATCATTGATCATTGTCTTTCGTCATTATCATCACCACCATCATTGATCATTTTTCATCATCATTATCCTCACCACCATCGTTGATCATTATCGTCTTCATTATCATCACCAATCATTTTCGTCATTTCATCATCATTATCATCACCACCATCGTTGATCATTATCATCATCATTATCCTCACCACCATCGTCGATCATTATCATCACCAATATCATTCGTCATTGACGTTGTCATTATCATCACCCCCATCATTTATCATTGTCATTTATCATCATCATCATCATCATCGTCATCATCATTCATCATCATCATCATCATATTAATATATTATTATATGCATGATTTGTCATTCTCATCATCATCCCTATCATTATTCATTTACCATTATTTTCATCAACGATGGTGGTGATGATTGTGATGACAACAATCATGATGATGACGATGATGATGACAAAGAATTGAAAATAAAATTGTAAAAAAATTGATGGGGATGAGAATGATAATAATGATCAATGATGGTGGTGATGATTGTGATGAAATATGATGATAATTTTCATGATGATGAAAATAATGGTAAAAAATGATGGGGATGAGAATGATGATGTTGATGATCACGATTTTATGGAGATGATGAGATGGATATGAAAAATCGATCATTGTCATCATCATTATGAAAAATTGATTTTTCATATCCATCTCATCATCATCATCAAATCGTCATCATCAAGATCATCATTCTCATCCCCATCATTTTTTACCATTATTTTCATATTCCTCATCGTCGTCATCTTCGTCATCATCATTGTTTTCATAATCATTGTCCTCATCATTATCATCACCACAATTATTGATCATTTTTCGTCATCATTATCATCTCCACCATCATTGATCATTTTTGTCGGCATAATCATCACCACCATCGTCGATCATTTTCATCATTACCACCATCATTGATCATTTCCATTGCCATTATCATCACCATTCATCATCAATCATTGTAATCATCATTATCATAATCATCATAATAATATATTATTTCTCTCATTATCATCATTCTAATCATCATCTCCATAAAATATTCATCATCAACATCATCATTCTCATCCCCATCAATGTTTTTATAATTATTTTCATCATCCTTGCATCATCAACATCATCATTATCATCATCGTCTTTGTAATCATTGTCGATCATCATTATCATCACCACCATCGTTGATCATTATCATTGTTATGATCATCACCACCATCATTGATCATTATCATTATCATTATCATCACTACCATCGTCGATCATATTCATCTCCATTATCATCACCACCATCATCAATCATTATTGTCATCATTATCATCAGCACCATTATTGATCATTTTCTTCATCATTATCATCACCACCATCATTGATCATTTCATTTATATTGAATAAAATTCATTCACATGATTTTCCATTTATTTATGTATGTTTTCTCATCATATTTACTACACATGTGGTACTTTTCATTTCAAAATTTCACTTCGATTTCACACAAAACTTTAAACTAATCAAATCCAGTTTTGCACATAGAACTTTAAGTCTTTAAAGCAACAAACAAAATGCACTACATAATCTTTAAATCATACTTATTGAATGACTACAGTGGCACCTTCGAACTATGACCTGTAGCTATTAAAAATAAAAAATTACACTATATAATCATTCACGAAACAAATCAAATCAAATCAATGTATGGCACAAAGCCGGATTCGTAAAAGAACTTTAGTCTGCATAAAATTCAAAATGTTTGAATCCTTTTTCCATCAAAATCCAATCAACAAGAATACGAATTTATCAAGATTCAAGACTAATTAAGGGTTCAAAAACCTTATCCAATAAAACAAATAAGAAAAGCTCTTTAAAATTCAGAATTTTCAATAATTCAATTGAGAAAAATCTGTAACATTTTATGCATCCAAGCACAGGACAGATGCAGTTTACAAAATACAAGTAAAACTTAATAAACAATTGAACCTGGTTCTATTTAGATTGGGGCATATGGAGACTAAACCTGGTTCTATTTCGATTGGGGCAGATGGAATCTGGTTTCACCACACAAAAATATTAATAATCAGACACAAACATAATCCAACTCAATATTTTAGAGTAGCAAAACAGTTGAACTATTTTTGAACTGTTTCTTAATTAGTTTTAACTTATCTACGAATTATTTATTATTTATTATTTATTATTATTATTAAATTTTTTATATTTTATTTTTATTATCTGCTACCACTTGTCATCCAACCTGTGGAAAAGAGTTGTAGGACAGGTGTCTAAAATGTTTGAGTGAAGTTATATAGGCCTATCGGCCTAACTAATTAGAACATATCATTATATCAATAAATATAAAAAATACAAAAATACAAAATATAATGCATATTCTCTATGATGGAGAAACATACAACTCAATAGTAAATTATGAAGTTAAAAAATGAAAGTAAAATATATTGAGAGTATATTTTAAAATACAACATAAAAGACTAGGGGAAAAGGACAAAATACACTAAGAGGCAAACGATCATCCTTTGAATAGAGGGCTCCAAAACTAAATATTGTGTACGTAATTATTGATGGTTTTAAAAGTAAGGTATAAAATTTAAAGTCCGTTGAGTAATATAAATAAATATAAAAACACCCAAGTTAAATATGGGTATGGAAAAGAACATAATATGATATTATAAATGTTAGTATTGTTTTAGCCTAAAAATCTATTCACTTATTTATTAAAATTATTCATATTAAAAACTCTAGGGTTTAGTTGTAGCTCTATATGTTTCATTATATGACTCTTTTATTACATCGTTGATCTGTCATTCGATGTAACATTAGTATTTTGATTAATTTAAGTGCATTTATTTTTCCCTTATATGTTTTGGGCAGCATAAAAGTCTTTATTAATGGCCATATATTCGGTCCTTGCATCATTTTATGCATGTAGCATTGGAGGATCTCTGGAAAAGAATGGCACTGAAGAAGGAAAGGAAGTTTTTACTAAATGTTTTCCAAGAGGTACTGGATCTGACCCATAAATCCCTTTCTTGATGTTGTTCTTTATTTACCATAGTTTGATAAAGCATCATCTCATTGGCTTGAATCTTTTACCCTTGTTGGTTACGTTATTGGTCGAATCGCGTCAAAGAGCCTGCTTAAACAATGGGCTCACAATGACTGGTAGTCCCATGGTTTTAATCTTGAGGGGATTCAAAACTTAACCAAGGGATTTTTGATATTTCATTTTAACAATGTTAAACACAATAAAGCCATTGTAAATCATGGCTTGTGGTTTATATGTAACTCTTTGGTTGTATTCTCTAACTGGACACAAAACTTCCAATTTTTTAAGGAGGTTAATTTATAAATCTCCATTTGGGTTGAGTTTCCTAGTCTTCCTCCCCCATTTGAATATTTGCTAAGAAGCTTATCAACACCTAGAGAGGTTAATTTTTCTTATAGAAGCACAAATTCTATGCATTTCCCCTAAAAATGATTCTATTTTTATGTTAATCTGGCTAAATACCTAAAGGAAACTATTGACATCAAGATTGGAAGCACTCAGTTCTCTTAGTGTGTTCTCTACATTAACCTTCACAACTACGTGATTTCAGTGATGGGCCTTGGACCATATGTTTAGGGAATGCCATTTAATGGCCACCACATGCCACCCCTCTAGAAAATATTAAGATGAAAGTCAAATCCTCCGAGACATCATCTATTGGATGGACCATGGTCACGAATAATAAAAATTACCCCATGGTTCCACTCGACCTCTACTAGCCTTTTATCTCTCTGTTGGTATATCTAGAGCCATCTCTATTCTGTACCACCAAAAAAGTTACTCCACTTGATGCTAAATATTCTCTATCACTCTCACGTATGCCCTTGCATCCTTGATCGATGCTCTCTACTCCCACTTTACAAGTTTTAAAACACCATTCTATGGTGTGAAATTTAGAAATCAATGGTTTTTTACTTGAGCATAAATCTATCCTTGATCATTCATGAATTCCATCCCCATTAGAATATGGATAGTTTGCCTAAGAAAAATGGTGACCTTTTCAACTCATAGATTATGTGCTTAATGGTTTTTTTACTTGACCATAAATCTATCCTTGATCATTTGTGAATTCCATCCCCATTAGAATATGGATAGTTTTCCTAAGAAAAATGGTGACCTTTTCAACTCATAGATTATGTGCTTATTTCCCAATGGAATTTTGGAAATAACAATAAGCTTTATGCCCTCGATGATTTTTATGATGAGGAATGCATGCATCTTTATGTTTCCCAATTATTATGTAATCTTGGTATGTATGTGGCCTTATCAAACCGGCCTGTCAATATCTAGCTAGAGAAAGTTGTTTGTACTTTTACAATATGAGAGTTTTTTGAATGCATTAAGTTACGATATTCATGTTTCTTATTCAATTTATCGCATGCACTATTTTCCCAAGATATATTTTCCAAATTTCCAATCATGATCCAGGTCATGGAGTGGTCATCTGTTACTTGTACCAGATCCTTCTCAAAATATTATCTCATGGGGCTCTGACCCCACCTATAAAGTGATATGGACTTTATTTGATTTTGACAGGTGTATAATTAGGTTAGAAATAAGTACGCATCCAATGATGCAGTTGAATGATCTCCTTTTTGGTTCTAGTTGGATGAATCTCTCCTGAATGCCCATTATATTTTGTGAGGATATTTCAATATGGTTGAACTTAATGAAGATAAGGAAGGTCATATGCATATGTGTTGGTGTGATGGAGAATAAGAATCTTGGTTCTAGTTGTGTTACAAGACCATAAATTTTTACCCAAACCACCATCACAGACATGATTCCAATGTTGTTTGATTTACCTAGTCTAATTTCTAGCAAGGTCAAGAAAAGGTAGTAAAAAGGTTAGATTATGATTTTTTTTGTGAGAAAACCCTTTTATCTCTTTCTTCCACTAATAGCATATTGGTTTTAGTGGTCGAGCCTACCTTAAACTTAAACCATCAAACCATTTTTTTCTACATAACTTGGAATGCTCCTCATCTAAAAAGTAAAAAATTCATGATTGTATCTCAACATGCCCATATTTTCCATGAGAAAACTTTAGGACATATCATAAATATTTGGAACCTAGTTTTCATACCCACATGGGATATGGGCTAGATTGAATGGTGGGATGATGTTATTTGAAGAAATGCCACCTTTCTTATACTTTATGGGAAATAAGTAACCATCTATATAAAAAGATATCATGAAGTATCATACCATGAATTCTAATGGATCTCACAAGAATCTTAATAGCTTTCCTTTCAACATATCTCTACAAAGTAAGTAGCTTGTTATAATAAAAAACTTAAGGTTGAGGAAGCATACAAATCTTGATAATCCTAAATCATAGCATGGTTACATTGGTTAAAAATTAGAGACAAATCATCCAAACAGTTTTTTCTCTTATCTAATCCTAACACATCACAAACATAATTGAATCCATTTAAACAACTAATGAAAGACATACCAAATTGTCAAACATCATGTAAGATTTTTTCACCATTATTCTGATGTTTTTTCTTCTTAACCTTCCTCTCCTAAAAGAGAGGACGCTCTCATGAAATTCCTCCAAGTGGCCCCTTGCAATATTTCCCAACTTCAAAGAGTTTCCTGTGAGAGACCCCTCTTCCTCAATGACCACAAATAAGAGACTACACAAATGGATTATAACAAATCCACTAGAATTAATTGTTTCCCACATGAATTTTATGAAATCCTATGGTATTCTATCAATCATGATATACACAAATTTTATCTTGAAGTTATGACTTCTAAACTCCTTAGGTGAGCTAATCAATAAAGGTAACATTAAGTTTATTCCTAAATTTGGTGACCCTAAGCAAATTGCTAATCGGAGGCCTATTACTCTTCTCAATGTATCATATAATATCGTAGCCAAAGCCTTGGTAAACAAACTTAAACATCTCCTTCCAGTCTCATTTTCCATAGTTAATTTAACAAAAATAGTGTAGACATGTAAAATGTTGACATGATCATTTAACAAATAACACACTTATTATACATTATTAATCCCCCACCACTTACCATATAATAATTAATCAGTATTATCCCTATTATCATACCTTAATTATTTCCATTATTCACCCCATAATCCCATCTCATCCTTAATTATATTAATACATCATTAATATTTAGTTATCCCATTAACTAACCTCTATTATCAATTTCTAAGAATTAAAAATCCCTACCCACCTACCCTACACCAAGCTTCTCCATCTAATCACATTTAATTTCATAGAATCCTAAGCTAACTAATCCTTTAAATCTAGAGGATTCTGTTACTAGAATCCTCTCAAACTTTCCCTCTTCCATATTTAAAAATTTAAATATTTCCTTCCCTCTATAGAATTTTTTAATTCAATGGAAGCTTCTTCTAATCTCTAGAATTTTCCAATTCTAGATATTTCTTCTTCTCACCGAATCTCCACCATTGATCTACCATTTATATGTTAATATCTCAACCATCCATTCTTCCTTCCTCTAACTATAAATAGAAGTCCCACCCTCCATGGAAACCATCTTAGAAAATTGCAAGTATATGTTTCCAAAATACTTCGAAACAAAGCTCTCAATCTTCAAGCATTCCATCAACCAAAATAATAATTAAAGAAGGGGAGGTGTTGTCCAATTCATCCCATAAAATCTGAAGCATTGCAATAAATAACATGAGCACATCCAAAGAAACAAGGGAAGAAAATTGGAGCTTGTAGGTAAGTGCAGGTATAACACTCTTTCTATCTTCTTATCATGCTCAAACTGAGGTAGATGATAGGTTTGTTAGATTAGGAACTAGTTTGGTTTAGTTTTTGGTTTTAATTTAGAAATAACATCACTTTTTGTCTAAATTTTGGTGCCCATTGTGGGGCTTATACCCCAAAATATATATTTTTTAATAATATTTCGTATTTAAAACAAGTTGCTCAAATTTAAGTAAAAAAACTTATGATTTACACCCTGAAAAGTTGAATTTTCGTGAAACTTTGATGTATTAGCACCTTTTCCCTGTCATTCAATGCATATGCAAAAAAATTTATCTCCTTTAACATGAAATAGTGCTTTTGTATGGTATACTAACTTTTTTCGCTATAGGTTATGCTTTGGTGCCTTTTTCATGATAAATATTGGTGCAAATTGCTCAATGAAATTTTACTATAAGCTTATTGAAAAAAACTACACACAATTAACTCCATACAAATTTTTATTTAATTTTATTCACACAGGATAATAATACATGAGAATAATTTACATATAAATAGCTCAATGAGCTCCTTAAATCAAGGATTCATGGTTCTCCCAATCCCTAATATCTCTCAAGCATTATTCTCTCCTAGAGAATCTCTCACACCCCTATCTATGAGTTGTGCATTATAACTATTTGCACACTCATGCATCATTTAAATATTAAATAATACTAATATTCAAACCATATGTTCACACTATGAACATATGCACACTATGAACACTTATTTCCTAACATTCACTCCCTTTGTGTGAACATGGGTGAGTTCTATCTAGTACCTGCTCATGTTCTACAATTCGATGGTTTTCAAAGAGTACCACCAACTCCAATAGATTTTCTATTGGAACCATTAACCACTCTATATTTGATTTTCTAAGAGATTCAAAAACTCTCAAATTGGTTTTCTAGTGGACCACCAACCAATTTCATAGCAATGTACACGTTTCCCCATCCACAATTTACAAAAGAGAACAAAATACAGGAAAATATGTTCCTAACTATGAACATGAATTATCCATTTATTCTTATTTGCTACCACATGTACTAAAAGAAAACACATCAAACATAACTGAAAAAATATGGCCACCAAAGCAATATTTCGGCCTCGTCGATGATGCCTAACAAGAGGTCACTAAAACGCATCCTTCCTCTATTGCCTCCAACCTCCACGAGTGTTGCTACTTAGTATAAGTAGTCATCTTCATCCTCCTTCTATCTAGGTCCTTCTTCTTCAGTGCTTTCTTTAGAAATTACATAGGCCTTGTCCATCTTGAGCTTTCCTTATAAAATATCTTTGGCATGAACAATACAGAAAGAAGACTTGTGTCCCTTTTTCTTGCAATAAAATCATTCAATTTCTATTTTGTTTCTTGAAGAACTAGGATACTTTTGCTTTGTATAGAGGGAAGTTTTTTCCTCAATATCTTCTTTTGTTCTTTTCTCTTCAGCTAGTAATGCAGAAATCATACCTTCAAGTGAATGAGAAGGCATTTGACCAAGAGTAAAAACTACATTACTGTGTTTTGGAGGTAAGCTATTTAACAAAATAGCTTTTGCATCTTCATCATCTAATTGAGCACTTACTTATGTCACTTGTCTTAGAAGAGATGTAAGATCATTAATATGACTTGACATAGTTGCACCCTCATTCATTTTCAACTTGAATAATTGCAACATAAGTGTAAATTTAGCATTCACAACCTTTGCATCAAATGTCTGACTAAGAAAATCCATATGTCTTTAGACTTTTTTTCTAAGTCTACATAATGCAACTCAATGTCAAATAAAGCAAGCCCAATAATGGATTTTTCTTTATCATCCCTAGTTTGCCACTCCAGTAATTTTGTTGCATCTGTTGGTTTAGCTTCTTTTCCATTTACAATTCCCCATAGATTTTTATTCATTAGTTGCATTTGTATTTTCACCTTCCATGTGTGAAAATTTAAACAGTTGAATTTATCTAATGGGATTTCCATTATGGGTATCAAACTCAGTCGAAAATGCACCCATACAATAATATTTATTTTAAAGGTGAAAGTAACCTTTTCTGAAATATTTGGAAAAAATAGAAAAAAATTAAAAAAATTAGTCCAGCAACAGAAAGCATAGGATCAATGTGTCCAGCTCGAAAAAATACACATTACAAGCTAAAATTTATGGAACTTACAAGTTATAACTCCAACATATTTCCGAACCCTTTCCAAAAATGGAAATTTATTTTCCCATACTTTTGTTTTTTCTGATATGTCCAAAAATGGAAAAAAACAAATGGATAATGGTTACCTCTATTGTAACATAGTTTTAGAAGGTAGTAGATGACTGTGGATTCACCCGAGAGCGGCGATGTCATTTCAATAATGGAATTATGAAGGCATCATACGTGGATATAATAGCAGGATCTTAAATCTACCACGTTGATCAACAACTCAGCAATAAAAAAAAAACACTTCCTCTAATAATCCGAATAACCAAAAAATTCCAAATTCATTTGCTCACATGATAACTCGTTTCTTCCATACTAATCTTCCATACTCTAATACCAATGAGATATTGGTGTAGATTGCTCAATGAAATTTTACTATAAGCTTATTGAAACAAACTACACATAATTAACACCGTACAAATTTTTATTTAATGTGATTCATATGGGATAATAATACATGAGAATGATTTACATATAAATAGCTCAATGAGCTCCTTAAATCAAGGATTCATGGCTCTCCCAATCCCTACTATCTCTCAAGCATTATTCTCTCCTAGAGAATCTCTCACACCCCTATCTATGAGTTGTGCATTACAAATATTTGCACACTCATGTATTATTTAAATATTAAATAATACTAATATTCAAACCATATGTTCACACTATGAACACTTATTTCCTAACATGTCAAACCTATGGCACCTTTGTGCCATACTTTAGTGCCTATGTTTCTGACCTTGTTCTATGCAGGATCAATGCCTTTGTCTATCTTTTAGTGCCTCTATCTATCTTTTGGCAACTTTGTGGCATACTTTAGCACTTTTGTTTTTTACTTTGTTTTTCGCAAGATCAACACTTTTTTGTACTATGGCAGGTTTGTCTATATTTTGGCGCCTTTGTCTTTATTTATGCGACTATGCTTAGGATTTGAAATTGGATTCTGTTAACATTGTCTTTGTTTGTTTTAGCACCTTTTTTGATACTTTAGCACCTTTGATTCTGTTTTAGCACTTTTTGTCGATAGTTTAACACTGTTTATATGTAATAGTGTTGTTGTTATACTTTGGCGATTTTGACCTAAAGTAGTGCCTTTGTTCTAGAAATTAACGTCTTTGTTATAGTGCAATTTTACGTTGATTCTAATAAATCTAATCACATTTTTTGGTGTTTTGGTGGTGTTTTTATATTTCTAACATATCTTTTTTTGCAACTTAGGTGGTCCAAGAATATTCAGGTATAAAAAAAACTACTTATCCTTTGTTTTTGCAAGACCTATTTTTGAAGGCCCCATTGTATAAATTTTATTATTAATTTATATTATCTTTTTTTTATCGTATTATGTTTTACTACTTATTTTAATCCCAAAGACAACATCATGTATGCTCTCCTTTCACGTTCTAGGAAAATATTGAGGATCAAAAGTGGCTAGTATTCCTTCCCTTTCTAATTTTAGGGGGGTAACGTAACATGTAAGTGACATCCACACACTAACCATAGTCCTAGGGGTCTCTTGACTGTTGGCTTCACCTCCATGCACGTAGACACACCACGTATTCTGGATGGGTATATAAATTCAAGGATTGTTGTCGTTATTGGCTAAGCACTTGATTGTTTTGAAAGTAGCATGAAGTGAGGTGATTTCATATCCTAATACCCAGGCCTTAGAAAAAATCCTTGCAACATGAAATATGGCCCCACGTACCGCAAGGTATATTGGGGACTCCCCTAGTGATCTTGTCTAACCTAAAGTAGGCAACCTATTGGCCACATATCTAACTATAGTGCAAGAATGCAACACTTCCCATGGTTACTCGCTAGTCAACCCCACATTGGCACATAGGTGGAGATCCAATTTTGGCACCACTGTCAGTGTGCGGTATTGAAAGTGAGCTATACTTCGGTTGTAATCCCACTTGAATAGCTAGGGTTGTGATTGCATGTTTGTACTTGATTGAGAGTTTTTGTTAAAACCAGTGTATAACTCCCACACCAAATATTTCTAATTAAACCATACACCTATAATCCATCCATTTTTACTATAACCCTTAACCTTGATCGACCGCACGTCATCCACCATATACTTTTGACCATATTTTATCCATCACACACCTATCACCATTCACACCCTTCATGTCGTCTTAACAATATAAATCCAAATAAGTAGAAAACATTTCCACCTAATTAATAAAATTCATAATAATAAAATCTTTGACCACGCATCATTTAACATTCATTTATTCCCTTTTACGTCACCCTATTAATTAAAGTCAAATAAATAATAAACCTTTCCACCCCATCAATAAAGTTTAAAAGTTACAAAAGGACACTAATAAACATCCCTTCCCATTTCACAGATCAAATTTAAACAATATCCTACATATCCCCCATCCTATACCACCTTATCCGATCTAAACAATCACCTCTCTCATCATCATAAAACTTCCCTCCTTATCATTTAGCATTTCCTAATTGGTATCTAAACACTAACCTAGGCCTATAAGACTCTCAAACCTATTATATCACATACCTCTTTTGATCCCAATGCTCGCCGCATCCTTACATCCTCATTCAAATCTATACATACATTTTCATATCTACACATCCCATTTATGATTTCTTATTGATACAACTAAACTAATCTTGCTAATCAACACCTTGTGTATAGAAATAACATCCTTATCACTTATCATATTCTTCTACGCCCTTACATCAAGGAACATCCTAAGCCCTCTCCTATCGAGGAAAATCCTTCTTCCATCTCCATAATACCTCGTCAAATTCTTCCATCCTACATCCAAGGTTTGATTATTGAGATTATACAATAGTTAAATAAGAAATATTAATTTTTTCCCATCTACACCTCTCTCATCAATTTAACACACCCTCATCTCATATCCACATATCAACACCACTAGAGTATAATGAGACCTAAGATAATTCCTACTCAATCCCAATCAAGAAATGATGATGAAAACAACCGCAAATACATAGGACATGACATATTTAATCACAACTATTACGACGCCAATGCAAAACAAATACGCTCCCTACTCCAATTATATCATATGGGAGAAAAAATTCCTCCTAATGATACTTATGACCAACTCCAAATTCTTCTCCACAGTGAAAGTGATTGCATTGGACAATGACCACCATCCCCACTAATGAGACCAAAATATGTCTCATTATATCACAAAATAACACTCTTATTCTCTCTCTTAAAATCAAGTTTTCAAGTGAGTTTAGATGTAGTTTTAATAATGGATAGCATATTTAAGGTAGAATATAGGATGTATCTTATCATCTCTTTAGAAATATACTTGCAATATAGTTGTTATTTCCTAATATTTCTTCTAAATTTGGAGTGCAATAGTGTGTAGAAAATAGGTCATTAGCAACTATACCCTAAGTTCATAGATTGTAGATGCCGAAAGTCTTCACGCAACTACAGAAACACCCAGCTACCGAAAGTTTGTTCCAAAGTAATATAAAGGAGCACCAAACTATTCAGTCCACTCTTTGCTTCCATGTCATTAACCAAGAATACAAATCCAAACATGTGGCAATCTAAATTCATGCATGCATGTGGCATTCCAAGAAGAATTCAAAGTCATGGACTTAACACTCCATTTTCTCTCCATGTTTCAAGGATGATAAAATAGTGGAATAGTATTAGGAATTTTGAATAAGTACTCTCCCACTTTTTGTTCGTAGATTAAAGGGATGAGTTATTAGGAATGTTGAATAAGTTCTCTCTCATTTTTTGTTCCTAGATTAAAAGGATGAGTTGTAGAAATATCCTCCACGATAAGTGGACTGTTGTAGTCAAATTTGTTTAGGATTTATTACTTTGAATAAATCCACCCAAGAATAGGTAGCTAGTTCTTGGTATGTGGACTAAGTAAATTATAATAAAGAGAATATCATATTGTATTCCCCAAAAAGAGGATTTGGTTGGATGGATGAACTATAAGTGCAACCTTCCACACTCTTGTATGTAATCTTCTACCAATCAATGAAAATTCTTTTTTTCTCTCCAATATTCTGAGTAAAATTATTTTACAGGTTTGAATTACAGTTTGTAAGTATGAATTAATTCTCTTTCCAAGGAATGAGCTGACCACTCATTCCAAGGAATATGGATCAATGTTTTATGTTTATTTCTTTATTCTGTAATTTTCCTTTACATTGTGAATTTCTAATTTTATGTCATGTAATCTTTCTTTTTGTATAATTTCTTTTGTGAACATGTAGGTGTCTTATTTATTTTTCATTTCAGCAATTTTAGTTCTGCAAGTATTCTTTTATGCACGTGTGATTTTAATTTCTACAACTATGGTTTTCCATTTCCACATGTGTGCTTTTCAATTTATGAAAGTTTGGATTGTGTTTGAAGGATTTTCTTTCCAAATATCTCTTTCTCCTATTGCATACAGCCATCAGACACCATTTCTGGATTGACATTATTAATGAAGAGGATTGGCGACACTCATCACTTTGGCGTCATTACCAGGGATCATGGTGTTATTAGGAGACTCATATTTTTCTAAATAAATATTCTAGTGATAGTAGAATATCTCTTAGAAAATTCTCAGACAGGAAGTATTTGGTGGTAGTTTCTTTAAACTTTTATTTTCTGCAAAATAGATTAATATTTCTTTTCTACAAATAGATTAAATTTTATTTTTGGAATTAGATTTAGAAACCTACTGGAGATTTTCCAAAGCAACCCCCCCAATAAAATATAATCATCATTTCATGTTTGTTATTTTGATGTAATGAGGTTTCCTATTCTAAAATATTTCTTGTTTGCATGTATTGTTACTTCTGCAAATATTAAATAACAGTTCATGCATGCAAGAAATACCAAAAAAAATAATTACATGTTAAAAAAGACAAATATTTCTATGGAATATTTGTGCAAATGGATTGGGAGGAAAAATTCAAAAAGAAATGGGGCATTGCAGAGGATGTCAAAGAAAAGATTTAGCTGATAAGGAGTTTTTATGTGAAAAATAACAGCATTTTCCATATGCAAACTTCTCACAGATCACAAAAAAATAGCTCAAATGATTTATGGGTCTTATTCTACACAATTTGAGCTTTCTAGATCATTTTGAATCACTCATTTTCATTGAAAAATGACAAGCTATCACATTTTTAATGCACACTGGTAAAAATAATATGTTGTAGATTGTTTTGATAGTAGCATTTTCTGATGTAAACTGTTCACATATCATAAAGAAATAGCTCAAATCATTTTTGGGTATTTTTCTACACAATCCAATATTTCCATATCATTTTGAACTGCTCATTTTCATTGAGAAATGACCAATATATCACAGTTTGAATGCACACTGCTAAAAAAATAACATGTTAAAGATTGCTTTTTTTCTCCTTAAAAAAAATCTTATGATGCATGAAAGTATTCTTCGAATACTCCTCATTTTTAGTATCTAATTCATTCCATGCTACCCTCTCTATCTTATTTTTTGTTAATTTTTTTGCTAAAAAAACATTTTCCCAACTTCTGGAACCACTAAAAATTACTCTGATTTTAAGTAGTCAATGTTAATCCTTCTCATGACTGTAGAAAAATATTGGCTCAACTAGTATATGTTAATTGAAATGCCAACATACCATTTGTAAGATCATACCCATAACCTCTCATAATAATCCATTTATTCCCAATAAATTAATAAGTCCCTAAAGCATCCCATTTCTCAGAAATTTTACCATTGTTTCTCAATTTCTAAATCAGCTTTCTAAACTGGTTGGATGTTGCAGACACTTTGGAAGATTGCTTTCTAATTTTCCATAATGTTGGCATTTCTTAAAAGGATAGAGATTGGTTTGAAAACTAGTTTACTAGCTAACCAATTACTAAAAAAACAAAAAAAAACGAAGGGGAAGGTTGAAAACTAGCAAATGGCTTCTTTTTCCAAACAAAAAAATTACACTTCAAAGTTTTTCTTGGATACATATAACGGCTTCTCTTAGGTCAACTTGGCTGATGAATAATTTGCTACTAAAAATTTCTATGTTGCTGAGGCCTTGACTTCATATTTATTTGTTTTGTTCAACTGCGGATGGAAATCAAGGTTATTCAGCATGATGAAAGCAAGGACAATTCCTAAGTATGGTATGGTAACTTCTATTTTTCTATTATCAAATATTTTTATTTGTTGTTTTAATTACAAATATTTTCACTTCTAGAAATCTTTAAAAAAAGAATAGAAAACAAAAGAGAGACACATTTGTCAAGATCTGCATGTGCAGATGAAGTCTTTCCAGTTTACTATGTATGTTTGTATGTATGTATAGCAATTGGGATCTATAAGTTGTATATGTATGTATATGTATATATATATATATGTATATGTATGTATATGTATATATATGTATATGTATGTATATGTATATATATATATATATATGTATATAAGTTGCTCAAAATATAGGGAGGAGAGGAGAGAGGGAGAGAGAGAGAGAGAGAGAGAGAGAGAGAGAGAGAGAGAGAGAGAGAGAGAGAGAGAGAGAGAGAGAGAGAGAGAGAGAGAGAGAGAGAGAGAGAGAGAGAGAGAGAGAGAGAGAGAGAGAGAGAGAGAGAGAGAGAGAGAGAGAGAGAGAGAGAGAGAGAGAGAGAGAGAGAGAGAGAGAGAGAGAGAGAGAGAGAGAGAGAGAGAGAGAGAGAGAGAGAGAGAGAGAGAGAGAGAGGGAGAGAGGAGGGAGAGGGAGAGAGAGAGAGAGAGGATGAGAGGATTAATAATATAAATAGTATTATCTATATGAATATATTATATATATATATATATAGTTTGCATGAGGGCATGTATAGAGATAAATGTGGGGAAGACTCACTCTCTTCCAAACCATTTGAAGAATGCATGAGAAAATAAAGAGCTAAGTATGGGGGAATTAAATCTCTCTACATTATCGAATAAAAACTTCATGACAGCATGAATAAGAAAGAAGTAACAGTTTTACTTCTATAAATCTCAGTTTTCTTTTATCATGAAAAGAGGAGAAGACAATTTGAAAGATGCATAAGTATTGACAAAATCAAGTTCTACAGGAAGATCATAGCTTGCATGAGGGCATGCAAGAAGTTAAGTGTGGGGGAAATGATGAGACCAAAATATGTCTCATTAGATCACCAAATAACACTCTTATTCTCTCTCTTAAAATCAAGCTTTCAAGTGAATTTATTTTTAATAACGGATAGCATATTTAAGGTAGAATATAGGATTTATCTTATCATCTCTTTAGAAATATATTTACAATCTAATTGTTGTTATTTCCTAATATTTCTTCTAAAGTTGGAATGCAATAGTGTGTAGAGAATAGGTAATAAGCAACTCTACTCTAATTTCATATATTGTAGCTACCGAAAGTCTTCACGCAGCTATAGAAACACCCAGCTACCGAAAGTCTTCATGCAACTATGGAAATGCCTAGCTAGTGAAATTTTGTTGGTTTGTTCCAAAGTAATATAAAGGAGTGCTAAACTATTTAGTCCACTCTTTACTTCCATGTCATTAACCAATAATACAAATCCAAACATGTGGCAATCTAAAGTCATGCAAGCATGTGGCGTTCTAAGAAGAATTCAAAGTCATGGACTTAACACTCCATTTTCTCTCCATGTTTCAAGGATGAGAAAATAGTGGAATATTATTATGAATGTTGAATAAGTTCTCTCCCATTTTGTGTTCCTAGATTAAAAGGATGAGTTATAGAAATATCCTCCATGATAAGTGGATTGTTGTAGTCAAATTTCTTTAGGATTTATTACTTTGAATAAATCCACCCAAGAATAGGTAGTTAGTTCTTGGTGTTTGGACTAAGTAAATTAGAATAAAGATAATATCATAATGTATTCCCCAAAAAGAGGATTTGGTTGTATACATGAACTATAAATGCAACCTTCCACACTCTTGTATGTAATATTTTACCAATCAATGAAAATTCGTTCTTTCTCTCCAATATTCTAAGTAAAATCATTTTACAAGTTTTGAATTAAATTTTGTAAGTATGAATTAATTATTTTTCCAAGGAATGAACTAACCACTCATTCCAATGAAGATGGATCAATGTTTTATGTTTATTTATTTATTTTGTAATTTTCCTTTTCATTGTGAATTTCTGATTTTATGTCATGTAATCTTTCTTTTCGTATATTTTCTTTTGTGAACCTACAGGTGTCTTATTTATTTTTCATTTGTTTCCATTTCTGCAAGTATGATTTCTTTTATGCAAGTGTGATTTTAATTTATGCAAGTGTTCTTTTCCTTTTTAGCAAGTGTGTTTTTCAATTAATGCAAGTTTCGAATGTGTTTAAGGGAGTTGTTTTCCAAATATCTCTTTCTTCTATTGCATACATCCATCAGACACCATCCTTGGATTGACATTATTAATGAAGAGGATTGAAAACACTCATCACCCACATCATCCTAATCTAAATAACCATTTTGTTGCATATGGACAGGATAGTAGAGAGAACATCAATAATCCACATGTATCAAAAGAAGTTGTTTTGTCTCAACTGCAACAAATAGGTAACCAAATTTCTCAATTAACCTCACAACTTGGCCCACATCCATCAAATGACCACAGGTCCCAAAATTCCCAATAGCCTAACTTCAATCCACCACCCACTAGTCCTCGAGAACTTAACCTGGATCATGAAATAGAGTCTATGATGGAAATGCTTTAGGGGTTGCAACTTGTAAAATAGACACGACAATAAAAATTCGAGTAACGTTGTCCTTATCTATTTGACCATGATATCATGTGGTCCCCTTTTCCACCATGCTTCGAACCACCTAAATTCGAGAAATATAATGGAAAATTTGATCCCCATGAGCATGTCTAGTAGTTTTATATGTTATGTCAAGAAGTAGCCTACGACAACTCCTACCTATTAAGAATTTTTTCAAGAAGTCTGGGTGGTCCCACACATGAATGGTTCCTTCATCTACCTAAGGGTTCCATTACTAAATTTTCCAATATAACTGAAAAAAAATTCAAACACATCTCTTATAATGTGGAACACGATGTCACCATGATTGATCTATGTAACACTAAATAATGTAACGGAAAAAAATTCTCATCCTTCTTACAACGATGGTGGGCCCTTGCTAGTCACATTTCGTGGCTTGTCCCTGAAAAGAAATATTTAATCGAATGAGGTGAAATATAAATCGAGGACAAAGCACATTCTTCATCTCAAAATAAAAAGCTTAGAATATATCAAAATCCACTTCCAAATAATTCTCAAACCCATACTTCAAATTAGGTTTACCAAAATTCTGGAAAAAAACCCCAAGTCATCTAGCCAATGTTCTAATCACATCAATTACCATCACGTATCATTCTAGTATGAATCTCTTGTTGACCACATCTACCATTCCCCACATCAAGTAGTTAGTATTAGAGTTAAAAGTCATTCACAAAACCCTCAGTTTGTAGTTACCACATGAACGAGCCGTGCAGTGGTCTAAGGAGATGCTCCATCCTCCTCAAATCCACAACCACAAGCCCAGTACAATATCATTCAAAAAATTTGGAAGACCCTCACCAAAATATCCAATATAATGGATATTCTCAACAAATCCTTTGTACACAAATATATTATTTATCATACCCTCCAAGAAACGCATGTCCTAAATGACATCAATCCCACACAATTCCAAGCTATTGTTACTCATATTTACCCCCATCCCATATTACAACTCACCTTTACCTAGCAAGAATTTCAACTGCAAAACCTGATGCACAATCATGTCAAAAGAGTACTGGTGGACAACAATATCTATAGTTAACCTATGTACCTTATCTCTCATCCAAAAAATTAGGGTTTAATGAATTGTATCTAAGGAAGGATATAATTACCATTAAAGCATATGATAGTACTGAGAGAAAATTTGTGGTCACCTTATATCTTCCTATAAATGTATGGCTTATCATGCTCCCTGCCCTAGTACACGTCATGGTCATTTAGTTCCCATATAATCTCTTGCTTGGTGGACCATGGATCCATGAAATTCATGTCGTAACTTCTACATTACATCAATGTATCAAATTCAAGCATGTCAGCATAGAGGTCAACATATATAGTGACCCTCAACCCTTCCAATATTTCCAAGAACTTGAATTACAAGGATATTACGAACCATATTGTCCTATCAGCAAAATTGTGCCTTCGCAATCTCTGTCTCCACCATCATCTAGTAATTCATGTGTCTCACATGACATTCTTCCATCCACATTGTATAATGCCTCATCATCCTCCGCCCCTCTCTTACCAACATCATCCATATCCACTCCTCTTCTACCTACTCCGCCGCTCAAGCTAAAATCTATAGGGTGTGGGGAATAACAAACTTTCAGCATTGAGTAACTACTCTCACCTAAACAACATGGTAGGCCCAACATCTATCAAGTATAAAGGTAAAAATATTCATTAGGATCTTCCACTTTTATTCATTGTGGGTATCTTGTTGACGAGTACCTCAAGCCATCCAACACCACATGGCTAATTGATGACTCTATTCCATCCTACTACTTAGAAAACAAATATTTGATTTGTAATCGAATGATCACTCACACAAGTTATTTTGGATGAGGACTAGGTCGCAATGACTAAGGTGTCCCCGAACCTCTTACTATCATCCCGAACCTTGATGGTCGCAGACTTGGGTATCAACCACCTAGTGAGGGTATCGAAAATGACCATAGCTACATGACTAAAACTACTAAGGAGCCCATAGACACCATCAAAACAAGTTCCATCTATAGCCAATATGAAGACCTCGCCGCCACCAATCTCTTTCACGACACCACCATATTTTCCATCAATGTCAATCTCACTTACCCACAACTTATCTAGTGGGACCAGCAATGTGAACATATCACTCTTGATACATTTCAAAATGATGAGGAAATTCTTGAATTCATGGGAACTCGAGATTATATACCTACTTGGAATCATAAGAAAGGTTTCTTTTATCCATTTTTACCCCCTGGGCAAAATATTAGATTGGCCATGACCCTGTGAGAGAAGAAAGAGAAGAAACGGATCTGTCGCATGAATCTGTGTCTTATATCTATTTGACAGACTCGGGCAGGCTCTAAAATAAAAAGGGAAAAGGTCAGCGTTTGAGCCCGAGTCAAAGTCAAAACGGGGAGTCAGAGGGAAAAGGTGAAAATATTCCTTTTGTCCAAAAGGGCATAAAGGAAAAGATGGAAGTGCATCTCCCCAACCAACCAAAGAGCTACCACGTGTCCAATATGGAGCTTCGGGGACCCAGTTTTCAAGTTTTTTTCTGACCCATTTATACGGACTCGATCACGAAAACTTCGAAGGGGCATAGGTTTCGACTCACGGACCTGCAAACCTAATTGTAAATATCTACACCATTGTTGCCACGTGTCTCGACATCCTCTATGCAATAGGGAAGCCTAAATGAGTGCCAGGTTTTTTTGTGGCCCTAGTAGGTGAAAAATGGAGAGAAGATGTCTTCCAGGCCATTAACGTACAAGATCTTCAATCTCTTCAACTACCAAATCCGATTCGATTCGATCTGCTGGGGAACCAGAAGTGACATATTATGGGTGAATTTGTAGAAGGCATTGATATTTAATGGTTTAACTTTCAAAGTGGGATTTGATGCATATCTCGATAGTGGTTGAAATAGGATTCAAATTTTCCCTCTTCTCTCTCTCTTTTCTCTTTCTATATACTGCAACACTTCTTGTTTGAGAAGGGGAGGACATTTTGGGCATAGAGAAACTTTGTCAAATTTGTTTTCTCGATGCCATTTTTGAGCAGCAAACCTTCTCCCACATCTGGAAAATCTGTTTGTGCCTCTATTCTAGAAATGTAATGGTATGTGCACCTTCTAGAGCAATAAAAAACATGTGTTTTTGTGGTGTTCTTCAACAGTTCGCATCGTTTTGTTGTTTCCCTATGCTTCTCCCTTATAAGATTTTTTTTTATATGCATGTATTTCACATTTGTAGGTGCAGGATGTTGTGTTTCATGTATTTTAATGGAAAATTTGAATATCTAGACTGTGTCACTTATGTTCTAACCTCCCTCATCTCCATTTTCTTTGTTTCTTTCTCCCTCAATAGAATATCTCGCTACCTTTGCTAGTGTATCACCGCTTTAGTGTAGGATATGTTTTTTCTAGTCTTTCTTTCTCTCCTTGGTCTCCTTGGAATGGTCAGAATAGGATTATATTTAGCTCTCCTACACTAGAATAGCTTGTGGCAGGTAATTTAGGAAGAGGGAACCAACCTTCTCTAGAGGAGCTTTCCCATTTGCAAGGTCCCAAAACTCGGGGAATGTTTCAATGTTATGCAATCACACCAGATGATTCTACCTTAGAAAAAGTAGATTTTTAGAACTCATTTGGGGGTACTGTGATTTCGCACTAATAGTTTTGGCACTCTCAGTGGGACACTAGGGTTAGATATTTCATCTTCTCTTAGTGTCTCAACAAAAACAACAAAAATTACACCACTGAGCACCACTAACAGTTTTGGCACGCCCGGTGTGACCAAAGGTCTTCACTTTATGTGCATCAAGTTGATGTGTTCTTGGTGGGATTCCAGCCTTTGGAGGCACTCTGCAAACACATATGGTGACTCCATCTGGTTAACAACACCATCCTTTGAGTTGTAGACCTTCTTCCCATCCATTTCCACTCGATTATCATCCATTTTCTTCTTCCATCTCTTTCATCTTCTTCAATCCCATGAATTTGTGTAATCATGACTTCATTCCCACCACAAAATTCACACTCTATAGCAGAAAAAGTACGTTCTAACTCCAATATGCTTTACAAACTCCTTCAAATCAACATTTTGAGATCAGATCCAAGACCATTATGCATAGTTACACCATATGAGCAGCAATGCCAAAATCAGTTTGACTATGGAGCTTATCCAAGGAGCAAGGGGTACACATAAATAATGAAGTGATAGTCAAATGCAGAGGATGCTGGTCATGTTAGAGAAGATCCAAAAAATGGAGATTGACATGGTTAAGTCAAGAGGCTACAACTCGAATGAAGGCATTTAAGAATTGGTTTTAGGACACCTTATCCATGGGAAGGCCCCTTTTCCGAGACATTACAACCCTCAAGAGAAGCTTGGACTTCATGGTTGGAAGTGTTGCCTCAACTTACATAGTGGATTGAGGACATTGGGGCTTATAAGCAAAGTGTGGGACAACCTTGTCAATGGGCATGTGAATCACTAGCTCCACTATCTTTAATTGTCTATATCCCTCAATCTTTATCATTTCAGTAGAGGCAAAAGTCAAGCCCCTCACTTACTAGCCCCAAGTGTTGATTTCATTTATCCATCTCCTAGTCTTCCACCTCATCTCATTTCTTCTTTCCTTTTCCCTTCCAAATAGTCATCCCCTCCAAACAAATAAGAAGTTGTACCTCCCTTCCCATCACAAATAATTTCAAAGAGGGTTGAACCCCAACTTGCCACTCCTCTTGCTTTCCCTAAGCCCACATCGGGAAGGGACTTAAGAATCTAGTCAAAGAGAACAACAAGAAGAGGAGCCTAATAGAAAAGAAATGACAGACAATCTAAATATTTAGGTTGTCAAATTTGGGTTTTACAAATATCCCCTTGACAGGAAAGCAAATAGAGGAGGTCAATATTAAAGAACCAGTGGTGGTTGAGGCTGAGTTTGCAGTAGAAGAAGAGTAAGAACAAGAGGATGAAAAATTAGTCCCCAAGCCCCATTGAAGAGGAATAAATGGGAGAGATCAGATCAGTGTTGATGCCACTTAATAAAGAATGCATCATTGAAGATTTTTTGCTTTCATTTCAAGGGCCTGATTTGATTGATAAACCCATGATGGAAGAGGACCATACAATTCCAGAGGCTCTAAGTGTGGAGCAAGCCATAGAAGAAACTTCAGTTCTTCCTCCCACTTCATCCCCTTCAAACTCTGAATGTCGAAGAAGAGTTTGAGCTTTCAAACTTCATGTTTGAAGATGAGGGGAACCATGGTGAGCAAGTTACAAATTCAAAAGGACACCATGGAGGAGATAGAAACACCTGCAACATGAAAATGAGGAGGCAAGAATATCTGTCTGAATTGAGAGGATTGATCTTGATGGAGAGGAGCCCGATGGAGATCAAATCATTTGCTTCTCCATCCATCCGCCTTCTAAGAACATGAGTTTACTACCATGAGAGGAGAACATCCAAGTGACAAAAGCCTGCACTCTCACAACGTCCCTCAGGAACCAAGGTTGGAAGATCTTGATCTTTCATGTTCTTTAAAGGAGGAGGAAGAGAAAAAGGTAGGAGGATGTCATCATCTCTCTCACACCATCCTCCCAAGAAGGTCCACAAGAGGACTCCATTTTTGGAGTTATAATTTCAGATCTATAGGCACACCTAATTAAATCAAACCTTGCCCAATCAGATTTTTGACGTCATTGGAGCCAAAGGAGCAGCCACAAACCAGTCATGTCTGTTTTAGGGCATGAGGATGAGCTATGCGAAGCACCAAGGATCAGCTGCCATACCTCTTCAATCTAAATGTAGAGTAACTAAAAGATTTATTTGATTTGTCTCTAACTGATACTTTAGTGATTTGGGTGGAAGATCAACTTTTAGTTAGTTTTTCACTCATCCAACTAGCCATATTCAGTACCAAATCAGTTGCATGGCTGCCATTTTTGAGGAAGGGAAGCTATTTCTCACTACCAGTTGTAGACTTTGTTTGAGTTCCCTTTGCTTTTGGTTAGAGTAGAGTAGGTAGGTTTATTTTCAGCAGAAGAAGTGCTTATGCACACTCTGCATGTTCCATTTAGAGCATGTATGATTTTCAGATTTGTACATAGTTTTCCGTGATGTTGTATTGCTCTTGCACAGTCCATTTCTAGTTGGATTTTGGTGAAGTTAAAATCCAAGTTCAATGGGTTTTCCAGTAGCTCAGGGATCAAATCTTCAAAATTTTAGATTAGTTTCATGTTTATTAGGTAGACTCCATGCCCAATGGATGCTAAAAAAGGTCATTAGTCTCTTCATCTAGTAGGAAAATGTCCCCGTGCGAGTCACCAAAATTGTTATCCCAAATTTTGCACACCCCCAGGACAAGTATTGGTTAAGACACGACCCTATGCATAGAAGAAAATATGAAGGGAAAACAAATCTGTCACATGAATTCGTATCTTAGCTCTACTTTGAAAAAATCGGGTAAGCTCTAAAATAAAAAGGAAAAAGGTCAAAGTTTGAGCCCGAGTCAAAGCCAAAACAGGGAGTTAAAGAAAAAGGTGAAAATGTTCCTTTTGTCAAAAAGTGCACAAAGGAAAAGATGGAATCACATCTCCCCAACCAACCAAAGAGATGCCACGTGTCCCATAGTCAGAGCTTTGGGACCCATTTTTCAATTTGTTTTCCCACCCAGTTTGTACGGACTCGATGATAAAGGGGGAAAAGGTAAATCTTTCAGACCCAGCAAACTCGAATTTTTACAAATCTTACACTGTATGGAAGTGTCACGACATCCTCATACACAAAAGGGAAGCCCAAACGAAATCGCCAAGCTACTGCGTGACCCTAGCTTGGTACAAAAATGAAGAAGAAATATTCTGGGCCATTAAATGTAGGATCTCCAATGCTCTTTAACTACCATATCGGATTCGATTCAATCCGATGGGGAACCAAAAGTGACATATTGTGGGCGGATTTGCATAGAAGGAATTGATATTTAGTAGTTAAAATTTCAAAGCATGGTATTCGATGCATATCCCGGGGTGGTTGAAACAGGATTTGACTTTTCCCTCTTCTCTTTCTCTTATTCTTTCTATAGATATTGTAAAACTTCTCGTTTGAGAAGGGGAGACATTCTAGGCATAGATAAACTCCTATCAAATTTGTTTCTTGATGCCATTTTTGAGTAGCGAAACCTTCTCGCATTCTTGGAAAATCTATTTGTGCCTCTATTCCAGAAATGTAATGGTCTGTGCACCTTCTAGAGAAATAAAAAACGTGTTTTTGTGGTGTTCTTCAAACCTTTGCATCGTTTTGTTGTTTATTTGTGCCTCTCCCTTCTAGATTTATTTTTCTGTGCATGTATTTCATATTTGCAGGTGTAAGATGTTGTGTTTCATGGATTTTAATGGTGAATTTGAAGATCTGGGCCATGTCACTTATGTTTGACCTCCCTTATCTCCATTTTCTCTGTTTCTTTCTCCCTCAACAGAATTTCTTGCTTCCTTTTCTAGTGTATCACCGATTTAGTGTAGGTTTTGTTATTTCCAGTCTTTCTTTCTCTCCTTGGTCTCCTCTGGAATGGTTAGATTAGGATCAGATTTAGCTTTGCTGCATTGGAATAGCTCATGGTAGGTAGTTTAGGAAGAGGAACAAACCTTCTCTAGAGGATCATTCCCATTTCGCAAGGTACCACAGCTTGGGGAATGATCCAATGTTATGTAATCACACCAGATGATTCTTCCTTAGAAAAGTATATTTTTAGAACTCATTTGGGGGTGTTGTGATTTCGCACTAATAGTTTCCAAGTATTTTTAAATGATGACACCTACTTTTGTGATCAAGAGTCTACCTTCTCTATTAAATCTCAATCCAATAGCCCTTATCCTAACTCCTCTTTTCATCTCAACAATGAGGATTCCCTTGCAGAATTCTTCCAAGATCCCCCAAATCCTTTACAAGACTCGGTTATGGATCAAATTCTTCTGGCTCTTGAAACTCTACAAGATGCTTCAACGTCATTAATTAAGGAAACTATTGACATTAACATTGACACTGAAGAATACCCCAAGATCCTCAAATTGGGGGCATCCTTATCAGTAAAAAAACAAGCCACCTTTACAGTACTCCTAAAGTAATTCTCAAATGTATTCTCACGGTCCTATGTAGATATGTCTGGTCTCGATCCATCTCTAGTGGTTCAAAATTTTGTGGTGCGTAAAGATGCAAAGCCAGTTAAGTAAAAACTACGCAAGATGCATCCAAACATTTCCCTACTCGTCAGAGAAGAATTGCAGAATCTACTCAACGTCATTTTCATCCAACCTATTGACTATTCTAATTAGATATATAACATTCTCCTAGTAGGTAAAAATGTTTGGTCATCCATATTTGTATATACTTCCGCGATATTAACAATGTTTTCCCAAAAGGTGACTTTCCCTTACCAAATATCAGCATGAATGTACTCTACATCTAGACAAGAAATGTTATCCCTCATGGACAGTTTCTCTGGATATAATCAGATAAAAATAGCTAAAGAATATCAACATAATACTTCCCTCACTACACCATGGGGCATGTTTTGCTACCAAGTCATGCCCTTTGTCCTTTAAAATTCCAAAGTTACTTACCAATATGCCATGACTGTCATATTCCATGATATGATGCACGACATCGTTGAAGATTATGATGATGACATTTTGGGAAAATCTAAGACCATAGAAGAACATCCCATGGTTCTTCGTCGTATCTTTGAACGAATCCAAGAATACAAAGTTTGACTTAACCCCAAGAAATGTTTTTCTGGTGTTACATCTGGCAAGCTACTTGGTTTTATTGTCTCACACTAAAAAATCAAAATTGACCTAGAAAAATTAAATATATTGTTGAAATGTCTCTAGTACAAATCTAAAACAACTAAGAAGCCTACAAGGTAAAATCCAAGCCATCAGAAGGTTCATAGCACATCTCACCAACAAGTGCCATCCATTTCATCATTTACTCAAAAAAGGAACAATATTCCATCAGAATGAAGAATGTCAAGCCTCTTTTTACAAAATCAAGGAATATTTAATGCATCCTCTAGTCATAGTGCCTCCTACTCCAAGAATTACTCTCTATAAGGGTATGATTTAAATGAGCATATGAACATCATGCATCTAAAATGATTATATGCCTAAGTTCCCACCGCTCTAAACCAAAATAAAAGTAATTAAAAACAAAACAAATCAATAAAAAAAATCCATCCAATGGTGAAAATCACTTCGTTGCCACCTTGGGAAAGTATCATAGTGAAAACTAGTTTCTGGTGCTAAAGTAAATCATATCCTATGTCCACTAGTGCCCTACAAACTCCATCAACACACTATGGGAAAACCCCTTCATTCCTACTTATATTTTCATCCCTATCCACATCCTATGATCTTAAATCTAGACTTCTTCTGATCCTCGCCATGAAACAATAGATCTATCACAACTAGGAACACTATTCTGATCCTATCTAAGGTCACATTACATACGGTCATATCCTAGGGAACTACAGTAATAAGCTTGATCTAATTCAAATGTCAGGAAATTCAACCCTTGTAAGATCATGAGGCCTTCATGTCTCTCCCAACCCCCCCCCATCCACCTGTTCTCACCAATTTTTTCCCTTTACAGTTACTTTCCCTTTCTCTCTGTTGTTTTACCCTATTTCGCGTTATGGAAATGTTGTAAATACTTGTATAAATAAAATTCCATTTTAATTTTCCTTTACTAAATCCATCGCATTTACCATATGTAAATACAATCATCACATCATACACATCAACAAATAAAATACCACAAAACTACAACACATAATAGTCTGTCTCATAGTAAACCATCGCATGCATCCATCTAAACATCAAACTTCACCATATACACCATATTCATAAATACACATTATCACATATAATCCTCTAAAAAAACCTACAAATCTAAAAACCATCATCATCGTCATCATATCATTATCTAACATGATCAAATCATCAAAAACAATAACTATCCATCATAAACATATATCAAAAACAACAACATCAGTACCTCATTATCATAAACATCATTAATTACGTTATCTACACATCAATAAAACAAATCATCTAATGTATCAACCATAAAATATGTAAGTACTCAAATAAAATCCTATGTGTCACCATAAAAACTATAATATTGTCATCATACATCATCAAAATTACAAAAATAAAGTAAATAATCATCATCTCATCTATAACATCATCGTCATGAACCATCAGCATATATGATAAAACACAATATAAAATAGCATCATCTCATCAATAACATCATCATCATATTAATCACATACAAACTCATAAATCATAACCACATTAGCTCATGTCATCATCAAAATCATCATCATTATCATCAATCTAAAATGACATAATACTATATCATCGCAACTCATCATGTACCTCGTCAAAAAATCAATAATACATCATGAGTTATCAATACATCTACATCAAAAATATGACCATCCTAGACATCATAAAATATCCCATAAAATACGTATGATATAATACAAACATAATAGCTGACATTGGCTACATATGTACACCTCCAAAAATGATGCACATCACTACATTGAGCTATCAGTATCATCACCTACCCCAACTATTTGTTGTTGTAAGATACTAGCAGTACTCTTAAAGGCTGTCAGTTGTCCCAATCTCCTATCATCTATATACTCTGCATAACTTCATGGCTCCAGAAGCTCATGAGCCATAAGGCCCTCATAATATCTCATCTCCTCTACTATGGCCTGATACTACCTTAATGATACTGTGCTAGGGGGTGTCATTTGTCTTTCTCCCTAAGAAGTATCAGGGGGTGTCATTGGTCATACTCCCTATGAAACACCATGTGTCTCACTCCCCTTTGTTGTTGTATCCAAAGGGCCATATCTATTCATGTAAGAATCGTGTTAATAGTGATACCTATCTTGATGTCATAAGGCCCGATCTCTCTCCTGTCTCAACCCCTCCATTACTTGTTGAATCTACGTCAACTCCCCTATAAGTGATCAATATTTGCATCCATTCACCCTACCCTCCTAACACATAAAAACTTTTGACATGATCACTTCTCATCTCAAATCTTGTACCTCTCTCAATAAATATACGTGTCTTGCTTGCATCCCTTCTATCTCCACGGCCCGTGCATGGGCCTCTTCCTCTATCCTATTAATCAACACCTATAACTTGACACCCCTGTATCAACTAGCCTTGATGCACCTACTAATCCTAAGACCCCTATGCCTATAAAACCTATCCCAGATGGCCTTTATATATCCCACGATGCTAGCATAACTGTCTATAGTGACCCCCTAGTAATCATCCTCATCCATTGCATCCACCACCCGTCTATTTTGGACTCTAGAATGGGGCATCCTGTATGAGTGAATGAACCACTAGCTATTGAAGTGGAGGACATCCCAATATAACAACCAATAGAGCCCACTATAACTCCTCCTCTGCTTGTCCATTTGGTCTATGGACCACTACTTCCTTCCCCTACAGCATACCCCTATACTCATGTCATCATTCGTGAAAAAATATCATCCCTCTTAGCAACCGTGTCAGTTTGGCAAACCTAATCCCCACCCACCACTCCTCATATCCCTATATGGTACCAAGATCTTCCAATGTTAGTAAAGGTGCCCATGAGACAACCTACATCTCATCAAATCTGGCCCTCACCACATTTGCTAGAATCACAACACCCCACTCCTCATACTCCCATGTGGTACATAAGAATTACATGGTATCCTATCAGGATATCCTCAATGATACTAAATTGTTGTAGCATGTGATCTATTTTATGTCTCTCTATCATGTATGGCTTGCCCTCATCAAATAGTATGGTGTCTGGATCATTTGTAGTTGTATCTAGTCTCCCTCCCACGACTCATACTTCCAGTATGGTCTCCATGTGATATCACCTACCTGTAACTCATCAATCATGTGTCTGTACCATTCCATCTCCCTCAAATGCTCCCTCTTGCCCATGTGAATATACCAATTGTATAGGTAAGGCTCCCCAGCCTAGTGTTATTATCAGATTTCGATCAGACTACCCACAACTATATGATCATAACTCTATATCTTTAGTAGGATTCCTTCTCCCATACTCCTACCTCCTCGGTAAGATACTTTGTGTAAGGCACAGTATAATTGTGCCAATACCACAGGAGCCCATGGAAACACTATATCAGACTGCCACATAGCATGTACCACATCTGTAAACCTAATGTTGAAATATTGGCCTCCACCATCTAACAATAAAATGTAGCTGATCAAGGAGTAGAGTAGCATCGAAACACACTCCATGTAGCCCTCTCTGAAATAAAATCCTAAGTCTATCTGCAATGTTTGGTGGGGTGCATCCTATACGTCCGTCAGAAACCTCAATCATGCTCTAGGCCTCAACCTATTCCATACCACTCTCTCGCCCTCCACGGGAAGTCGGTATATAGGTAGAAATCATCTAATGACACTGTCATCTCTCACATAAGTAATCAAAATTTTACTTGTCTCTTAGTTCCAGTGCTTTGTTAACACATTCAATAAGCCTCAATCCACTTGCATAAATGACATACTCATTACATGTAGAAATCCCAACACATGCAATAATGAAGCCTCATCCTCCTTCGCCTCCTTCTCAAAAGCCCTAAATAAATGTCTCAAGGTGGCTAAACAACAATTCTTGACCTGTACAGCACCTAAAACAACATGCACACATCAAACATCATATAGTAAACCCTTAACCACCATTATCCACCTCATAAATACTTATTTTCCGTAATCCACTCATTAAAAAATCCTAACTCCCAACATTTTGGCATAGGCACCACTTTATAACAAAGGCACCAATTCCTACAAATGTGTCATTTCATACATAGGTGACAATTCAAAACATAGGCAACATTTTAGAACATAGGCATCATTTTCCGTTCCCTATATAGAACATAAGCGCCATTATGTTTCCTTTTCTACCCACCTTGACGTAGGTGCTACTATTTATTACATAGGAGCCAAACCTTGCACATAAGCACTAATTTAAACATAGGAACCAATCTGGAACATAGGTGCAAATCCTCTCCCACTCCCAAGTGCATAGGCACCAAAACATAGCCCACCCTAGTTGCAATAGGTGCCAAAAACTTGTACAAACCTCCCCAGCGATGCATAGGCACCATGATTGGCACATAGGCAACCACTTCATACCCTAGGTCCATCGGTTTTCGTGTTATTGGTAAGTCCTCACTCAATCCACTTAGTGATCAGTAATCCTCACATAGGCCATTACGCTCTCTCAAAGGCTCTCGTTCTCTATTATACATGGTGAAAATGACTCGTCTCGTGGTTCTCAAAGCCCTTTTATACCCACCGCGATACCCTAAAAACTTCTAGCACCTTGTTTGTTTGTTTTTCCTCCCGTTTTTTCCTAACCTCTCAAAATCCCCTCATCTATCAACAAGTTATTAAAAATCAAAAAATTAAAAATTATTAAAAATCCAAAAATTATATTAAATCAAAAAGACCAAAAAATTATTAAAAATCCAAAAAAATCAGAAAAAATATTAGAAATAAAAATAATCCAAAAATTATAAAAAATCCAAAAAATCAAAAAAATTATAAAAAAACAAAAAAATTATAAAAAACCCCAAAAAATAAAAAAATGAATAAAATCACCAACTTATAGAATTTAAATATATGCATCATCCACAATTTAAAAACCTAGCAATATAAATGCAATGTGTGTTTTTTGTTTGTATGTTTTCTTACTTATCTCCATTTACATTTTGGCTGATGACATGAGGTCCCTTTTTTTCTTTTACACGACCGATGATACGAGGTCACTTTTTTCTGGTCCAATTATATGAGGACCATCATAATTTTACTTTTTTTGATGACATGAGGACAAGGGCATTTAGCAATTTATTTTGCCACGGTTGTTATACCATGGTGCACCTTGCTCTACGCCACATTAATCACATTGTTAATGATGACCACAGGGGGTACTCTATGGACGCATACCAATTCCTACCCTCTTCATCACTTAATTAACTATCCAATATTCTTGTCCCCTATCCAATCAATACTTCATCAATCAAATCTAAGGCCCACAACTACCATTCTCACCCCTCAGTTGGGGCATATTTAAATACCCTCTTATCAAGCCATCAAGTATTCTTATCATCTAAAATTGATCCCTCTCATCCAAAAGAAACTCAGACCATCCAATCCATCATCCTATTATCAACCTACACCCCTTAATTGGGGCATCCTCTAGTCCCAAATCATCTAACCCTCACCCCCTGACTGGGGCATCTTCTAAATCCAGCAATCCTAAATCTTCACCCTTGTCATACATCATTGACTGGGGCACCCTTTTTTCCAAAATATATCGTAATTCTTCAATCTCCTACTCCTATTCCTTTGAATCCTCACTTCTCTAATCCTCTAATTTGGTACCTCAAATATTCTAATCCTTTGAACCCTCTAATTCTCTTGTCCTCAAATCCTCCATCCTCTACTCCTCCTAATCCTGTAAGCTATGAAAAATACACTACTAATAAGGAAGTAAAATACCAATAATCATACCTCCTCCTTCATGTTCCGTAGCAAACCTCGAGAATGGGCTAGGAAACTTGGATTGAGCCCTGATTTTGTGATATGTAGGTGATTTTCTTTAAGACGGAGCAAGACCTTCCTGCAACAACGGATCCTCTTACTTTGCACTAGATGGAGACAAAAGGATTATGAGGCTATTTTGGCATTAGGACGAGGCAAAAGGATGTTCTTTGCTCAAAGGATGCAAGAACTTAGATATAGCATGCAAGCTTATTCTCCGCGTGTTTAGAGGGGAGGGGGTAAGGTTGTATTTATAGCCAGAGGGGAGTGATTAACTTAGATTAATTTAAGTAATCATGGTTTGAAAATCTGGGCAAGATTAAGTGAGTGGTTTGAAAATGTGGGCAAGATTAGGTGAGTGGTTTGAAAATGTGGGCAAGATTAGGTGAGTGGTTTGAAAATGTGGGCAAGATTAGATGAGTGGGGACCACGAAGAATGGGTGAAGATTTGAATTATATTTTTAATTCATAAGTGGAGGATTTTAGGTGAGTGGGGACCACGAAAGGGTGGGTGAGGATTTGAATTTGAATTTTTAATTCAATAGTGGAAAAACATGGAGAATAATGACATGTGATGAGGATTGGGTTATTTTTTAGATTTTGAAATGGATAATTAATCAAATTATATTTGATTAATTCGAAGTGTATTTTTGTGGGAAATGAGGAAGGGGAATTAATTGATTTAGGATAGATGTGAAAATTGGGGGTGTCTACAAATCCAATTCTTCACAATCCTCTACATCCTCCCATCTTCCTACTCTCTACTCCTAATCCTCTTCATTTCCAAAATCTTCTCATCCACTAAACATTCACTCATATTATAGCTTTGGCCTTTCATCTGTTTGAGTGGTCACTCGACTCATTTCCTCTTCGATCAACCCTCGAGGGGGCATCACCCTCACTATCTACCCCGCAATCTATCTTTATTTGAATGATCATTACTATGCATTAACCATTCAAAAAGGGGTAAAATGTAGACATGTAAAATTTAAACATGATCATTTAGAAAATAACATGCTTATTATACATTAATAATACCCCATGACTAACCATATAATAATTAATCATGAAATTAATTATCATTATCCCTATTATCATAGCTTAATTATTTCTATTAATCACCCCATAATCCCATCTCATCCTTAATTATATTAATACATCATTAATATTTCATTATCCCATTAACTAATCTCTATTATCAATTTCTAAGAATTAAAAATACCTACTCACCTACCCACCTACCCTACACCTAGCTTCTCCATCTAATCATTCTAGTAATCACATTTAATTTCACCTAATCCTAAGATAAATAATCCTCTAAATCTAGAGGCTTCGATTTATACAAGCCTCTCTAATTTTCCCTCTTCCATATTTAAAATTTTAATTATTTCCCTCCCTCCTTTGAATTTTCAATTCAATGGAGGCTTCTTCAAATCTCTAGAATTTTCTGATTCTAGATATTTCTTCTTCTCACCAAATCTTCACCATTGATCTACCATTTACATGGCAAGATCTCAACCATCCATTCTTCCTTCCTCTAACTATAAATATAAGTACCACCCTCCATAGAAACCATCTTATAAAATTACAAGTATATGTTGTCAAAATACTTATAAACAAAGATCTCAATCTTCAAGCATTCCATTAAGAAAAATCATAATTCAACAAACGGAGGTGTTGTCCAATTCATCATACAAAAACTAAAACATCATAACAAATATCATAAGTACATCTAAAGAAACAAGTGAAGAGAATTAGATCTTGTAGGTAAGTGCAGGTATAACACTCTTTCTCCCTTGTTATCATGCTCAATATGCGGTAGATGATAGGTGTGTTAGATTAGGAATTAGATTGGTTTAGTTCTTGTTTTGTATTTACAACTAACATCACTTTTTATATACAAATAGGTTTATTATTAAACACTAATTAAAGAGTAACTGATTGTAAACAATCATATAAAAGTGCTAATATTATGAAATAAAATAATCAAGTATGAAACCATAAGCAAGGGATGTATAAATAATGACTTAGCTGATTAATGCTTGATTTAGAAGTTATCTGGACTGAGAAAATTGTTGATAACGAAGTGAGTAGTGTCGTAAATGCTCATGATAAATTTTTAACTGCAGGAATGAGGTCAGGACACGGGCACCCAGGGAAGGATAGGGACATTTGAGCACTAAATACCTCTTTTGGGTGTATGTGACTGCGAAAATGATCAGAACCTGATCTTTACTATGTTTTACAAGTGTCGCAAATAATCCTTATTGATCTCATGTGTGTCTCTCTTTGATCATCGAGGGTACTTGTAACCTAAAAATATATATCACTTGAAAAATCCATCAAATCCAAAAAATAAAGATGTGGAATGGGGATTCAGATTGACCTCAATAGTCACCCTAAAAGTGAATTTACGATCAAGCATTGCACTACATCTCAAAATCTATGTAGTTCTGGTGTGTGTTTGTAATAATTGTACCCTAGGATGCCCTTGTGAAAGCTACACTTGATAGTGAGTTATAACTATATGTAGTAATGTAATAGAATGTGTGGATGGAAAAATGAATTTTCCCTTCATATGTTGTGTATGAAAATTTACATCCCTTGTCCCTTGAGTGGATTTCTAGGTGGATGCCTTTAGAGTGCTTTAGGCACCTTTTAGATGCAAGCTTAGGTAATTCTAGTAATGCTTGGTGCTTGGTCCTTGATTTTGAACACATTACTATGTATTTATATGATTCCCTTGTTTGAATTTTGTAATTGACAAATGAAAGGCCAACCCATAAGTAAAAAAGATGCCCGAAAGATAAAAGAAACCCAAAAATATCGAGTAAGGTGGAAAAGGGTCAGGGGTTCACAAAGGGGATAGGAGCACCTTGGCGTTGGTGTTTGGAGTTATAAAAAATTAATAAGTAAAATATTGACTGGGTTGTAGGGTGTGTAAGATCAAATAGAAAATAAGAAATAAAGAAAAAAGGCCAAATATAGTTGTCAATTACTAGTTTTCTTACTTAGGAATCATGTAAATGCTAGCATGATTTTAGGACCTAGAAATATACCCAAGTGCATAATTTTATGTCTGCATTTTCCTCCACTTTATGTTGTTTATTGGATACTTAATAACTTGATAGTTATAAGTTACACACCTTATGATATTGTAGAGTGTGTGGAAAATAGTGTGCTGACTGGAGAAGTGAAGCGTGAAATGGTGCAAATTGAAGCGATAAGACTAGGAAATGAAAGTGACTAGGGATGAAGCATGTGCATTGGATTGTATATGTTGTTGTATTTATACTTATTTTTATAGGCTAATTTTTGTTGCGTGTTAAGGATAGACCTGTAAAAGAAGATCGAAAGAGTAGTCAAAGTTCTGTAAATGAAAATTCTAAGTGAAATATGCAAAAGTGTAAAATTAATAGTAAAGGAAAGTGTGCACCTGATGTAAAAAAGTGTAAAAGGATAGAAAAATGTTCATAAATGCTGTGAAGATTGATTTTTTTGGGAAATCTCACACCAAGTGTAAGTTTTTTTGGGTGATCTCATGCCAAAGAGAAAATTTTGGGGAGAGAGGTATATCTTTACTCTTCATCCATGACTCTTCCCGATAAATATCAATGCATATGGTGTGTCCCTGTTTTGTTCATGTTGTCCCTGATTTTTTCTGAATGTAATGATTTTCCAATTAAAATGGATATTGCATGCATTTTATTACTACAGGATTGTCCATGATACTATCAAACTGATCTAAAGGTTTATGTTAATTGTGTTGATCTAATAATCTAACTGTATGTGCCCCCAGGACATTAGTTCCCAGGGCCTCCACACGTGCCCAGACACTATTGTTTGAATCTAAAAACCAGTGTTTTTGTTATGCTGAGGACCCAAGTCAGATTCTAGGTCATTCTGTAATTGTATTCTTATGTCAATTTTTTGATGTATTGTGTTGTGATGTAGCTATGATCTTTTGTATGGGGTATTTTATTCACCTAATGTATGTCCCCCTTGTTTGGGGTGCATGTGACGTCGGTAGGAGTGTGTGGCCCAAAAGAGAGGACGTGATGCTAATTTAAAAATTGATACCTATAAGGGGTAGGGGATGTGCATAGTAGAGACCAAGGCACGTGAAAACAAACTAGCTAGATACATGTGTTAGTATAAAAAGTGCCAAGCATGTCATAGAAAAATAGTGTAACAAACAAATGTGCATACAAGATAGACCACAAAAAGAGGGTTTGAAACATGGGACATCACTCACAACGTCACAAGACAAGCATTGCCGAAGTAGCCAAAATCATACAAGAAATAATTGAACAAGACAAAGGGCATAGCCCACAAACAATGGAATACAATAGCAAACAATGTCAAACAAGATGTAATAGACAATTATGGTGACATATAGTCATGCAAGGAAAATTATGCGCATGAAGCACTCATTGGCATGTTAGGAAGATAAGAAGTATGTCGTATTTAATAAAATATAAAATATTATTAAATATAAATTTCAAAATCACTACAATGATGTAGAATAAAAATTAAAATGCTAAACACTTTTATAGATGTGAATATGAAAGTAAATGAGAGAGATAGGGTACTTATATCTTATTTTTGCTTATCTTGAAGTATACCTAAACTATTACAATTGATGAACAGGTTGGGTAGAACACTGAAAATGCTCGATAAAATTTTTGGAACTCAAACAATGGCCAAGAAACAGGCTCCTGGGGCACCAGAGACCATTTTTTGGAAGTTGTGGTTGTCTAGAGGATCAAAACTTGATTTTTTTGGTCTCGATAGGGTATCACTACCTTTAATTTTTTATCACTTGTAGGTCACTGGCAGATCGCAAAATTCACTAATAACCTACAAAATAGATAATATCTTATAAAACCCCAAAAAACATCAACTCTTAAAAATAAAGATGCAAAATTGGGATTCATATTGACCCCTACAATCATCTAATAGAGTTGACTTACAATATATGTTCTACACTACATCTTAGACTCCATGTAGTTCTATACATGTGCTTTTATGTGAAATAGTGATCTTAGATTTCCATTGTGCCAATGATGCCAAGATAGAGGGATAAAGCTAGATAGAATGTAAATGTTTGGATAGAATTCAGCACTTCCCCTTCCTATGAATTGTATGCAGAGTAAAAATCCCAAAAATATAGTTCCTTTGATAGTATGTAGATAGATAATCCTTCATAAAATTACTCGCCCTTATAATGGTATGTATGTTGTGTTTATATAGGGATCTCTTATTTGAATTTCAACATTAGTGATACGATATGCTGATTAGGACCTCAATATAGGAGTAATAAAACCAAAAAGGCCAATCACAAACCCCAAAAGTTTGAACAAAAATAAATAGTACAAGAGCATCTAGGTTGGACAGGAGTGCCTTGGTGCTAGTGTCTAATCCTCAATTTTAATGTCTTGAGACAAATGACAACAATTGTGAGAAGAGTGAAAAATAGGGATCCCTGTGACCTAACCAGAAATGGGTGCAAAAGTGAGAGAGATAGAGATAAACATAATAGAAACACCCAAAGCAAGTATATGGACTAGTTAATGTGTCACCAGTGAATATTTTCCTTACTCAAGATCCATATATAAAACAACATACTTAGCATTTTATAGTAAATAGTAGTATGTGCATGATTTAATGTCTACATTTCCCCCTTTATGTTATTTGAATGAAATTCAAATAGTGTCAAGGATGTAAGGAACATACCTGTGAGAAGTCCAGAGAAGCCTTGTGGCAGATGTGCATGAAAAATAAGAAAATATAGCGTGGCGAACCATGGATCAGCATGTCGATCCATGTGACATAAATAGAGATGGAGAATCATTGTAATGAGAACTTAGAGAAAATGATGATTTGATTTGGAATGATTTGGAGATTTTTGAATTTTTTTTTTATGGAGATTCAAGGGGCTAGAGAGTGATTAGTTCCCAATCCAATTTTGTAGGTGTGAAAAAATAATGATTTGGGCATCCTTCCATCAAAGGAAGAGTGTTAGGGATAGAGGTCTAGTTTTACCCTCCAACTATGACTACATCCTCAAAAATCTCCAGCCACTGCAAACAGAAAAAGACCAATTTTTTTCCATTTCAATCCAACGTGAATAACCCATATAAGAGTGATAGAGGAAAGGAAATGATGTCTCGTTACCCCCACTCCAAGGGTTTCGTGATACGTGTAACGTTAGATGGCTTCCATGTTAGGTCATATGGAAGTGATAGAAAATGTAAAATGATTTCCCATGTTAGGTCATCTAGGAAAGTAGTCATGCAACTCCAAAGTTTGGTCATTTGGGAATAGTAGTAAAATACGTTATGTTGTGTCAATCAATTGATTAGATTCAATTAGTAGAAAATTATGTTGAGACTGAATGTATATGATAGATTACTCATGGAGATATTTTTCACGTTTTCCCCCAAATTAAGTCATTAGGGGGAGCAGTAGAAAATTTCACATATTGTATGAGAAAATTCTTGATAATGATGTAGTAGGAGTGTGTTATAATCGCATAGTAGCCTGAAAGGGATTATATAGTGATCCTGATTATATACCCCCTTTTGGAAAAAGGGGGAGTGGTAATAAGAACAAATGCTAAGCCGAAACTAGATATGAAATTATGTAATAGTGGGCAGAATGAAGTATAGTAGATGTCACGAAATTATGTGTATATCAAGTTAAAGATGTTTTAGATTGGAATATAGTGCTATGGAATGTGTATAAAACGATGGTAGGAGAAATTATGAGTTGAATTCCATGAACAGGGAAGAAAAAAGAGTAGTGGAGCTTAAGATATGAATAGAATTGTGTGCCACATATTATTTAGGAGAATGAACGTGAACAGTGACTAAAGTAACCTAAAATTTTAAAAATTGTTATATATAGTAATGGTAAAAATTGAATAGTGACTTCATTTGAACCTTGATAGATTGAGAATTTGAGATGAGTTTGCGAGGATACCACAAATTATAGCAGCGAGATCAAGCGGGTTTAAGATGGTAGCGGTGGTCATGGCATCACAGACAATAGTTGAGTTGGTAAGTATGATTATTTTAAAAAAAAATTGAAATGCATTTTCTTTTGTGAATTTTTGCAAAATTTAAGTTTTGAAAATTCTAGGCATTTATGATCTAGGAAAGAAATTTCAAAACACTAACGTCCTATGAGATGACAACACCCAACTCTAGGCACTAGAGACCTACTCTTGCATGTTTGCATCCTAATCTTAGGCGTTGGGGACCCAGGAGGGTGTTTTGACCCCAAAACGTGATAAATATGAATTTTGATGCATTTCAGTATTATGAACAATCATTTTTGCATGTATATAGGGTTCTAATATTACATTTTGCTTATGTTTGGTGTTATGCAAAGGGATATTAATTCGAGGCGGTTCCATGGAGGTCAACATTTGAGTATGTTGTTGGGATTAGGCTTATTTGATGCTGAGTGGGATATACTAGACCATGTCAGCTTGTGGTGCATAATGAGATTAGGGGAGATACCCCATAATACTCCTATGATCATTGCATTGTGAGAGAGGTGGTGCACAGACACTTATACTATTTGGTTACCTACTGGGGAGATGAATGTGACCCTAAAGGATGTATATTGCATATTGTAACTACTATTTGTGGGAGAGAGAGTCCAGATGATGGCCATAGAGGATGCATAGAGATAGATGAGAGCAACGAGGTAGTATTTTATAGGGACACGGGTATAGACGGAGATCCATATTATATTAGATGTCATATTAAGATCAGTTGTTTCGTGGTTTTGGAATATTAGTCTAGTTATTAGTACTTATCATTGGTAGTGGAGGTTGGTGGAATGGGCATCTTGTATAAAATGCATTATATTTATCAGCCTATAGAGGAGGATGGGACTAGATATGCATGGGCGTAGTGTATACTAGTGCATTTGTACATACTTATATAGGTTCATGCAGGAGGACTGTGGGGGTAGGCTTGTAGCCACCCCATTATTACATGTATGGGCTTATGAGCACATTGCGATACAGAGGCCACTCAATGGGCCACGGGACAATTGGGTGAGGCTCAATATTTTTGTAGCAAGGTGGATAGGTACACATAGTAGGATATTGGATACTACTATCTATAAATCCATGTTTAATTATATGGGAATAGGCGCCATATGGAGGCCATATTGAACCTATAGATGATGTCTAAAGGATGAAGTAGATTTACGGTGTATCCAGCGTACTATGTGGTTGGAGGATCGATTTCCTAGGGTGACTGAGATATTTTAGGAAGAGCATGTATCACGTCATTTTGGTATTATTCAAGACGTGCCCCCATATCTATATGTATGAGGGTGATCCACTGAATTTCTAAGGTGGACAAGATTGAGACCAGGCCCTAAAGGGGCACAATTAGTTCCTCCTGGTCCGAATGATGCAGATTCAGTAATAGATCCCATACAAATGGATGATGTAGTATGTACCAAGGCATATAGTGTGTGGTGGGTAGTGCACCAATGGGTACTATTGTTTCTAGTTTTTTTGGATGTGGTGGGAGCACCACCAGTTGGAGGAACAAAGGAGCATGCATATACCCTCGATGGTGATGGTATAGTAGCAGGCGATAGAAGAGCGTGAGTATATGTTTTTTTATATTTGGTGATTAGTACTTAGTTGTGATATTTTGGTAAATATTTATGATGACTAATCCAGTGGTATGTGGTTGCAAATGATGTGTATTGGTAGTTTATTATTGATATATTGATCCACACATTGATGTGAAATGTACCTACTAATTTTCTTATGGGTAGTGGGATGTTGGAGTGAGTATATGCCATTACGGGTGAGCATGCCCACTTGTTCGAGAAAGTGGTGATAACAATGGCTACATGTACCATTTTTTTGAGTGATCGTGACAAGGCACGGGTGGATAATCAATAAGTTAGGGAGGGTATAGGTGGAGGATACCTAGTGCAAGATGTGTTGAAGAAGTATATAGAGTAACAGGGTTGGTTCGCGGTGAAGTCGGTTGATATGTCATTATTACGCAGACAGATGGAGATATATAGGGTTCATGACCAATGGTTTAGATTGAGCGGTGAAGCATCTAGTTCTAGAACTACCGGCAATTACATATAGTGATAGTGATGATGATGTATGAAATATATTGATGTAGCGATGGATGGAGGCTTGCCCCCAATGATTGTATTTATGCAACTATGATTTTCTAATGATATATATAGATGGATGATTGGCCTTATTACATTGTGTTTATGGTTTATTATATGTGATGTGACAATTTTTATTCACATTTTGTTTTTTTATTTGTTTTGCGTAAATGATTATATTGGATGATGATGTTGATTAAGACATAGATAGTTAAGTAATGAGAATTGGATTGTATGTATGAATAGAGATGTGATAAATGGGAATAGATGTATGCATCAAATGAATAATGTGAAAGAGAAATATGATTTAAATGGTTATAAAAATGTATGTAAGCATGATGAAGAGGGTGCAAATAAGAGTGATTCCCCCCAATGTATGTGTATGAAGATGGGGTTCATTATATAAGACCCCTCATTAATCAAGAATGAACAATAAAATAAGAGTGTATCATAAGGAAATGGTTGGATAGTGTTCGCTAGATAGATAGATCAATGAAGTTTGTAGCGAAAATATGAAGTGGGGTTCTTATTGTAATAGATCCCTCAGTAGTCATGTAAGAACCATAAGAACACAAGTTTTTCATTGGGTGGCGAGGCAAGAAAATGACCTACCAAATAATAAGAGGGCGGCGAGAAGTGGTGGAAGCATGTGTGGTGGTAGCAACATGAGTGTATGATTCAAACTGAATGTCCAATGAGATGATTCCAATGATGGGATATGTAATAATGGGAAGCACAAATACCGAAGACTTAGAAATCCAATGTGAAGTAGTAGTAATGTGCGGCAAATGAGATGGGGCACCGGTGGATGAGTGAGTTGGAGGTCATGCATGAATAATGACTTTAGGTGGTAGATGAATGACAAACTTATAAGTAGGAGAAGAAGACAAGTGAACTGAAGTAGTAGCACGGTTGCATGGAATTGGAGAAATAAACCTCTCATGAGAATGAGAACCAAAAACAATGAAACCCTCATTTTCTAATTATTGCAATTTTTCCTGAAGAGTGCAACATTCATTATCACAATGGCCAAGAAATGAGGAGGATGATGCTAATTAGAAGGCAAGTGAATTAAATGCTTATCAAGAAAAAAACATAAGACATCATGAGGCTTAGCAGCGTGTGAGAAATCTAATGGCTCCCAAGTAGGGGATGGTAAAGAATTAGGTGGAGAGTGATGCAGTGGCAGATATGGAGGACTCTTATGCAGTAGAGGGGATGGAACATTCTTATCGAAGTGGAGGATATTGATACCTTGGTGGACATGTAACAGATGGAAGAGGAGAAGAACTAGGAGACGATGCAACAGATAAGAACTAGAGGGAGGATCTATAACATGTGGATCAATTAAATCTTGTTCTAGATCAATGACCTTATAGCATAAAAGTGTAAATGATTTGCATGTATCATATTGCAATTGTTTTTTTAAAGAAAGAATCAATCCACAAAAAAATATAAAATGATTTTCTATATTAATAGGCTGAAATACTAGTTGATGCATGCAAGAATTAAAGCGTAAAATGAAATCTAGAATAGGTTCTTTCTTTCCCTGATGCAAGCTAGGCAAGTAATCATATATGAATCTAGGACCATTGTTTAGCATAAAGCGTCTAATAAAAATATATTCCATTTCATAATGTGTACTAATAGATCCATTAGGCAAATGATTGTACCATAGAAAAGCTTCATCAACAAGACTATGACGGAAGGCTTTTAAAAATAAACAATCATTTGAGTAAGAATCCATAACTAAATGATAATGTTGAAGATGTAGATATGTATGTCCAGTGCCATCAAAACATGAAAATATAGGCTTGATGAAATCCTTAAGAAATGCTAAATTTTGAATTTTCTTTGGATTAGGATTGCCATGAAGATATTTGTTATTCTTAGAAGTATAATAGGATTTTCTTTCAAGAGTGAGAGATTGAAATTGAGATTTCAATTGATCAACAACATGCATGAGTAATAAAATATCATGTGGAGGAATTGTAGAAGATGTGATAGGTGCATCAAGTGGTTGAAGCTTTCCATTATGAGTTATCATAGGAATGTTAGAAGAGGAAGCAAAAGATACGAAGATGCTATAGGAACACTAGATGTAGATCCAATAGAAATAAGAAGAGATATGCTAGGAGGAATAAAAGAATCAACACGAGTATCATCAAGATATGAGGAAGAAGAAATAGGTGGTGATGAACATCGAATATCATAAGAAAGTATAATAGGTGAGCTAGTAGGAATGGAAGAATCATCATGAATGCCAGCAGAAGTAACCTTGGAAGTAGATGAAAGTGGAGTAGAAAATTCACATTCGTTATTATTAAGAGAAGTAGAGTTGGTAGTAACATGTTCATGTTCAAAAATATTCTCACTATCAAATAAATTTTCACATGCAAGTATTTCATCAAGCGATTCATCAATATAGAGTGAAGTAGAATAAGAAATAGCATGATATATATCTTTAAAATCGTTAGAAGCATGTTCATAAGTAGGAGAACCATGAGATACAACTTTACATTCATGTTGACTAGTATAATAAATAACATCATACACATGTACATGTTCATCATTTTTTATATCTACGATATGACAATCAAGACCAAGCATATAATTGATAACAACATCATCAAGAGTTTCAGCGGTAATAGAAGAATATGGAGTATTCCTTGTGACTATGGAATAACAAGGATTACATCTAGATAGGCTTTGAAGATGAGGAAAAATGTTGAGCGTATAGTGGTCAAAACTAGTAGGCACTTTGTGTTCATTAGCATCAAGCAATCTTTTCACATTTGCATCAAATTGAACATTACAATAAAGATCAATCAATTCAGCATCAACAACATCATCAAGGATATCATTGACACTCTCATGATGCATAACTTGCATAGGAGAGGAAGATCTACTTTTAGCCATTATGGTTTAGTGGATCCTAGCATAAGGAGTTTTAAGATACGGGTTCACCAAAAATGACTTAATAAAATATGAAATATTATTAAATATAAATTTTAGAATCATTACAATGATGTACAATAAAAATAAAAATGCTAAAAACTTCTATAAATGTAACTATGAAAGTAAATGAGAGAGATAGGGTACTTATCTGATTTTCTCTTATCCTAAAGTACACCATGAACTAGTACAATTGATGAATAGGCTAGGTAGAAAACTAGGAAATGCTCAATAAAAAATTCTGGAACTTGTAAAATGGCTGAGACATGGGTGCTTGGGAAAGGGTGGGCATACATGGGATGCCAAATACCTTCTGTAGGCACATGTGACTACGCAGAGTGTCAGAATTTGAATTTTCTGGTGTCGATAGGGTTTATCTACCTTTCAATGTTGATTACCTATAGGTAGCTAGAAGATCTGCCGAATTCACTGATAACTTGCAAAATAGATAATATCCTAAAAACCCCAAAACACGTCAACTCTTAAAAAGAAATATGCAAAAAGGGGATTTTTACTGACCCCGACAGTCATCACACAGAGTGAACTTACGATCCTATCAATTTCCTACATCTCATACTCCATGTAGTTTTATGTGCTTGTGTGTATAATAGTGTTCCTAAGTTTCCCTTGCGTTGATGATATCAAGATAACATTCTAAACCTAGATAGAATGTAAATGTGTGGATAGTAATTCAGCACTTCCCTTTCATATGTAGTGTATGCAAAGTAAAAATCCCAAAAATGTAGTCCCTTTGATAGTATGTAGATAGATATTCCTTGATAAAATTGTCCACCCTTATAATGGTATGTATGTTGTGTTTATATAAGGACTTCTTGTTTGACTTTTGACTATAATGTAAGAAAATATTAGCTTGTGAATGTAAGAAAAAATTAAAAAATTGTTCTCCTACTCTAATCATCTAAAAAAAAACCTCTGATAAAGAAATGGATTGAAATGGGGAGAGAGAAAAATACCTGCACTAACCTACAAGTTGCAAATCTCCTCTGTTGATGTGTTGTATTTTCTCTTAGATTGATGTTGGTTGCTTTAGATGTTGGCGGAGACACACGAGTAGGACCTCCCCTTGATTTCCTTTAGATTTATTAATGAAGATCAATAGATGGATGATGGATCAGATTAAAGGAATGGATTGATTGATTGAATAAGGGGGTAAAATGGATGATTTATTAAACACAATGGTAGAGCTTGGTTATGGATTTCCTAGTTCATGTGCCTTATCTTTCATGAAGGGTGAGAGTTACAATTTATCGTTGAGGAGTGGAGGTTTCAATGGCTAGGATGAAGCTTTGGATTTGGTTCGAATGTGGAGAATTCAAGTGAGGATTAGAGGATTCTAGAGTGGAAAACTCTAGAATTTTAATTCAAAGTTCATGGAGGGAAGAAGTTTCTGTTGAATTAAAACTTCAATGGAAGGGGAGATTTAGAGAGGCTTCTAGAAATAAAAGCCTCTAGAATTAGAGGTGTGAGAATATGGTTAGGATTAGAGTTATATTAGGTTAATAAATGATGATTAGGGGTGAGGTTACATGGAAAGGCTAGGTGTAGGGATGTGTGGGGTAGGTAGATATAGGAATATTAAATTCCTAGAAAATGTTAATAGGGATTATATATGATAATAAGGTATAATAATGAAATAAAAGAGATTAAGGGTGAGATGGGATATAATAGTGAATTAAAAGGATTAATGGTGAAATGATGGGATAAATGATAAAATATAATTAAATGATAAAGGGTAAATATGATAAAAATAGATTAAATAATAATAATTAATATTTTGATTAATTATTATGTGGATGATGTTGGGATATTTACGGGATAGATTAATCATGTAAACATGTTGACATTTTCCCCCTCTTTGAAGGGTTAATGCATAGCAATAACCTTTTGAATAAAAACAAGAAAAGATGTTAGGATGGTGATATGATGCCCACTCGAGGGGTTAAGCGGGGAGGAATGAGTTGGTAACCACTCGAGAAAAGGAGAGTTTCAAGTTAGTAGATGAGATAAGATTAGAGGATGAGAATATTTGAGGATTCAGAGGATTAAGATAAGAGGATTAGAATATTTGAGGATTCATAGGATTAGAATATTATAAGGATGCATAGGATTAGGATTAGAGGATTAGAAGATTTGAAGATTCTGAGGATTAATAGATATTATAATTCAGAGTAGAGGATGCCCCAGTCAACGATGTATGATAAGGGTGAAGATTTTGGATTAGAAGATTCCCCTAGTCAAGGAGTTAGTTTTGGAGGATTTTGGATTATATGATGCCCCCAGTCAAGGGTTGATGAGGATATTTGGTGTGTAGATATGAGGATGTTGGATTTGAATATGTTATATTATGAGGATGTTGGATTTGAGGGATTAGAAGATTGAGGATGTTTGGATGGGAGAATAAGGATAGGTTTTTGGATCTATTTGGATGATAGTAAATTAATGAGGATATGATTGGGATGATGATTGATGAAGTGATGAGAAATAATGTTTGATTTTTATAGGATTTTATAACTTGGGATGTTGAATGCGAGAGGATAAGATTTGAAAAAGGATGGATTGGATAGAAGGATGAGGAGGTTAGATAGTTAGTTAGATGATGATGAGTGTTAGGTTTGGATGATGATAAAGATAAAATATGAATATAGAAGGGGGTGTGATACCATAAAGTGCCCACTATTATCATCATTAGCAATGTGATTACTGTGGCATAGAACAAGATGCACCAAGGTATAAAGACCATGATGATTGAAATGTCAAATGCCTTGTGTCCTCATATCATTGGAAAAATTAATATAAAAATATGGTCCTCATATCATTAGAGCATGTACAAAATAAAAATAAGCAAAAGGGGCCTCATATCATCGGCCTAGAAAAATTAGATTTATATCCTCGGCCAAAATGTAAGTGCAGATAAGAAAGCAAACAAAAACACACATGGAATTTTTGTATTTTTATTGTTTTGTAAATGTTTTTATTTGTAGGATGTTAGATTTGGGATGTTTATATTTTTGGATGTTTTGAGTTTTTATATGTTGATTATGGATGTTTAAATTATTTTGATTAGGATTGGGGATGTTTTGATTTTTGGATTTTGGATATTAGGTTATTTGATGTTGGATGTCTAGAATTTTTGATTTGGAATGTGGGTGATGGTTGAGGATGGGTAAGAGGAAAGGATTCATGATGGGATACCTTATAGGTGGGGATGGGAAGGGGTAACGGGATGTTGCTTTCTCCTATAAGTCCCAAAATGTGTGTGGGTAGGATGAAAGGGAAGGATTGAGGTAAATTGGATAGGTTAGATAGGATAGGGAGTGGTTTATAAGTTAGGATTAGATGAGACATGGGATGGAATGAGGGATGTGGTATATGATAAGATGGGGGGTACAGAGGATGATAATATATGCCCTTAAGTGTAGGGTAGATGGATTGAGGGATAAATGTGTTTTTCTGACAAGTGTAAAGTAGGGTGTCCTAATGGATGGATGGATGGGTTCGGTTTTCCACTAGGTATAGGGTAGGATGGGAGGTTATGGGTATGGATTGTAGACACTAAATCACGCACTTTGGGTAGTATTTAGTCTTGGTCTCATACTACTCTTCATATGGTTTTTGAGTAAAGAAACTACTAATTAACCCATGTCTCTTGGTCATTTTTATTTGCTTTATGTCGTCATTCCCAGCCTTCACTGCACACTTTCCTAGGCTATTTTTTCATCCTCCATTATTCTCAACTTTACTAGGGCACCCATGATAGTACTAGGGGTGACTTGGTCCCAGTTGGGCTACCCTGATCTTTTCCCGCTTTCCACACATATTTTGGGCACTTTCTATCTATTTAAGATTCCTATCTTTTTGGTGGTCATCCATTTTGAGGTTAATTATGACAATTATAATCAAGATAAACATATAAATATAAAGCCTTGAGACCATAATGAGGTATCAATCACTATTCAATATTATCATCCACCTAGAGTTGCATCCATTTAAGGCATCTAGAGCTCATTTACATCCATCTAGCTTTATCAGGAAGGGACAATAGCCGGTTCATTCACATCACACATCATAGGAGGGAATTTTATTTTATTCCATCCACCATTTTATTACATTTTCTACACTTAAGTTATAGCTCGTTACTTCACAAAGTTCCTGACTAACACAAGAGCACCTAGGGCATGATTTACACACACACACACACACAACTACATTTGGGTCTGAAATTTAGTGCAAGTACTTAGTTATTAAGTCCACCATTGTGGATTAGCACTAGACGACAAGTCTGACCCCATCATTTGAATTTTAATTTTTTAGGGTATAATGCTTGTCTTAGGGTTTTACAATTCTTTCCTTCATCATTGATTTATCAAGAAACATTCGGAATAGTGCAGCGAATTACAATCAAAAAATGGTGAAGGATTTAGATCATCATATAACCCTGCAAATCTAGTTTCTGGACCTCCTGCACAGACTAGGATGCCCAAAACTCATACTAGATGGAGCCCACAGGATGCCTTGATCCTCTCTCAGGTGCCCCAGTATAGTAATAGTAACTCATATATGTCCTTTTCAGGACCTCTACAAGATGATAAGATATCTTTCCTACTTCCATAATATTAAGTTTATGTTATAACACAGTCCAGATCAACCTCTGAATCAACTAATTTATTCCCTTACTTTGTCTTGCAGTATCAGGGTTTCTATTTTCATTAGCTTAGTTGTTTGGGTAACTTCTCACATTTATGTACTATTGTTCCTAGTTTAGATTAACTATTTAAAATTCACATTTTTTAGTTAAACATGGATGAATGCCCCTAGTAAATGGTAGTGATGCTTCCCCAATCATGATGATGACAGTTCAAAAGGACATGAGGAGGATTAGATGAAAAGGAAAAGATTATCGTCTACTCGTGATGTTTAATCTAAGGGTAAAAGGATGTGGTGGTGACAGGATGGAAGAAAAATGACATCAATGATGAATAAAAGATGAGATGGACAACACATGTTGTAAGGCAAGAGTTGGACTAAAACAGAATTGTGACCAAGGTCTGAAAACAACACCTGGAAACATGAAAGCCCTATTTCTCTGCAAGATCAAAGTATATGTAATTTTTATTGTTAATTACCTCTTGAAGTGAAGACTTTAATGGATAGTATGTAAAGACAATACTATCCAATGTACATAGGGCAGTGATTAAGTCAAATAGGTGGATGGAGGATGAACGGAAGGCTAAGTTTTGCATTAATCCACTGTCAACCAAGGTTTACATAGCCCTGATAAAGATGCATTTGATTCTTGTCGTAACATTTCCTCTACAGTTAACTAGGCATTCATAGTCTCAGGTAGAGATGCTGGAAACAACCCTAGAGAGAGTCTTGAGGCGGATTTTATTTCATATTTTTTAATTTTGATATGATTTTTGCTTTTTGATATTTGGATTTTTTAAAAATAAAGAGGTTCCACACTCTTTTGAGAACTTCTCAAGGGGTTAAGAATCACTAGTGGCCTAATGGGAGGATGGAAATGAGTTTAGATATGTCATTGGGTAGAGTGTTAAAAACATGCCCTAAGGGTCTTCACCACATGTTGAGTTAAGTGTGTTAAAGTGTGTGGATCTGTAGGAAGTATAATGGTGCTCGAATGTTGGAGGTAATGATAGACTAAGGTCACAAGGTTGTAGTAGGTACTATTATCTTACAAAATGTGTGAGCAAGATGATTGAGTGTTCTAACTAATGGATTGAGAAGATGGAAATAAATGGATGTGATGATAAGAATGGATTATATGCAAATGGTTGTTGGATGATGGATGGAAGGAGGATGGGTGGGAAGGAACTAACATCTATGTGTATGTGATGAATTATGTGCTCAATCCATTTTCAGGTGTTTTGTATTTATAGGAAGGTATTAAATGATTTGTGATTGGGTTGGGTGGCTGGAATTGTAGGATCAACAAAAGGAATGATATAAATGGTTTTTGATGGAATATTAGTGGGAGATACGTTATTGTATTATTGGGTTTATAACCTAAAATAAAATGACCTAGATTTTGATGGAGAGAGATGGATTCAAGAATTATTTATTCATGGATGCCCAAGCCTTTGCCTCGATGTTTCATATCAACAAACATATTTTTGGCTATAGGATATGAAGTGGATGGGGAGGAGTTTTTTTTATGTTTTCATCATGATACTGTGGGGTTGAAATTTTTGTCATCTAATAAGAATTTGGACGAAATTAAAAAAGGATGAGAGGCGAGATTTGTTTAGGTTTTTGGTTAGTCGATGTCTAGGTATGATTGAGATTTGCATGATTGACGATTTGGGATGTATGAAAATTTTTGGCTTATGATCGAGTAGATTACAATGTGATTTATATGGTGGGATGTTGTTAGGGAGCAGGGTTGGGATGGAAAAGTGGTGGATAAAGAGGTACAAGGATAATAAGTCATTGGTTAATGAGGTTTTTTGACATAAGAACTAAATTACATAAAACGATTGGATGAATGTCCATGGGTGTGATGGAACTCACAATAATAGTGTTTCTAGATACCAATATGGTTTGGGAAGGTTTTATATTGTCGTGATTTGATTGGGGGATGGATGGTCATGTTGAAGGTTTTTAGATGATGGAATATGGTGGTTAAGGATTCTCCTAAAGGAGTGAAGTGGTTAGGGTTAAATGGTTTTGGGGGAGTAGGAAGTAAAGGTGTGAGATTGGGTGGATTATGAGATGTTTTGGTTGATTTGGATTTATGAGTTTGATTATATTTTTGTGGCTTAGAAGATGAAGGGGATGGATTAGACCTAGTACGTCAAAGTGGATGGTTTGGGATTGGAGACAGAAGTAGATTTGGTTGATTTTGGATTGGTTGGAGTATGTGGTTTTTAGGTAGATGGTTTTGGCTTAAGGATTAGATTGTTTAGGATTAGTAGATTTAGATGAAGGGGATGGAGTAGATTTAGATAAATGGGATGGGTGTGATATGGGGATCACATTATATTTGGGTGATGTTGGGGATGAAGGAGATTTGGGAGATGGATGTGGTGTAGGAACCACATTAGATTTGGTCAATTTAGGGGATGAAGTAGATGAAGGTGACATAGGAGCCTTATTAGATTAGGTAGGAGATGGGGTGGGGAGAGGATTGGGATTATATTTTTTTAGGTTTGGGAGTTGATGACTTAGGAGTCACTTTAGATGTTTTAGGATTGGGGGATGGTGGATTTGAAATAGGATTAGAGGATAGGATAGTATTAGGTTTAGGTGATGAAGGAGGTAAGATAGGATTAGGTGTGGATTAAGAGGATGATGGTGGTGTAGGAGCCACATTATATGGTTTAGGATTTGGGGTAGAAGGGGATGAGGGTGACTTAGGAGTCATGGTGGATGAGATAGTTTTGGGATTGGGCATAGGTGGGAGTAGATGAAATAGGATTATCGGCTAAATTTGATGGTGGATTAGGGGATGTGGGACTATCTAGGTGAAAGTATGTAGGATCGGATTGGGATGATGATTTTAGATGAAGTTGCTGGGATGGTTTTGGATATGTGATGTGGGACTTGATGATAATTTTTACAATGATTGGATTTTAGGATTTGAGATATGTGAATGGTGGTGGATTATTCGCATTAGTGATTGATAGATTTAGGAAGGTGTAAATCATGGATGGTTGATATTTGGGATTTGGTGGTTGGAAGGTGTTGGGATGATTGATTGGTATGGGATTTGGAATTGGTGGCTAGACTAGAAAGGACACAAAGGAGGTCCTCTTGGTCTAGGTCAAAGTTAGTGAGGTGGTAAAATTTGATGAAATTGGCGTATGTGGGGATAGTGGTTTATGTTGATTGGGTCATGGTGTGGATTGAGGTGATTTAGGTTCCTCAAAGATGAATTCAATGGGGTGAATGAGTAGGGATCTTAGGAAGAGGAAATTGTGGATGGGTTTGGTTAGGAGGTGATGATTTATAAGGTGATTAATTGATTGAAGATTTAAGATTCGATATTTTTTGATTGAATTTTTGAATGGTTTTTAAGATGTTAGGATCGACATGGATGGCTGATTTGGATGACGAGGATGGGATTGGTTGATGTAGGATGTTAAGTTTGATATTTGTTTGTTAATGTGTTGGATGGTGTGTGGGACTTAATGGTCAAAGTGAGATGGTTGACTTTGATGGGGGGATGATGGGATAACTTTGTTGATGGATTTAGAAAAGAGGTAGGGGTTTGGATGTTGGTTTGGAGGGGATGGGGATTGAGGATCAAAGGACCATGGTTTGATATGGATGTGTGGGTGATTAGTTTTGGATTAGGATTGATGGTGATGGGATTAGGATTTGGATTGTGTGATTAAGGATGGTTAATTATGATGACGTTTGATTGATTAAAATTGTAAAGGGATAAGATGGCTAAGGTTATTCACAAACAAACAAAAAACATACAACACACACACTAACTAGTTTAACTAGGATTGCAATCGAGATATAGCCCGCTTTCAATACCACGGACCGATGGTGGTTCCATAATTGGATCTCCAACTATATGTCAATGTGGGTTTGGCTAGCAAGCGATCTTGGGGAGTGGGGCCTCCTTGCATTATAGCTTGATATGTGGCCAAAGGGATACCTAGTTTAGGTTGTATAGGCTCACTAAGGGAGTCCCTGATATACCTTGCGATATATGGGGCCCAAGTCCATGTTACAAGGATGTTGTCTAAGGCTTGGGTATTGGGACATGGAATCCCCTCACTTCATGTTGCTCTTAAAACATGTAAGTGATTAGCCAATAACAAAAAATGTCTAAGAATTTATATATTCCACCGGAACACAGGGTGTGTCTACGTGTGTGGAGGTGAAGCCCACGGTCATGAGACCCCTATGACTACAGTAAGTACATGGATGTCACTTCCATGTCACGTTACCCCATAAAATGAAAAAAGGAAAAAAATACTAGCCTATTTTGATCATCCTACAACACGAGAGGAAAGCATACACAATGTCTTCTTCGGGATAAAAATAGGAAACAACACGTAACACAAAAAAGATGATAAACACAAAATGACAATAGAAATTAATAATAAATCTTGTATAATGGGGCCTTCGAAAATAGGTCATGCAAATAAAGGATTGGTAGTTTTCTTTTATACCCCGATATTCTTGGACTACTCGAGCTGCAAAAAATTATAGTTAGTAATTTTTTAATTAATCAAGATCTTGCAACCACAAACATTAGGGAAAAAATCAAAATGAGTATTAAAATGGGCAGAGTTTCCCCTTATCCCTACAATATTTCTACAAAAACATAATGTTAAACCCTATAAAAACACACCAAAAACACCTGAAAAAATGTTGTTAAATTGATTAGTACCTACATAAAATTACAATACAACAAAGGCACTAATTTCCAGAGAAATGTGATACTTCATGTCAAAGGCACAAAAGTACAACAAAATGCACTACTACAGAGAAAATGTGCTAAATTATTAACAAAAGCACTAAAATATAAGCAAAGGCATTAAAATTATCAGCAAATGAACTTATTAGCAAAGGCACCAAAACACAAAAAGATAATATTAGCAAATTTTAGTTTCAAATACTAAGCATAGGTGCTAAAATACAATACAAATGTGTTGATCCTACACAAAACAAGGTTAGTACACAAACAGCAACTAAATTATTCCACAAAGACACCACAGGTTTGACAAAGGCACTAATGTATAACCCTACAACCACCGAAGTCAATATAATATGCAAAAGCGTTGTTTTAGGTCAAAGGCGTCACTTCTTCAGTATAAGCACTAAATGATAGGGCATAAGTACCAATACAAAAAATTGTCACGAAAATTCAAAATTTTAAGGTGTACACTGAAACAATTTTTTTTCAAATTTGGGCAACTTGTTCTAAATATGAAATGATATTAAAAATAATAAATATTTTGGGGGTTAAGCCCCATGGTGGGTGCCAAAATGTAATACAAGAAAAAGATTATCTTGTGAATGCAATAAAAACAAACAAATTGTTTTCCTACTCTAATATTCGCAAAGAAAACCTTTGATAGATAAATGGATTGAAAGGTGGAGAGAGACAAATACATGCACTTACCTATAAGTTGTAAATATTTTTCTTTGATGTGTTGGATTTTCTCTTGGATTGGTGTTGGTTGCTTCAGAAGTTGGTGGAGACACACAAGCAACACCTTGATTGCCTTTAGATTGCTTGATGAATAGCAATAGATGGATGATGGATCAGATTGAAGGAATGGATTGAGTTATTGAATAAGAGGATAAAATGGATGATTGATGAAACATAATGACAAATCTTGGTTATGGATTTCCTAGTTCATGTGTCTTAGTTTTCATGGAGGGTGAGAGTTAAATTTATAGTTGAGTAGTGGAGGGTTTCAATTGCTAAGATGAAGCCAAGTTGGATTTGGATCAAGGGTGGAGAATGCATGGTGAGGATTAGAGGATTCTAGATTGGAAAACCCTAGAATTTGAATTTAAAATTCATGGAGGGAAGAAGCTTCAATTGAATTAAAATTCAATGGAAGAGGATATTTATAGAGGCTTCTAGAAATAGAAGCCCCTAGATTTAGAGGTGTGAGGAATGCAATTAGGATTAGAGTTAGATTAGGTTCATAGATTATGATTAGGGGTGAGGTTGCATGGAAAGGATAGGTGTAGGGATGTGTAGGGTAGGTAGATATAGGAATATTAAATTCCTAGAAAATGTTAATAGGGACTATATAGGATAATAAGGTATAATAATGAAACAAAAGAGATTAAGGATGAGATGGGATATAATAGTGAATTCAAAGGATTAATGGTGAAGTGATGGGATAAATTATAAATTATAATAAAATGATAAAGGGTAAATATGATAAAAATGGATTAAATAATATTAATTAATAGTGTGATTAATTATTATATGGATGATGTTGGGATATTTGCGGGTTAGATTAATTGTAATTAATCATGTCAACATTTTGGATGTCTACATCAACATTAGTGACATGACATGCCAACCAGGACCTTGGGATAGAAGTAATAAAATTGAAAAGGCTGACCAAAAACATCAAAAATGTGAACAAATAAAGAGGACAAGAGCACCCAAGTTGGACAAGAGCTCCTGGGGGCTATTGTCCAATCCTGGGCACTAGTTTCTTGAGATAATTGATAACAAATGTGAGAAAACTGACATATAGGGATCCCTATGACCTAACCAAAAATGGGTGCAGATGTGAGACAGTGAGAGAGGTGAGAGATAAACACAATAAAAACACTCAATGCAAGTGGATGGACTAGACAATGTGTCACCAATGAATACTTTCCTTACTCAAGATCCATATATAAAAACAACATACTTGGCAGTACAGTAAATATTAGTATTTCCATGATTTTTTGTCTACAATGTCAAGGCATGTATGTATCAATGGAATAAGTAGTGTGTTAATTAGAAATAGGAATTAGTATATGATTAAAATGATTAGCACATGTAATGTGTAAGAAAGTATATGCCACTAGGAGCCTTGGTGGGACCAGTAAGAGGTATAGTTCAAGAATCCTTGTAGTGTGTAAGGAATTGTAAGTTATTTGCATTCACTCCAAAATACCAAGTGAACACGCATATTTATATAGAAAATATATTGACATATTAAGTATCCATCTAGAATGGGAAACAATGTACATGTAATAATAAGCAAGCAAGAATAAGTGCAACCAAGATATGTAATATACAATGTATGAGTGAGATGGAATTATATAAAATGTGAATTTAATAGGATCCTCGTGCCCCCCAGTAGATGTGGATGAGAATGAAATGAGGTTTGTTTATAAGAGACACCTAAAAAATCAAGAATGAACCATAGAAAAAGAGTGTGTCATCGGGAAATGGTTTGAAATTGTACGCTAGAAATATAGATCATGAAGCGTAGAGCATAAAGAGTGAATGATGGTGAGGTTCATTTTAGATTTATACCCTCAACCGTCGAGTATGAACCATGGAACTATAGTGCATCATATGGTAATGACAATAAAATGCGTGTATCAAAGGGTTTGAAAGTGCTAAGAAATATGAATCACGAATCATGATTAAGTGTGATAGTAGATGTTATCCAAAATAACTCCCCTAGTTATTTGGAAAAATTTAATTTCCATTCTGGCTCTGAGGTTTAACATTACATGTTGTGGGTACTTCATTTGATCCTTTGGCACATTCCCTTGGTTGCAGATTCTTCACGCGCCCTTCTATGCTCTTTCTTTCCTTCAACTTTTCTTTTCCTTTTCCTCTTTTGTTCCATTTTCCCCTAGCACACACTCTTTGCACACATGTCTTCTTCCCAGCAGCTCATGCACCTTTTTCATGTGCCTTGGCCCTGCTTCCCAAAATTAGCTAAGTTCCTGGTATTATTGCACATGCCTTTCCTTTCTTCTACACATCATTCTGTAATGATTGTACCCTTGTCATATGTTTCTTCCTTAGGTATTTCTTCTAATTCTCCCACATGTGTCATCTTCGCATGCCATATACCTCTATTTTCCTTTCGCGCGCATCTTGTGGCTTCTTTTGTGCCCTTCTGTACCATGTGTTATGTGTCAGATATTGAGTGTGCTACATGCAACTAGTTAAATCACGTCACTTGGGTTCCAAATATTGGATACATGTCATTGCTTGACATGTGGCAGAATAAAAAAAAGTGGATGCACAGTTGGCCAGTCCTTTCAATCAATCAGTGCATGCCATGTGTCATTGCATGTTAGAGTGACTTTTAGACTTCTAACAACTATAATTTTAATTGAAGACCTCTAACACACACGTGCCTAGTCTTATTTGAAAGATTCTGACATGAGCTACACTCTAGGCCATTCAAATTCAAATTTCAGTAGGATTTGGTAGGTGAGAAGCTAGAAAATGTCCCTTGCACCATTAATGAAAGATCTTATTACTCCAACCTCCTGATTTGATATGGATCTTGCCTCCTTCCTTCTCCTACATGCCAAACAGACATAGGGAAGTGCATTTGATAGATTTGCAGGCATTCATTGCTTTTTTATGGTATTTGTGATTCAAATTTGAGTTTTCCCTCCTTCCTTGTAAGGATATTACTTGTATAAATCAGAACATATACAGCATAATAACATGAGAGAACACCAAAATATATATAAATGATGACAATATGCTCATATAATAGCTTTTTCACTTCGAGGGGGCAACCTCCAATCCACTTCGAGGGGGTAACCTCCAAACCATACAATAACACTCCAATACTCAATATGATGATCAACTACAACCTTCTAACCCCTATATATACCATTCTAACCTATGGCCAATACTGAGGCCGACCTCCTAAGCATAATAAATCATAAATGAATGATATAATAAGATAAGGGGATGTGTGCCACATGGAAGCATCTCCATCAATACATATACATCATAACATTATATCCCATGTGAACCCATACATATAACTAAGGGGATGTGTGCCACATGTCGGCATCTCCATCAACCCATATACATTATAATATTATATCCCAAGGTACATAGCATTGCCTCCCTCTTTGACATGTTTCGTCCCCGAAACATAAGAAGAAGCCATATAATGAGTGTGCTTTAATTTATTGCACACTTGTCGCCAAGCTTGATCATCCAACCACCCATATAAAATCCTATCCTGTGTAGCAGCTTCATCATCAACATCTTCTTCTTCTTCTTCTTCTTCTTCTTCTTCTTCTTCTTCTTCTTCTTCTTCTTCTTCTTCTTCTTTTGATGTTGCTTCTGATTTTGATTCTTCTTCTTCTACTTCTTCTTCTTTTTCTTTTTCTTCTTCTTCTTCTGCTTCGTCTTCTTCTTCTTTTGTTGCCCCTCTATCCATGAAAACTTGTTCCAGTTCTTGCAAAGACCAATTAGACTTTTCCTTTTCTAACTTAGAAAAGTAAATATGTGTAGGGCCACTAATCCACGACTTGAATAACCAAATATCTGATGGTTTAGAGAATTTATCCCTAAATTTGTTCCACCATTCTCTAGCATCAATCCTGCCATCTCCAAAAAAAGCTACCATCCCCATGATCCACAAAATCTAGAGTTTTAGGAATTCCGAAAAGGTTTCAGCAGATGGATAAAAACACAAAGAACAAACCCTAACTGAAATTTCAAGAGATTTCCGAAAATATAAATTTTTATAAAAAATACCACAATTTGCTTCCTAAAAAGTGAATTTATGAAAAAACCTAAAACACCAATAACATCCGCAAAAAACATCCAATGGAGCTGAATTTTTCAGATATTCTGACTTAGAGTGTTTCAAAATTATGATGAAAAAATTGGGGAAAATTTTCGATACCTTCTTCAAGATATACTTGAAAAAACAAAATATAGGGTTTTTGCCCTAATTTTGGTCGAAATCGCTGCTCTGATACCACTTGTAAGGATATTACTTGTATAAATCAGAACATATACAGCAGAATAACATGAGAGAACACCAAAATATATTTAAATGATGACAATATGCTCATATAATAGCTTTGTCACTTCGAGGGGGCAACCTCCAATACCACTTCGAGGGGGGTAACCTCCAAACCATACAATAACACTCCAATACTCAATATGATGATCAACTACAACCTTCTAACCCCTATATATACCATTCTAACCTATGACCAATACTGAGGCCGACCTCCTAAGCATAATAAATCATAAATGAATGATATAATAAGATAAGGGGATGTGTGCCACATGTCAGCATCTCCATCAATACATATACATCATAACATTATATCCCATGTGAACCCATACATATAACTAAGGGGATGTGTGCCACATGTTGGCATCTCCATCAACCCATATACATTATAATATTATATCCCAAGGTACATAGCATCCTCCTCTTCTCTCATCTATTCATCTACAAATGTAAGAGCACAACTCAATGTAAATGGTTTGACATTTTGGATCCTCTATTATTTGCTAAGGATTATGTATCTTTGCATTTTGAGTTGCAAACCTCTAGATCTGGCTCTTGCATGTGGATATCAGCCTCATTCTCCATTGTAATTAACTGTGCATCCTTAGGAAGTAATAGAATCATCATTTTTTGGCTATTCTCTGTCCTTAACATGTTCTGTGTTCTTCTTTCTTTCCTTTCCCATTTGTTGTGTGCTTTTGTGCCATTTAAATCCTTTACATCTCCATTTTCCTGTTGTGTCTCATGAAATCGATCATAGATTGAATGCATTCTGGTTTGTGTTACATGTGCCTAGCCTCCCTTTATGCCTTTTCCTTCATTTTCACTCATAATAGATAATGTTCATCCAATTTTTCCAGTGTTATTGCCTTCCTTAGTGTATTTTCCATTTTCATGTTATCCTTTTATCCCTGGTCCCTTGGAATTGTTAGCTTAGGTTTTCCTTTCAGTATTAGAAGTAATTGTAATAGTAGAAATAGGTAGAGGAACTAGCATTCTCCAGAGGTCCTTCTCAAGTGCACAAGGTCCCACAAACTTATAGACGGTCCCATTGTTGACTCAATGACTCGGTTCTTTCATATTTGAGACGTAGGTGCAAGTTTGAGAAACCAACAGTTTTTGGCACGCCCGGTGGGACAATCATTAAAATTTAAATTTAAACATTTGTTAAGTTTGGTGTGTGATTTAGTAATTTCCAGCCTTTGGATGCTTATTTCTAACACATCTGGTGACTCCCAACATTTCCAGATTTACTGTTTTCAGTAGTCCTGAGCGCCTTTCATGAGAAGAGTGCATACAAGGAAAAGAGCAGCAACTAAAGCATGTTTTGAGTACCTCCAACTATCTTCAAGGAGAATTCATAGCACAAACACCCACGTGCACATCCCCATATCCAATGCATCATGCACAATCCACTCCTCCTCACAACAGACCTATGTGCCCTATCATGGCACTCTAGCCACCTCCTCCTATGAGAATATTTGCTAACTTCATTGGTGGAAGTCCTCTTGTTCTGAATGCACAACATGATATGCCAACAATCACACTCAAGAGTATTCCATATTTTACTGGTGAGAATCAAGTCACCCCTATTGAGCATATCCAAGATGTTGCAAATGTGTGCTTTATCTATTTAATCATGCATGATGATGTAGCAATTAGGCTTCTTTCAGCCTCATTCAAAGGCAAAGCGCTCCAGTGGTACATAGGTTTAAGACTTGCATCTATTTCCACCTGGGATGAGCTTGGAACAACTCTATGTAACTATTTTGAAGACAATTCAAATCACCTATCACTAGTGGAGCAACTGACTACAACAAGGAGTTTCCCAATGAGAAAATGACTAATTTCAATATCAGATTCTAGAAAACTTGGGATAAAATCCCTCAAGTGGTAAGGCCTATAGCCCAGCATGATTTCTTGTACTATCTAAAGGCTCTAAATAGTGAAATCTTAGTCATGATTCAATCCATGGGAGGTAGAACCTTACCTATTGCTTACAATATTGCAATAAGGGCATAAAAAAGTCTCATCTAGGTGGGAAAGTTATCCCCTAGACCACTTATGCCCTTATTTCCAGAGATGTCTTAAGCACCTCAGTAAACTATTTCTCTTGTTCCTGAGCAAAGTTCGTAACCAGTTGCATCTACATCCTACTCTCCCATGTAGCAGAAAGAAGATGAAGAGTTGAAGACCCTGATTAGAAACTTGTCCAATAATGGTCATATCTTTGGATAAGTAGCATGCGCAAGCCTTCAGAAATAGTTCTAATAAGGTGCATAACCAAAATAGTCATCCCTGGTGGAATAAATATGGAAACCAGAGATATGGGAAGAACCAACAAAATGATAGATGGTCTGCTAACACATCTTTTCCCTTATAATTTGTTCCTCCAGCGCAACCTCTTCCCAACGCCAAGCACAAGTCAAGCACTATTTCTAGTTCAGAACAACATGGCTCGAGATTTTGAATGGTGTTTTCTCTTTAAAATTCCTCATAGTCAATATCAATGCGCTAATGTCATGCGCACATAGGCCTATATAATCTAGAATTCTTCTAACTGTGTGCCTTCCACCAGCACAAGAAAAGCAAAAAACTAAGAAAAGCTAAAGGCTCCTCCTAGGCCAATCTGATATTTTTTAGTGTTGATAATTTATGTGCAATCAATCAAGCTTTGGAAATCCATGATAGACTGCACACCCAAGTTTTTGATAATAAAAGGTATAAGAAGAGAATGCTAGACTCAAGTTTGTAACCTTTAGCTTTTGTCTGCTAACATAAGTCGGCCCTCAAAAGCAAAAAATACAACTAAGACATCCATTAGTAAAGACATGAGGGTTCTTGTGCGTGAGGTTCCCACATAATTCTCCTTCTGAAGTCAGTGCATGCCCTTCCTTTGGTAATTCAAGCCTCTACGCAAGCTAAGGATCCTGCCTCTATGCATCTAAAAAACCAAGAAGAGATGGTGATGTGCCCCAAATGCACAAGTCAATGGGCCTTCCATTGAACATTTTGGATTAGATGACAGAAGAAAAATTGAATATCACAATGTGGGATTCCTTGGCCATTCAGTCTCAAAGTGACCTGTTGCATGAAGCTCTGGCCCAACTTCCACGCGATGATCTAGTTATCTAAAAACCATGTGTTGCTTGTCAATATATGTCAGTATGAGGAGAAGCAAGTAAGTAAGGTTGTAAAACCCCACCTTTCTACATGTCCTTAATTATAGGTAAACACCTTGGGCACAATTACATGATTGACTCAGGCGCTAATACTTCTGGTTATGCCTAAGAAAATTGTTGATGTCCTAGGTGTCTTAAGTACAACCCTTTGTCCAAAGGATTCCTGCAGCTTGATGGATCTAACTATTACCACTCTAGTCATCAAGGATCTTGAGTTAACTCTCCATGCATGTCCAAGTGTCACCATAACTCAAGATGTGTCAATAATTTACCTACCTCTTTTGTTTTCCTTATGTTTGTCAAGGGATTTTACTTCCAAAGTGAGGGTTACTTATCTTTTTATTGGTCCCATATGTTACTCAAGACACCGTATGGTACCCCGGTTTACCATACAAGTTGAGCCAATATTTTCCTATCATGTTGAGTCATATGGTATATCCCCTCTCCAAGCTAATTGCCTGGTCCAAGAAAGCCAAGAACAGGTTTTTGAAGAGTATTATATTACTCCTCTACCTGACTTAGTGCTAGATGAGTGGGTAGAGAGGCACCAAAAATTTCATCCATATGCTAAGGAGCTTGAAGATTTTGAAACTGGGCTTAGCACTTACTACATCCTTGAAGAAGAATTTGTACTACCACACACGTGCTCAAGTAAAATAAATAAGATAATGGGTTATGGAAGTTTTACTTTAATGGCTCCAAAAGTAGGAATGACATGGGTGTAGGGGTTATTCTCATTTCTCCCAAGGGTGATAATTTCTTCTTCATGCATAGGTTTCAGTTCACATGCTCTAACAATGTAGCAAAATATGAAGCATTGGTGCATGGTCTTCTTATTGCCAAGAAGAAAATGATTAAGGCATTATAGATCTTTGGGGACACATAATTGGTTATCCACCAGGTTACCAACAAGTGTGCAACAAAGAATAAACTTCTAAAATCTTATAAACATAGAGTTTGGGACCTCCTTAAGAGATTTGATGCTCTAAATCTACAGGTGGTGCCAAGAAAGATGAACAAAGAAGTTGATCACATGATCGCGCTTGGATTCACAGTTCTCTCCTGCAGAGGACTTTGTCAAAGGAAACACATCATGTTAAGGTGGTAATCAACCATCTATTCCAGACAACAACACTATCTGGAAAGTGTTAGACAGTGACACATAGATCATCCATTTCATTCAAGATGAATTGATTTCTCCTTCAAGCATGCAAGCTGACTTGCATGACAACTATGGTGACCAATTGATCAAGCTAAGAACAAAAAAGTTTCCTAAAGGGTTGGTCACCTTAGAGAAAATATTTAGCCCTGATGATGAGTTCAAGGGTGAAGAAAGGAACATACACACAACATAAGAATACTGTATACTTCAATCACTATTAGTGCACGAAAAGGATTTGTCTACTCAGTAAATCTTACGCACATGATGAAAAGCAATGCCTTCATCTCTCTCTGTCAGAAATACAGATATCTTTTCATGGGAGTATGAATACCTCAAAGGATTTGATCCAAGTTTTTCTTAACACTCCATTGACCTTGATCATAGCATTAAGCCCACTAGACAAAATCAGAGGTCGGTCAATCCAAGATAGAGCCCCTCATGAGGAAAGAATTATCTAAACTCATTGAGGTGAAGATCATTTTCCCCATCAAATACTTTACATGGGTCACAAATCTTGTTTCCAGTGCACAAAAAGAATAGTGAAATCAGAATGTGTTGATTTCAGAGATTTGAATAAGGCATCCCTCAAGGATCATTATCCTTTTCCTTTTATGGAGTAGATTCTACAGACAGTGGTTGGCGCGTAGAGGTTTTCTATGTTGGATGGTTATTCTAGTTTCAATAAATCCTAGTCAAGGAAGAGGATCAATTCAAAATGGAGATTACAACCAAGTGGGGAACATATGCATATCAGAAAATCCCCTTTGGTCTATCAAACACATGCAACGTTCCAGCACGCCATGGACATTTCCTTCAAATATTTCATCAATGAGTTCATCTTGTTTACCTAGATGACATAAATTGTCTTCTCAAAGTAGAGTGCGGATCATATGATGCATCTAGAGAAAGTTCTTTGAGAGATGCAAAAAATTTGGGGTATTTCTTAACCCCAAGAAGTGAAATTTTTCTGTGGCACAGGGAAAGCTACTGGGCCACATGGTTTCAAAGGATGGGATTATTATTGATCCTGAGCACATTTTAGCCATCTTAGCTCTTTCCTTGCCAGTGTGCAAGAAATCGTTGCAGTCCTTCCTCAGAAAAATTAAAATTTTGAGGTGCTTCATTCCTAACTTTGTAGGACTGGTAAGGCCCATCACCTTATGCTCAAGAAGGACACAACCTTCAAGTGGAAAACAGAAGGAAAAGAGAGCTTCAACAAGATCAAACAAGAAATTTTTGCATGCCAACACTCATCAACCCAGATTACTCAAAGGATTTTATCCTTTAATGTTTATGGCGTTGATGTAAGTGTTTCTGATGTCATGACACAAGAGAAAATGAATAAGGAATAGAACAATCTAGTGGCTTTCTTCAGTCAAACACTGAAGGATTATGAGTTGAAATACAGTCACATAGAAAAATAGGTCTACACCATCATGCATATGCATGCACTCAAGAAATTTCAAAAGTATGCTTGCCAAAAATCATATCAAGGTGTTAGTTTCTCACTCTGTTATAAGAGACTTCATCATGGGAGAAGAAATCAATGAAAAGAGAGATGCATAGGTGGGTGACCAAAATCATGGAGTTTGATGTGACTATCAAAGCCACGAATTTGGTAAGAGGTAGCATGCTCTCTACAAACAATCTTGCTGAAGGATGCATAGGATTGAACTTGAGACTTCATTATTTTTGGATGAAGATATCTTGCATGTGCATAGAGCTTGAACAGAATGTGGATCCCTGGTGTACATAGACTAGATGAAGGACATGATCACATTCCTCTCCTTGAAGGGTGCATACCCTCCGAGTTTAAACAAGGAAAAGAGAATAAATCTAAGGCTGAAATATATTCCATATGTTCTGATTGATGGTCTTCTCTTCAAGAAGAATCTTGATGGTGTGTTGTTGAGGTGTATTGATGGCACATAAACTGAAAAAAGGTGTTAGAAAAATTTCACGATGGATTTTTTGGTGGACACTTCTCTGCCAAGACTACAATAATGAAGATTATAATGGACAGGAATCTTTTGGCCTACCTATTCATAGACATGCACAGATGGGTCATGAAATGCAAATAATGCACTTTCTTTACAGGAAAGAAGAAATTGGAAGTGCTTCCCCTCCAACCAATCCAAGCAGATCAACCTTTTACACAATGGGGTCTTGACTTCATAGGCATGATCAATCCTCCTTCAAGCATTGGCCATAAGTGGGTGCTAACAGCTATAGATTACTTCACCAGATGGATAGAAGCTATTCGCGCTCAAGGAATCAACCTGAGTCAGTCATCCTCAAATTTCTCAAAGGTATTATAACAAGGTTTGGTACATCCCTCAAACAATTATTTCAAGATAATGCAAAAGCCTTCCTTGGTACTAAAATCACTAATTGGGATCTTAGTCTTGGTATATACTTGAATAATTCCTCCAATTATTACCCTCAAGGTAATGGCTTGGTAGAATCTACGAATAAGAACCTGATCAGGATCATGAAGCACACAATGAACATCAGCCAAATATATTGGCATACAAAGGTCTTGCACACACTCTGGGTAGACAGAATCACAATAAAGAAGGAAATAGGTAACTTCACCTTACAATCTTGTCTATGGAAAGGAGGATACCCTTCCTTTGATACTTGATTTGAATTCATTAGACTTTCCCAACAGTTGGAATTTGAGGGCATAGAAACAGAGAGAAATCAGAATGGGTACAGAGCTAGTTGAACTTGAAGAATCAAGGAACTCTATGCCATGATCAAGCTAGAACAACATCAAAAATCAACAAAGAAGTGGTTTGACAGAAAGGCTAGGCCTCAAGATTTCAAAATTGGGGACTTGGTCTTAAAATGGGATGATGACAGAGCCAAAACCGGATGCACCATTCAAATTTTGATGCACTTTGGAGTGGCCCATACATTATCAATTCTTACAAGGAGGCTAACTCTTTTGAGTTATCTCATCTTGATGGAGGTGCACTTTCAATCCCAGTCAATGGGATCTATCTCAAACCCTTCCATTAAGTTTTTGCATCATTTTGTATATATTTGAATAGTTTCCATTCCTCTAAGTGCATTGCACACACATTGTTTTTTTTTGTACATAGTTATTTCCTCCCGTATGCTTCTTGTGCATGCACTATTTTGTTTCTTCTAGGATTCTAGTCATCTTCCAGTAGTTTTTCAGTAGTTTTACAAGATTCAAATAAAAAATTTCAGAAATGAATTCATTAAAGTGAATTCAAGGGTAGTTCTTCAAGGTTCCAGATCAGAATTTCATGATTCATAGTAGACTCCATGCCCAATGGATGCTCTAGGATACTAATCTCCTTCATCTAGTAGGCAAATGGTCTCCGAAAGTCACCAAAAATTTATCCAAAATAACTCTCCTAGTTATTTGGACAACTTACATTTACATTCTAGCTTTGAGGTTCTACATTGTAGGTTGCACACACTTCAATTACTCCTTTGGCATATTCCCTTAGTTACAGATTCCTCACGTGCCATTACGCACTCTCCTTCTTTCCTTCACCTTTCTATTTTCCTTTTCCTCTTTTGTTCCATTTTTCCCTCACACGTGCACTCTCTATGCATTCACCTTATTCCTAGTAGTTCATGCATCTTGCACACATGCCCTATGACTTCATTTCCAAAATCAGATAAGTCCCTGGTTCCTCTCATGCCCCCCCTTTCCTTACTGTTGCACATTATTTGTAATGATTTTCCCCTTGACATACATTTCTTCCTCAATTATTTCTCTCCCGTTTCTCCCACATGTGTCACCTTTAAATGTTTTCCCTTCCTCTATTTTCCTTATCACACATGCCTTCACTCTTCCATGTACGCATGCCTTTGTGCCTTCTTATGCACCCTTCTGTGCTACGTGGTATTTTTCAGAACATTGAGTGTGCTACATGTAACCAATCAAACATGCCAATGGGTGCCAAATCTTACAAAAAACCAATGGGTGACATGTGGAAGAAACTGACAAAATAGATGCACAGTTGGCTGGTGCTTTTCATTCAATCAGTGTGTGCCACGTGTCTTTGCATGTCTAGAGTGACTTGTGAATCTTCTAACAGTCATAACTTTTGTTCCAGTGCCTCTAGATCATACATGCACCTAGGTCTCATTTGAAATTTTGATAATGTGGGCTACACTTTAGACATTCAAATTCAAATTTCAGTGGGATTTGGTAGGTGAGAAAGATGGAAAATGTCTATCACACCATTAATACAAAAGATTTGATTACTCCAACCACATGATTTGATATGGATCTTGCCTCCTTTTTCTTATCTACATACCAAAACAGACATAGAGAAGCACATTTGATAGATTTGCAGGTGGATTTTCAAACATTCATTGGTTGCTATTGGTGGTTGTGATTCAAATTTGATTTTTCCCTCCTTCTCCTCTTTTCTCTCATCGATTCATCTATAAATAGTAAGATCATTGGACTCATTGTAAAGGGTTGGACAATTTTGGATCTTCTAGCATTTTCTAAGGATTTTGTATCTTTGTATTTTGAGTTGCAACCTCTAGATATAGGCTCTTGCATGTGGATATTGGCCTCATGATGCCATTATAATTGAATGTGCATCCTTGAAAGTAATAAAAGCATTGTTTTGTATGGCTATTCTCTATCCTTTAACATGTTTATATTATTCTTTCTTTCCTCCCTTTTACATTGTGTTTTTGTTGTGTCATTTTAAATCCTTTGCAGCTCCATTTTCTTATTATGTTTCATGGAATCGATCATGTGAATGCATTCTGGTTTGTGCTACACATGCATAGCCTTAATTTATGCCTTTCTCCTTTCATTTTCACTCAAAATAGATAGTGTTCATCCCACTTTTTCTGGTGTTATCACCTTCCTTAGTTTATTTTTCCATTTTCATGTTATCCTTCTATCCCTGGTCCCTTGGCATTATTAGCTTAGGTTTTCCTTTCAACATTAGGAGTAGTCACTAATATGTAGAAGTAAGTAGAGGAACTGGTATTATTCGAAGGTCTGTCCCAAGTGTGACAAGGTCCCACAATTTTGAGATATGGTCACATTGTTGACTCAATGACTTAATTCTTTCACATCTGAGACATGAGTGCAAGTTTGAGAAACCAATAGTAGATGCTAGAGGAAATTGATAGGGCTAGAAGGAGGGGAGAAGTGAAATGCCCCCCAAGTGTGCCAATGATGAAGAGATATACGGTGATATGAGAAGGACCATGCTATGGTGGTGGATCTTGAAATGTGTCATGACCATCAATATAGGGAATAGTTTGTTTGAAAAAAATAACTGGATGTTGAAATGAAGTAGGATGGAGAGGTACCTTGAATGGTGGTATCTTATTTGGGATTGATAACCATGTAGAAGAGCTGAGAGGAGGAGGAGATGGACTTATTTTTAGATGAGGTTGCTTAGTGGGGATGGGTGACACTGTAGAATACTTGAGAGGAGGAGATGGACTACTTTTTAAAGTATGTTGCTTCGGCAAATCTTGACTTACCAAAGAAGGAACATGACTGACTATAGAATGATGTTCATTAGATATAGATGAATCAAATTTAGGATCCCATTGGAATTTGGTAATTGGAGATGAGAATACAACAACATTTTATGAAGCAAATGAAATGAAAACCATGATGCTTAAGGTGTCTAATTTTTCATTTAGAGCATAACAATCATTATCATTATGTCCATTAATTCAATGATAATTACAAAATGGGAGACCTTGATATTTAGCAAGCTGATAAGAAGGGTAGAATTTACTGGATTCCAAGTTGATCAATTGATGAGTGACTAGCTGAGGAGGAATATCATGTGGCTTAACATTGAAATAAAACTTGAGAGGTGTGAATAGCAACATGACTTGAGGTTCATGTATATGAGCATGTGTAGAAGATAGAGAAGTAGAATTAGATGTAGAAGAAGAATGAGCATGAGCCTTAGAAGCATCATTGAGATGTTGGATTTTAGATTTAAGAGAAATACTGTGATTTGCATAGCTTGTATTTTGTCTTGAAATAAATAATGTAAACATTGAATTGACTCTAATATGGGTTGGTCAAATGGAGGATTAGGACCGATAGAGTCATCAAATAGACGATCGAAAATAACACTTACTTGAGCAGGTGGCATACTGTGAGGGAGATACATAGTGTATAGGGTTTTTTGGATAACATATTTGCAATGTGGGTGCATTTGAAGCAATTGATTCAAGGAGACTTAAGTAATTTTAGGAGCCATGAAAGAGAAACCAATAGAATAGGGATCCAAATAACTGATCACGAGTGGGGTTCACTAAATGATTTAACAAAAATAGATTTATTATTAAACCTTAATTGCATAGTAAATGATTGTAAACAATGATATACAAGTGTCAATATAACGCAAGAAAATAAGAAAGTATGAAACCCTAAGAAATAGATACAGAACGAATGACTTAGCTGATTTACGCTTGATCTGGAAGTGCTCTAGATTGGGAAAACTGCTAAACAGGAAGTGAGTAGTGTCGTCAATGCTCAAGATAAATTCTAGACTACATGACTAAGTTCAGACATGGGAACCCACAACAAGAGAGGGGAACCTATGCATTCAAGACCTTTTATGGGTGCCTGTGACTGTAAAAATGGTCAGAACATGATCTTTACTGTGTCGCACAAGTGTCCCAAATAATACATGTTAATCTCCTATGTGTCGTTCTTTGATCACTGAGGGTACCTTTAACCTAAAATATATATATCACCTACAAAATCCCAAAAACCACATCAAATCCAAAAAAATAATATGCATAATGAGGAGTCAGATTGACCTCGACAATCACCCAAGAGTGAACTTACAATCGAGTGTTGCACTACATCTCATAATTCATATAGTTGTTTAAACTAAAATGGAATATGTAGGAGGTCTATTTTAGTTTAATCTAATGTACAACAGAAAATAACAACTCAATAAATAAAAGATATGATCCAAGCAATTAAGTAAATAAAAATGTAAAACCCTAAGAAGAAAAGAGGTTTAGAAAGATCTTAGATGATTCAACGACTATTCGGGATTGTAATGCAGAGGAGATCACATGAACAGAATGAAGGAATGACCACACTGAGGCTCAGAAAAGTGCAAATCCGAGTAATTTGATTAGACTAGGATTCATGGAGCCTTCGATGTATATCACGTGTATGTCGCTAAAATGTGTTAAATGCCACTACAAATCAAAGATGAAGAGAAGACCTACAAAACCACAAACCAAGCATGAAAACCCTAAAAAAAAAATATGCGTATGAAGGGGTTAGACTATCCTTAACAACCACAATGGTGGACTTACTAACTAAGCGTTGCACTACATTTCAGACCCAAATGTAGTTCTAGGTGTGTGTTTGTAAATAGTGCCCTAGGTGCTCTTGTGTCAGTCACACTTTGTGAAGTAGCGGGCAATAGTTAGATGTAGAAATATAAGTAAATGGTGGATGGAATATAATAAACTCCCCTCCTATGAAGTGTGATGTAGATGAACCGGCCTTTTCCTTTGTGATGGATCTAGATGGATGTAAATGGAGCTCTAGATGCCTTAGATGGATGCAACCTTAGGTGGATGATAGTAGTGAATAGTGTTTGGTCCCTCATTATGGTCTCATAACTTTATATTTATATGGTTCTCTTTTTCTAATTTCATAATTAACCCCGAAAAGGCCAACCAATAAAAATATGGAAAGCTCAAATGGCTAGAAAGTTCCCAAAAGATGAGTGGAAAGTGGAGAAAGGATCAGGGCACCCCAAAAGGGACTAGGGTGCCTGGGGTGCCCCAGTCAGGGATAAGATGAATGTAGGGTAACAAAAAAAACTAGGCACATATATATAGAAGGTTGGAAATGACGACAGAAAGAAAATTAAAATGGAAAAAGGACATGGGTTAATTAGTACTTTCTTCACTCAAAAACCATATGAATAGTAGTATGATACCGGGACTAAATAATACCCAAAGTGTGTGATTTAGTGAATACATTTGCCCCCACTTTATGTTTATGAGAATAATGCTTGGTAATATAAAGTAGATAGAGATGCATACTTGATGTCCATGTAGAGTGATGTAGAAAATGTTCCAAAAGACTATACAAAGTGTGGAGTGACAAAAAGATGGAGCATGGAGACTAAAGATACAATAAAGCAAAAAGTGATGAGAATGAACCTAGGGTGAAAATGTGTGTGTAGTTTCCTATGTGTGGCATATACCTACATGTTGATATAAGGTGTGTGATGCCACCTAATGTTGTTACTATTGACGTCATCATTGTTGTTGACTACTTTTTTCTCATACAGACGGACCTGTAAAGGAGAAGACAATCAAGTAGTCAAATACGAATGTATAAATGTAAAAATCGCATATATATAGCAATGAAAAGACAAATGGAAGTACGAAAAATGTAAAAGTAACATTTGCCCCTGATCCATGATGAGAGAAAAGGTTGTAGAAGAGGATATCCTATAACTGTGAATTTTTTGGGTGATCTCACGCCATTGTGGCCAAAGAAGTGTAGGGAGAGAGCTGCATTATTTTCCAACCTGTAACTACTTCCCTAAGAATGTGTGTAGAGATCTTTGTATTGCCTAGTTTTTTGGGCAATCTGAAACCCTGGCTGAAGTAGTGTAGGGAGGATTGTCTGTTGTATCCTCCGACCTGTAACTACTCCCCAGGATGTTAAGGACAACTTGTCCTATAAAATCCATTGTGTACAGGGTTTGTAGATTGGTCTAAACCCACTCGTTGTATAACCCACAATGTCAAGGATAGAAAACTGAATTGAACTGTACTAGTAGAGAGTAATGTGTGATGTGTAAAATCCAAATGATTCCCCCCTCTTTGGGGGTGCATGCGACGTCATGGATAGGAGAATACGGCACTAAAAGAGGATCGACCTCGTAAACTATAACTCTACCCTGCAAGGGGAAGAGAATGTGCTTAGTAGAAACCAAGGCACACGCAAACAAGTGGCTAGAAATAAGTGTTAGTATGAATAAGTACGCATGTAGAAGACAAGTATAAGCTGCCAAATAATGTGTAAGATAGAATGCAAGTAAAGACACATGAAGTCAATATAGACTGCTAAAGCGGTTTGTAAACATGGGGAATCACTCACGATGTTGCAAGACACTCAAGGCCACAATGGCCACATAGAAACAAATAAGTGTGCACACAAAACAAAGGGTAAGGCCCACATACAATAGCAAATAAGATACAAACAATAGCAGACAAACAGACAAATAGTCATGGTAGCAAGTAATCCTACAAACAAATGCTACACATGAAGAACCCTTTAGCATGTTAGAAATATAACTAGTATGCCAAAGGCGTGTGTAACCAAGTAATGTAAAGTGTTATGTACAAAAAGAAACAATAGAACATGTAGTAGTTGTATGAATGTGGATGCCCCCAACAACCATTGTGGGACTGGTAGAAGGGAAGAATCCATGATGCATGCAAAAAAATTATATCTACGATCACAACTAGAGAATGATGTGAACGCGCATGTGTGTATGATAAAGGTAATGACATATAAGAGATCTATCTAGCATGTGTAATGAGACTAATGTGAATACGAAGATGCAAGAAAGAGTAAAGGAAACCAAGATATGCAAAATGTTGTGGATGGATGGAATGGAATGCAAGATGGATGATAAGAGCTGTGTGCCCCCCAAGTGAATGGAATTGTATGCAGTGAGGTTCATTTGGTTTCCCCCCTCAGTAGTCAATAATGAACCGTAAACAAGAGTGCGTCATCAAGAAATGGTCAAAGTGTGTATTGTGTCTAATGCGTTGTGATGAGTTTGTATGTGGGTTGATGATATGCAACCTAGAAATGATATGTGTGTGTGACCCTATACCTAAAGCGTATATCACGACAAGATGACTGTAGGAGTGATGATTTAGCCTAAAGCATATATCACTACAAGATGAATAGAGGGAGTGGTGATGAAGCCTAAAGCGTATAACACTACAAGATGATGTGATAGATGACCATTTAGCCTATAACGTATATCACTAACCTAGGAATGTCACATGATAGATGGATGAATGTTGAATGTGTGATTATGATGAGGTCAATTTGATTTGTAAACCCTCGGTAGTCAATTATGGACCGAGGAACTAAGGTGCATCATATGGTAGTGATTGTAGCGCGTGTGCAAAGATATAATATATACGATAATGAGAGAAGACCATGCGATGAGAAAAATATGTGATTATGTGATGTGTAGAATGCAATGTAATATGTGTAGATAGACTAGCAATATAAAGGTGCACATTATGTAGTATGTAGGATGAGTAGTATATGATGCTAGACTCATAGATAATAGGAGTTTGATATATATGTGATGAATAATAACATTATGTGTAGAATACGTATGATGTGTAGATGCACTACGGTCAAAATGATGTAGACTAAATATAGAACATAGGATGTAATACGTAAGACATATGACGTGAGATGTGTGAATATACCTATTGTGTAGTGTGTGGGGTTCATGTGCATTACGCCCTCAACAATCCAGTGTGAACCGAAGCACAAGAGTGTGTCATCAGGTAATGGTTGATACTAAAGTGTAGATGAAGATGCCTATGCTAGAAAATTGATATATGACTATGCAAATATGGGAGATGTATTGATGTTAATATGGGGGGAATGTGGTAGATGTTATGCCCCCCAAGTATGTCAGCGATGGAAGTTTTAGTCAAAATATACTAAGTAGATCAATGTATGGGGTAGTTTCCTTAACAAGCATGATTGAACGCTGAGGTGATAGAGGAGTGTGACCATCAAATGTTTTATCATCGTAGTAAGATTCATTCGGATCTCATTCATTGACATAGGTATGGTCTATAACAGATGGCAAAATTACAAGTTTAACTACATGAGGTGGTTGTTGAGCATGGCCTGATGATGTTGTAGATACCTTTAATAGAGGAGTGAGCTCATTCTTAAGAGGGGTGTTCGTAATTTGACATGGTATTTTTGTGGATGAATTGAGAGAAAGAGGTGTTGAACTGATTGTTAAAGGTGGTTTCTTATGTTGACTTGGTGATACCATAGGTGGTTTCTTAGGCGGGTCATGACTTTCTTATTAGATGAATTCATTTTAATAACCAATTGAGATGTAACAAGTGGAGAGGACCATGTGAAAGAACATTGTGTGGCGAATGATATGAAACCTTGACGCTCAAGATGCTTGATTCTTAATTGTAAAGCATAGCAATCATTGTCAGTGTGTCCATTAATTTGATGATAATTATAATATGGAAGACATTGCTATTTTGCAAGCCGATAAGTAGGATAACCATTAGTAGATGGAAAAATGATTAACAAATGTGTTACGAGCTTCAAAAGAATGTCTTGTTGCTTGGAATTGATTGCAAACTTGAGAGATGCGGGAAGCGGCTAGATTTGAGGTTTGCTAACATGAGCACATGTAAAATACATATAACGAAGATGAGATGTAGAAGGATAACAAACATGCACTTGAGAAGCATCCTTAAGTTTTTGGATTTCATATTTGAGAGATGTAATTGTGGATTCCATAGCCTTAAATTTTTCTTAAAATAAAGCATGTAAAGCTTGAATTGACTCCAACATGGGTTGATTAGATGGAGGATCATGAAGAATAGGGTCATCAAATAAACAATCAAAGATAACACTCACTTGATGTGGTTGTGTATCGCTATGGAAATACATTGTGTTTAGGGATTTTTTTAGAAAAACTTGGAAATTAGGATGCATCTTAAGAAAATAAGACAAATAAATTTGAGGAATTTTATGAGACATGATATAGGAAAAATGAGGATCCTAAGTGTGATAGTGTTTGGGTTCGCCAAAATTATTAAACTAAAATGGAATATGTAGGAGATCTAATTTATTTTAATCTAATGTACATCAGTAAATAACAGCTAAATAGATAAAAGAGATGACCCAAACAACTAAGTAAATATAAATTTAAAACCCTAATAAGAAAAGAGGGTAAGAAAGAGCTTAGTTGATTTGATGATTGTATGGGACTATGTCGCAGAGGAGATAAGATGAACATAATGTAGGAAGGACCACACTGAGGCTCAAAAAAGTGTAGATCCAAGCAATTTGAGAAAACTAAGATGCCCGGAGAAGGATGGGGGAACTTGGGGCGTTGTGGTTTGAGATCTAGGCACCCTAGTCTGTGTAGGAGGTATTGAAACCAAACTTGTAGGGTCACTAGGTGATGCAGAATCTTCACTTTCTATCGTGTGTATGTCGTTAAACTGTGTCAGATGTCGTTGATAATCAAAGATGAAGATAAGACCTACAAAACCCCAAGCGAAACATCAAAACCATAAAAAATAAAGATACATATGAAGGGGTCATATTTTCCTCTGTGGCCACAATGGTGGACTTATTAATTGAGTGTTGCACTACATTTCAGACCCAAATGTAGTTCTAGGTGTGTCTGTGTGTGTGTGTGTGTGTGTAAATCGTGCCTTAGGTAATATTGTGCCGGTCAGACTTTGTGAAGTAGCGAGCAATAGGTAGATGTAGAAATGCAAGTAAATGGTGGATGAAATAGAATAAAATGCCCTCCTATGAAGTGTGATGCAGATGAACCAGCCTTGTCCCTTGTAATGGAGCTAAATGGATGCAAATGGAGCCCTAGATGCCTTAGATGGATGCAACCTTAGGTGGACGATAGTAGTGACTAGTACTTGGTCCCTCATTATGGCCTCATAACTTTATATTTATATGGTTCTCTTGTTCTAATTTTGTAATTAACCCCGAAAAGGTTGACCACTAAAAATATGGAAAGCTCAAACGAATAGAAAGTCCCCAAAAGATGAGTGCAAAGTGGAGAAAGGACCAGGGCGCTTCAAAAGGGACCAGGACACATGGAGCATCCTAGTACTGACCTGGACTCCCCAATCAAGAATAACATAAATGCAGGGTGAAAAAAAGATTGGGCAAGTATATGCCAAAAGTTCAAAAATGACAAAAAAAGAAAAGTAAAATGGCCAAAGCACATGGGTTAATTAGTACTTTCTTCACTCAAAATCCTTATGGAAAGTAGTATGACACCGAGATGAAATAGTAACCAAAGTGTGTGATTGAGTGACTACAGTAGTTATATTGTGTGTGTGTAAGAACTGTGCTCTAGGATTTCATTGTGCAAGTTGCACTTGGTAATGGGTTGTAGCTAAATGCAGCAATGTAATAGAATGTGTGGATGGAAAAATGAACTTCCCCTTCCTATGTTGTGTATGCAGAGTTACAACCCTTATCTCTTGAGTGTATTGCTAGGTGGATGCCTTTGGAGTGATTTAGGTTCCTTTTGGATGCAATCTTAGGTGATGCTAGTAATGTTTAGTGCTTAGGTGATTTTGAACACATGCCTATGTATTTATATGATTCCCAAGTGTTTGAATTCCTTAATTGACAACTAGAAGGTTGACCCATAAGTAAAAAATATACCTAAAAGATAAAAGATAAAAGAAAACCAAAAAGAGTGAGTAAGGTGGAAAAGGTTTAGGGGTTCCCAGAGGGGACAAGAGTGCCTGAGTGCTACTGTTCTAGCTGAGCGCTGGTGTATGGACTTATAAAAGATAAATCAGTAAAATCCTAATTAGGCTATAGGGTGTGTAAGACCTAATAGAAAATAAGAAATAAATAAAAGAGGCCAAAGATAGTTTTCAATTATGAGTTTTCTTGATTAGGAATCATGTAAATGCTAGCATGCTTTTAGGACCTATAAATGTACCCAAGTGCATAATTTTGTGTCTAAAACAATAAACATAATAGATTCATTCAAGGTAGGTACAATCTTGACAATGTTATATTTGTTTGGGAAAGCATGGATTGGGCAGATTCTTTGAATAAAAACATCTTTTTGTGAAGATTAATTTTGAGAAAGCTTATGATATAATAGAAAGGAATTTTAATATTTTCATACTCGAATCCCTTGGTTGTGGACCTCATTTTGTATGTTATGTCAATATGATTTTTCAAAATGTAGGAACATGTACCTCTATCAATGGATCACAATATTTCATATTTGGCCTCTTTGGATCCATAAGACAAGGTTTCTCTCTCACTCCATCTCTATATGTTTTAGTTGTAGAAGGATTCAACTACTTGCTAGCCAGCTATTTCACTAAATGTTTGGTGAAAGGCATCAAAATTTCTCAATCTAAACATTAACTCATTATCGACCACTTTGCAGATGAATCCTTCCTTACATTAATTGAGAAATAAGATTTAGTCAATAATGGCATGGATTTCTTAAATGGTTTTTTCTTTGATTCAAGTTATTCCCTTCAATAAGAAAAGACCTAATTCTACAACAATACCTCACTCCCAAGTATCCATGGTTAAAAGGTTATTAATGGAAATATATTTATCTTTGGATCTAATTTAAATTTCATATTCGTCTGATTTAAATTTCTTAGATTACCAAGCCCCTCTCTCATGCAGGGAAATTCCAAATATATTTTAATGTTTTGGATGTCACACATGTCTACTTTTATTCTTGGTGGGATCCTATTAAATAAGCTTATGAAAAATTGTAAAGAATTCACAAATAATTTTTATGTGATATCTATGAGAGCCATAAAGGGTTCTATAGAATTGTATGAGGCATTTCCTACACGTCCAAAGTAGTAGGATAGTTAAGGATTCTTGACATCAAGCTCCAAGGGTTCACCAAAAACGTCAAATGGATCGTTTGAAGCCTTGAAGGATTTGAGTCCTAAACATTTCTTATTAGAAATTAAATCAATAAAGGGACACCTTTAGTCCATTAAGCATGGTGAGGAACGAGGTTCTAAACCCTCCTTTCACATGTGTAAGTGAATATATGTGACACTTTTATGGCTAAAATTATATAGAAACCTTGGGAATTGGTCTAGCCCAACCTCATATGGGTGGGGAATAATTTTATATCAAGAATCCTAGTTAACTCTCTCTCTATTTGGTGGTCTCCCATTCTTAATTTCCATAATATCACATTTTTCACGTTTCCTTCGATTAAAATTCTATAACTTTTTAAGAAGGGAATTAGAGTAATTGGCAACAAATTTTACAAGGCTTCCAGGATTGGATATCATGGGATATTCTTAAATCTAAATTGTAGCTCAAAGAAGAGAATGCAAAGTCTATTTTTGAAATTACGAATTCCATACCTGATACTTTCCTTCATAAAAAAGGGATTTCCTTTGATGCGCTCTAGTGGAGAGATTGGAATTGGCCATCGACAAGCCCCTTTTGTTTCTACAAACCCCATATTGGCTACCACCTTATTTTCCTAAAGAATGTTCATGGTGATTCTTTAAATCATGATTGGAAACTCAAGTGTATGGATGGAATATTGGCTACAAGGTTTGACAAAATATGGATAACTCATATTTAGCCTTAAAAATCCCACATTTTATGGTTCATTTTATATCAAGATCTTCTTATTGTAGATAAACTCAAGCTCATGGGAATTACAGATCCTAAATTTTCTACCTGTTAAAAACCACAACCAATAAAACATCTCTTTTATTTTTTCCTTCATGCTCAATCAACATGGAAGTGGATTTATACCCTTTTTCAACCTTTCATCCCTTAATTTCTCACTTGGAAAATGGTCCTCCTATGGGATTTTCCACACTCCCTACAAATTTAAACCATTATTAGCAAATGTTTAGAGAAAATATTATACTTCATATATTTGGAAAGATAGAAATTTTTCTTATTTTAACAACACTACTACGGATAGAGATTTCCCTGTAGCTAATAAATTCAATGTGATCTCAAGGTTCAATTTAAGACACCCCTCCAAAAAATTATTATAGAATGGGTGGCGAATCTCCAAAATGGGATTTCGAAAAAATGACAAATATCCAAAAAAATGATTCGTAGAAAAAGTTGGAGAAAAAAGATATGCAACCATACAGACGCTCAGTAGCAATATGACAAGACAAGAAAAAATGGGTGGTTATATGAATATCAAGGTAAATGTTTGGCATTTGTGTATGCAGATGCTCAAATTTGAATACAACCAGACAACTACACATGTAAACACCTGGCTACATGTGTAATCAGGTGGCTACATATGCAGACACCCGACTACAGGTATAACCAAGCGTCAACATATGACGGCGCCCGGTTGCACATGCAACTACCCAGTGTCTACATAATTCAATCAGGAGTCTGGGTGTTTGGATCGGCTATGCATCTGGAGTAAGAAACCGCACATTTGGAATGGTTGGGCATCTGGAACAAACAACCGAGCATCTATAATATGTTGTTGGGTCGTGTGTTTGGCCTATGGTGTTATCGAAAGAGCATATCTCTATGCTTAAGATGTATATGCTAGCGAATGTAACTGATTTATGTTTCAATGCATTAGGGTGATTATATGTATATGTATGAAATATATTATAAACACTAGGTGAGTAGACCCACCAAACTAAGTTGCACCCAAAAATTTTAGGCGAAAACATGCTCCAGCCGACTCTTCAAAATCGTCAAATCCAAATTTCAAAAATGTAAATATTCATGAATTAGCGAAGAATCACCACTAAAATTTTCCCTGTTCAATCTCCAATGTTATGCTTCAGATATAGTTTCAAGCACAGAAAGTTATCTTAGAGGTGTAACACCTTAAATCCCTACTATTGCATTGAAGTAATTCCTCCTGTGTTGTTAGGTGGGTTCATCCAAACTCTTTGCACCATCATTTTCCCTCTCAAAGCCATGGTCAGGGTTTTCACAGGTGGCATTCAAGAACCTGGAAAAACTCCTCTCCCTGACGCTCTCTCCCCACCTAAATCTCATTATCTTTCTCTCACTTGTATTGGTGGTGTTTTTGATTAGATCAACAACACTAAAAATGGTGGAAGTGGGTGGGGTACCCCTACTTAGGGGAGATTCCTATGATTACCAGTGGTCATCTCTCCCCACCATCAATCGTAACAAACTAAAGAAAAATAACAACAAAATCAATGTACGATGAGTGGGATCCCATCCTAGACATGTGTTCAGAAAATTAGTATTTACATCGGGTAAAAATTGCGTATTGTTATTGTGATTAAATATGGTAATGTAATGATTAGTATGTGGTTAATATGTTATACCCGTAAATTTATTTAAATGGGTTATAATTTATTATTTGTTATTTACTTCCTATTTACTAGAAAGTTGTTTGAGATATATAATAGCCAACATATTTCATATGAATACAATACTAATTATCTTTGTTGTCGTTATATTGCTGCAATCTGACCCAAAATAATATTTGGTATGAGAGAAAGTATGGACAAGTGAGTGTTATTCCACAGAAAAGACACAAAGCTTCTTGATTGCTCTATCCATGGAGTGATTATCTTGTTTGGAGAGGTTACATAATCAATATTATTGATTTTTTTAGGGATTGAGGATTTTGTGAGAAGGCTGGGAGAAATGGGATCTACTAGGGTTTAGGTTTTAGCTGTCTGTTCATGTCCACTACCGTCCGTACATCCATCATACCATAGTCCCTTAGGGAAATCTGTAGGTTTTTTTATTTTTTCGCTCATTAATTTACTTGCGTAAGACTTTACCCCATCCTTAAGGTGGCGTTAGCCCTTTTTAATGGCCTCCATGTTGACACCCTCATCTATTGATGCAGGGCTCATTAACGGTGTGGCTTCCAACCATGGCTTTGAAGAAATCTCACAAGTTCATCCCGAAGGTATTCAATGAGGTAATGATTCTAATACTCTTGTACCTGATGTTGTTCTTGATTTACCTACTTTTGATAATGCTTGTAATTGGTTTGAAATTACACATTGGTGGCATCTTTTGTTAGTCGTGTCCCTCATGAGAGCCTTTTGAAGCAATGGGTTCACAATCACTGGAAGAGCCATGGTGTGAAGCTCGAGGGCATCCAAAACCTTGGAAAGGGATTTTTCTTATTTCATTTTTCAAACTTTGAACATTGCAAGGCCATTGTTAACCATTATCATTGGTTTATTTGTAACTGGTTGGTTGTTTTCTCTCACTGAACTCAGGAATTTCAAGTCTCGGAACAAGCGAAACTCAAGATCCATGTCTGGATTGAGTTTCCAGGGTTACCTTTTCCTCTGTGGTATTTTATAGGGGATCTTGTCAAACCCTTGGAATGGTTCATTTGCAATGAGCAACCCAAATTTTTTAATGCTTGCCCTCAACACCATGTGTGCGTTGAAGTGGACCATTCAAATGATCTTAAGGAATCGATTGATATCCAGGTTGGTGAAAAAGGGTTAATTATATCAATCTGTTGAACACCTAATTTCATTTTCAATCATCTGAGCATATGATTCGTTAATGTCCTCTTATGGCCAACTCACATCCTCTTACAGAAAAAACACTTTCAAACCCTAAAATTTTGTCTGACGGATGGAAAACTGTGACTAATACAAAGGGTGTTTCAAAGGTCCTTACAAACCGCAAACTTTTGTTTCTCGTCCTGTTGTCAATAATGGTGCTAGTACTTCCACAACTCTTCCGACCAAACAGTTAGAACCTGCTAAGTCAGACCCACCTATCTCCCGCTCACATGTGGCTGCCATTGTTATTTCCTAGGTTGCTCTTCCAGACAATCCCTTCGCTGGGGTCCCTGTGCAGCCCCACAAAGATAGAAAAACATGTTCTCATAGCCCTTCCCCCATGGAGGATGGTGAATATGTGTAAGCCAAGCGTAGATTTTGGACCTTTGGAGAGCATTTGAGCCCGGTTCTTAACCAAACCTCTTTTTCTCCCCAATCAATATCAAGTCCTCTTTATGTTGGACAGTGAGGGAAATATGAAGTTATTTATGCTCTCTTTGTTTTTTTGGTCTTGGATATATTTTGACATGGGCTAACTGAATCAGGTTTTCTGGCGTTAGCTGGTCAGGGATTAATTGATCAGTACTTTAGCCATATGAAAATTGTCTGTGTACCCATGCAAGAAGATAAGCTTTTTGGATTTTTGTTACATTCTGCACCTTGTTTTTAATTGGCAGCAGGCCATTCTTGTCAGACCTTGAGTCATGAGTAGGAAGCCGCGTAGGGGCTATGAACATTTGATTGCTGATTGACTATAAATGCCCATACATATAATCTCGTGGTGCTCGAGTTTACATTCAATGCGCATTATTTTTTATAAGGAATACACTAGTTTGAAGTTTCATGGAGATCTGGTGCACATTTACGAAGTTTTGAGTAAAAAATATGCCTCTCAAAGTTGCCGGGGGAATAGGGCTCTTTTTAAGCAACAAGGCTATGTAAATTCTCTGCCAGATGCTTTGAGAGTGGTGTGTGGCGACTTTAACATGATAGAGATTCCAATATGACAAACAGGGTAGACTGCTAATGAGATGGTGTGCTGGAGAGAGGGAAGCCTGGTTTCACTTCATTGTATAAGCTGGGCACATTCAAACTCTAATTATTCCTAAACCAAGCTCATTCTGAGGTTAGATACTTGGTTTAATTGGTCCAGGTTTACCCTAAAAATAAGGGATAAGATCGTGTTGTTAAGAAGGGAAAACCGGGGCATAAAAGTGCACTATACACAGAAGCTTTCTGACATTGTGGTATTTTTTGGTGGCCGACTCGTTGATGTTGCCGAAGATGGCTTTAAAAAAAAGCTCTTCAGGAGTCACTCGCCCCTCTGAGTCAACATATCTTGGATTCAAGGCCTGACTGAGAGGACAAAAGGAGAACATTTTCTTGTCATTTTTATACTCTTTGGACTGTTCACGATAAATACAATGCTCGAGATAAATAGTCTCAAATATGAATGTCATGGGTGAACCTGCATCCCTCAATCCTCGGATTCCTCTGGAAACTGGATTTAATTATAACAAGTTTGCCATCAAACTACACTAGGAATCACACTTGCAAGTTATAAGTAAACATGCTTCCAGACATTCAGGAGGGACTAAATTTTCATGCATCTCTCTTATCATGAGTTTACACCACAGTGGAAAGTAACACGAACTCGTAAACTTCTGCCATTGAACAAAAATGTGCCAATGGTCTAAGATTCATGTTTGAGAGGGGGCCACATTCTGAGTAAAACATACATGTGAAACTTTTCTAATGCAAAATACAGGGAGTTCACTTGCGTGCTAGATTGAAACATTGGCTTAAGATTGGTGATAGAGGGGTCCAATTTTATTGTAATTCTTGCTGCAGTTACAAAACACTCTTTAGATAGGATCAATAGACACACAACCCCCAAAATTCACCAAGGGGGTACCACATCATGACTTGCTAGGTGCCAAATTCTGAACTTATATTTCCTTAACAACTGAAGTCATGGAGTTTTAATTGATGAAACATGTTACTCGTGATAGAGAGGCAAAATCTTCTTGAAATGTCCTTAGGTGGTTCCCCTTCACCAAGGTATTGCACAGGGAAGAGACATCTGATTGGGAATGAGTGCGCTCAAGCTTATTTTACTTTCTGATTTGAAGGACATCCTGCCAACTTGAAATTAGCAGCATGAAAAGGCCCCCTAATGTTGATGGTCTTCCTAGTAGAATTTTACCATAACCCTTTGGTACACAGTTTAGGTCCAGAAAAAATCCACCATTATTTATAACTCCAAAACTCTTGATTCCAGACTCCCTGGGGGATCTCATTAATCAAGGCAACAAATTATTTTTGGATTTCTAATTTTAGGGATATTGATTATCTCTGTATTAAAAATCGCGATTTATCGCACGTTTATCGCGAATTTATCGAGCTTAGGGCATATCAAAGACGATATTATCTTTACAAAAATCGCGATGTCTGTACTGTCGAAAATAAATCCCTTACGATTTCCAATGGCCTAGTTTTTTAAACCTTCAAAAATCATCCGTGGAATATCTTCTCGAAAACCATTAAGAAAATTCGTACCTTCTCTGTTTGGTGTAAAAGCAAAAACATTCCCCAAATCGACCCGCACGTGAACCATTGTTTCTACTGCGCAATTCGTTTTCCCCCTGCGACATCATATGACACCACATAATCTCATTAAAATAGAGTATTTCGTGGCTTACAATCAATACTCCTCGTGGCTTTAACCTGAGCAATTCGTTTTTTACCTTATTTTCATAGTTTTTCCATAATGTATTCGTGGCCCTAGGTTTCTGAGTTTTTTATTTAGTATATAGATAGTTTATAATAGACCTTTTATGCCTCTAGCATGATACTAGTTCTACCTTATAATATTTTAGTAACTTAGTCATATAATTACCTAGGTAATAGTTCCTATTTAGTATATAGTTACATGGATAGTTTATAATACTTAATATTTATGTATAACAGTTAGTTCTATAATAAACTATATGCTGTAGACGAGGATTTAATATAGTGGAATAGATGGATATAGGATATATGTTATACATTAATTGGACGTACGCATTCAGAAATAATAAAGATAAATTTGCTTGTCATAACTAAAATAATTTAAGTTTAACAATGTCTATAGAAATCGTTAGCATGAGTAAATATGCAGCTATAATAAAGATAAATCGTCTATAGAGTCACTTTTTATCGCATCATTTAACATGTGTTTTACATTTAATTTAAGTATATTTTATGAATTTAAATGTTTTTAAACTCTAGCGATTTACAAGTTGCCGATTAATGCTACGATTTGTTTGCCGATTCCCGATTTCCGATTCAAAATCTTTAGAAATTTTCGTGATTACATCAAAATATTACGATTTTTTGAACTAAAATGATTGTTTTAATCAATCATTACGATGTCTGAGATTAATTAGAGAAACCTTGCAATACAATAACCTTGTTCTTATACATGTATTCAGGGTACCTGCTAACAGCAACTTAGCCATACATGATTGCTAATGAACTCATGTCCTTTCCTTAATAATTAGAAGTGAGCAAGCATCTGGTTTCATTAAGAACAAGTTTATTCTTGATAAGGATCATTGTTGTTTGATCACAGTGTATGATGAATAAGAAAGCTCGCCATGATATATTCGCAGCAAGCTTCAATTATTTGTTAGAGATAGATTCCAGTTTCTAAAGCTTAAAAATGACAAGTATTGAGCGGTCTTTCATAGTTAAATTAGGTGCTATACTACCCCTCTTGGATTTCGGCCCTAGGTTTGTGCACTAGCCTGTATCAGATGTTTTTTCAATGAATGCCGAACCACCTTGTACCTTCCATTATTACATCAAAGGGCGCAGTACTAGATCCACCGTTTGACGTGCCTTTACATTAGCACTATCCACCAAGGCTGCCCTAATGGCTGAATACGTGGCTATGTGTTGGCTAAAACACGAGAGGTTTGAATTAGCTAGGGAATGCATCCTAACCCACTCCATGTTCATTCATATTGATGACTTGTTAAAGGTATCTCGTTAGCTTAAACTTCTCAGCATACTTAGTCAATGGTCACGAGGGGGTAAAAGACTCATTTCTCACTCTCTTGGAGGATTTTACAATCAGTGTGTCAAGCTCTGCGGGGTAGTTTAGACCAGGTGCAGTCTAAAGGATAGAGAGGTCTGCTAAATTTAATGGGAGAAAACCCAATGCTACATTTTGAAGTCTCAACTACCCATGAAAACTAAATGGCTTAAAAGATTGAAAAAGGATTTTGGATTGATAAAGTTTAAATTATAATATTTTTTTGAGATAAGGAAATCTCAATTAAGATGATTCTTAACCAAGAAATAATAAGGTGGTAGGAAAACTAGGTATTGAGCATATGCTTTTCAATGCAAGTGATATTATTTCAGTATCTGAATTATTTGAAGAATCTATTGATAAGTGATTAAAGTTTAACATTTATAAGGTAATTAGTAATAGGTGCTCACAATGGATTCAAACTCTCTTTCGAGAGAAAATGTGTATTAAGAAAAATAATGCCAGTTAACTGAGAAACTGCTGATATTTTTGTGGGCCATATACTTACTGGTAGAAATAAAAAGGGGTAAAATAAAATTGTAATGGAAAAATGGGGTAAGCTAAGGTATGATGAAAAAAATAGGGGGTATTTTCATTCTAATAATGTAACAAGATGGAGTATTATAAATTGCATAATGAGAGTTAAAAACTAGCATTAACGGTATATTCTTTAATACCCTTGGGCAGGCATGTGCTATGGAATAGGCCTTAATTTACCAAGTGAACCCCTATTGCTTTGTCTAGTTTTTGTTAAGGTTAAAGGTTCGTTTATATTGCAGAGTATCTAGCAAGGCTTGGGAGTTGCTCAAACCTAATCTCGCTTTGGGTGGGTGATGGTTTCAGATCTGGTCTTTCCTAATTAATTTTTTGTCTCTCTGGTGGTCCCCTGTGTTTTCTTTTCAAGACAAACCCCTCAGCTTTAGCCCCCTGGTCTAAAGTTCTCAGATGGTTTAAAAAATGAATTTAGTTCATTGGGGATTTATTCTGCAAACATTCTGGAGACTGACTTTCTTTGGATTCTCTTGCTTTAAAATTTCAGCTGCTCCCTATTGATGCAGACTCCTATCCGACAATTAATCGAAGGTATTCCTAATGAGGATTTGCGTTAAATTGGGCTTACCTCTGGTTGTTCCTTGGTGGCGTGACTGGAATTGGCCTACTTCTACGCCTTTCCGCCGTAACAAACCCTCCCTTGGTTATTCGTTGATGGATCCTAAAGTGATTGATTTTGCTACTCTTAATCAGACGCTAGTGTCCTTTCCTCTTCGGCCCTCTGTTTGGTCTCGCGGTTTCCAGAGGGGTTTGGTCTACTCACGTTTGAGCCTAATCAAGGCCCATTTTTTATTGTGCAATCCTTCATTAGGGCCTTCCGGACTGGCTCTCGGCCTCAGTTGATTTAGGGTTTTAATCCTAGTTTGTTTGTGTTGCTAGCAACCGGAATCTATTAAGCACATTTTGTGGTTTTGCCCTCGGGCACAAACGGCTTTGAGAATGGATTCATACCCTTTTCCAACCCTTTTATCTTGATTTTTTGTCCTGGGAAAATGGCTCTTCTTGGGAGACTCAGCCATGCTACTTGCAATTTACAACAAATTTTGGCACATCTTCAGAACTGAAATATTATTTGTGTCTATGGAAAGATAGAAATAATGCAGTTTTTAATAATGCTACGCTTGATTATGATTTTCTCTGTTACTAATAAAGTGGCCGTGATCTCTAATGTCATGCTTTAGATTTAAAATCAGGCCGAGAAGGTTAGGCTTCGAGGTGGAGCATCTCCAGCGCCTCCTTGATCACTGGGGTTCGAGCCCCTTGTGTTGTCAGTTGAGTTCCCTCGGATGCGCCCCCGCGCCGTCGTTTGCACCGCCGTGTCGTCGTTTGCCACCTCTGCCTCGCCGCTCTCCGCCTCCTGGCCGCGGGTGGGGGGTGAAGCTCATCGTCTGCCCGGAGACTCTCTCTCCTCGGCGGAGATCTCCTCACGTCTTCGACTGCCTTAGCTTGTGCTTCCTCCGACGGGGTGGCTCTAGTTGGTTTTCTTTTAGCTCCGGGCAAGTTTCCTCGGCTTTTGCTGGCCATTTCTCCCACTCCGGCCTGCTGATGACTTTGGATGATCAAGCACGATAATGGATGGGATGGGTGGGATCCTGTTATCTGATGAGGCTCACCCCCCTGGCTTAGGTTGGGGCGACAAGCCTGACAGTCCTCCTCCCCCCCTACTTCCATGTTTGCGGTTGGCTGCTTAGTTGTGCTCTCTTTTTTTGGTTGAATTTCACACTGTTTATGTAGTTGTTTTGGTGCTATGACGTGCCTCTCTCGAGGCTTCTTCTAGTTCGATGTGACTTTTGGCATTCTGGGGTGTGATTTTTCCACCAATTTTTGTACGAATGACGTTATATATATTGTTCAATTAATATAAAAGTGCGCGTTTTAAATCAAAAATATTATAACTTTCGCACCAGAATATGTATCCATGTGATTCTTCGCATTCGTTTGGAGACATGCATTCAAGCCATTTCCATTCATTGGGAGTCGAATCCAAAGAATTTCCAGGGGTATGATTATTCAGGCGATTCCATTGGGAGTCACGGATTTGTAAAATAAAAATAAAAATGACTCACTTAGATCTGTGAGTTATTAAAGCCACGATTTTGTAGTCAAGTTGTATTATTTTAGCAGTCTTGCTCGCTGTAGACTTCTACAACAAATGCAACTAGATAAATAACACGAGTTTCTTTCCATATATGCAGAGGAATATTGTAGGAAGTCTCCAGATACAACTCCACCGATTTGAATGGTGTGAAATGAAGTTTCCACGCCCGGTTCAAAGAGTTATACAGGTGCCATATTTGGCTCTCTGCCAGCACATTTCTTTTTACGCCGATAGGTGTTTCTTTACAGTGGAGATTTTGCTGGACTGTTCGCATCAACGGACCACACTTTCTGCTGGGCATTGCAAGACCATTGGAGTAATCTTCTCCATTGATCCCCTGTTTCGTTTAGCCTACGTCTACACTGTTGCTGGAAATGATGTGCGCATTAACCTGGCAGCCCTTTCCGTCAATCATGTTTGGAACTGTTTCAAGTGTGCGGATTTCAAATGGGGCAGTTTTGCTTACCCATACTTGATTAATACGTGTTACTACACATGGGCGCCAGAGACTGTGCACAGCGGGCATTTATTGAAATCAACATCTTCCCCTTGCGGTGGTAGAGGGGTGCTGTTTCGAAACTGTGGTGGATTGAATAGTGGACAGAGCCTCTTACCATCGTCGATCAATGACTCACACGCCCAGGGATTAGTGCCGAAAGGTTTTTTTGGTAAATGGGCGGCAACCCAGAGTATTAACAAGATTTTCCTTTGTAGAGCTGTGTGAAGAAAACTTGTTCTCCAACGCGTCTGAGATCCGGTAAGAGCTCCCACTCTCGGGTTTGCCATTGTTGTTAAGGAGTTTCTCAACTTTTTATTCAAAATACATCATGTCTGCTCATACATTTCCAAATTTCTGTTCACTGCGGTTTTTCCATTTGAATGGTTGGTTTTACTCTTGATTTTTGCGCATGGTTTTGTGAAAGCGTTTTCCAGTGTTGGCCCCTGTATTTTTTGGGCTTCTTAGCGAATTTGGATGGGTGGTTAAAATATTATAGAGCGGCGGTTTATTGTTTTTCCTCCCCAAGACGGCGAGAAGAAGCTCTGCATTTTTTTTAGTCTGCAAGGAAATAACACAACCCCTCTTGTTTCCACAATCCTCTCCTGCCAACTGTATGGAGTCGCTTATTCTCATTTATTTGTCCGATGGCCGCTACAAACTAAATACACATTATGTTTTTTATAGACACGTGATAGGGAGAAAAGAGAGGTCGCCAAGTGTTTGACAAAATGCCTTGAATTGTCCGGTTCTGTAGAAAGTTTACGTTTTGCTTGGATGCCAATGTCTTCTGTTAGTTTACAGTCATCATGCTTTGTTGAGGAGAATATGTGCTTGTTTTGTGAATATTGCAGTCCTTAGGTTACCCTCTGCTTCAGACATTCCGTCAAATACAGATTTATGCGACCTTTCAGTAACTCAAATCGCGTTACTTTTCCATGGGTTTACATTCTTTACAATTTTCTGGTGTTTTTTCATTTTAAACAGAAATAATAGCTTCAAACGTTAAGTTAGTGAAACCTCGGTCAGCTCATGGCCCGTTTCACTGCGACACTATGTTCTCACAGACATAGGTTCCAATAGAAAAAAATAAAAAAGAAAACCCTGTCCTGTTTTTTTCCAATACTATTAGCTTCTGTTTTAAATGGATTCCCATCCCAGCCAAGTGCAAACTATATTGGAACAATCTTCATTTATTTTCCTTACGCAGAAGAGATCCACATGTATTTCTGCTTGGTGGAGGCCTGATGATAGATGTCAAAATACATACTTCATTTCAAAGAAAGAGCTTAAATCTAGGTGTCCAACACAAGATAGGTAGATCCTCTGCTAGAACTGTGATGCATCCACAATATACTTGCACTCCGGAAGGTTATACATTTGTGCTGATATTCTCTTTGTTGCGCAGATGACGAAATGAAACGGAAGCCGGAATGTTGATGCACGTGACAGTCTTCTTCCCTTGTAAAATGGTAACATATTTTAAATTCTCCTCCATTTTTTATTGAAAATATTGCTATAACTCCTGCACTTTTTCTTTATTATTTTTTGCTTCCAGCTGACTTTTTTGACTGGTATATTTACCAGAAAATTATTACAAATATCTATTTTTATCATTGATTGTGTATTTATCATATAACATACACATATAGAAGGTTATTTAGAGGTGAATGTTTGCATGGGCTGAGCATAGTTAACCAGGTTCGGAAATCCGAATTAAATTCGGAAGGGCAAAAAAATCCGAAAATACGGAAAGTCCCTTGAAAAAATCCGAAAAAATCCGGAAAAATCCGGAAAAATCCGGTTCGGAATATATATAACATATATTATTATAAATTTATATTGTTGTATACTTATATCATTATATATAGACAAATCATACAAAAAAGCATCCGTCTACCATAATCATCATCATCATAATGATTCTTTCAAAAGATTGCAAGAAGTTGCTTGGTCCAAAAAGGTACAAAAATGGATTTTATGAAAATAAGAAAAATATTGCCCATCAATGCGTAGAGCTCGAGAAAATATATACTTTTAGAGAAGACGACACCTAAAACGGAGCACAGGAATGAAAGTTATGGCACATGCAAGTTTTTGCCGCTACATCTTCCCGGACCCTTTCCAAAAGTGGCAAATTTTTTTCCATTCACCAAAAAAAAAAAAAAGGCCAAAAAAGGAAATTTTTTTTTTCCCTGCAAAAACAAGGCTGAACCGAACCGGATTTATTTGGTTGCTTCAAAAAGTACGGTTCGAACCGGATTTCATACAGATCCGGCCGAACCCTGGTAACTATGATGGCTGAGACATCTCCCTCTTAATAAGACTTAACATTGCATTCAAGAGCAAACATAATTTTTCAATGCTAAGTTGATGAAGGAGAAGAGCTGAAACATATTATGCACTTCTAGAGATTAGATTGTATGCAACAAATATGGTTTACAACCGTTTCTTAATTCACAAATTTTGCCCTTGCATTTAGTCAAAATATATATATACAACATAGTTGAAGCCATGTTTGGTAAGCGAATTGTTGGTTACAATGGGCGGAATTGCCAAGTTTTTAGTTGTGTGATATTCGACATGTATTTCACTTCTACTTTATATGATCATCTAGTATTGAGTTGTTGGGACCTTGCTCTCCTTGGTATGCAGGACCTCGTAGCTGCTCTCTTGACATGCTGGTTGGACAAAACTGTTAGAGTGCATCGTCAAAATGGTTGGTAGCTAACACCTCCCTTCATCTTTCCGCTTTCTATTATGTGTTTAGGTGAAACATGGGAATCCGACCATTGCAGTTGATATCACAATATTTTCTGTCTGGAAGACTTCATTTGGAGAAATGGGGATCTGCATCTTCCTTCCTGGACATGCATTCTATATAACAAATACAACTTGCCACCGTGGCACTTCAGTACAAATATGTAAACTGCAGTGGCAATCATATAGGAATTCTTAGTCTTGATCAACAATTACATATTTACAAATTTTACTTCTTCTCAACTTCATTTGGATTAACTAAAAGGTTTGTTTTTCGTTTCAGGTTTGTTGATAATAAATCGCATGCTACTATGTGAAGCAGGCATATGGTGAGAAGAAACAATTGTTTTATGGTAAAAATCAGCATGGCTGCTTCTGCTAAGAAAATTGCTTACGACTTTAATTATCTCTGCTTCGAATCTGGATTGACATGGATGCTACTGTTGATGTAATTACTTTTGGTTTTAGTACGCTCTATTTAACAGCCCTTTCCCTTCAATTATCTAGATAATAGTTTGTTTCTTCTCTTGCTATCACAAAATTAGAAATGTGAAAAAAATCCTCTATTGTATTGGCTCCTCTTGTTTTACACGCTATGTTGTTGTAGTATCCCTTATGGGATACCACTTAAAAATGCACCAAATATTGAAAACTTGCAGCCAAATAAAGTACTGATTTTTGCAGATTTTTTACAGTAGGGAACAACGAACTAAAGAAAATTAATATTTCCCAAAATATCCACACGAATTATTTGAAAATTTAAAGAGAGCTTGATATTATTATAGAGGACATAATAAAAACTGTTTTTGGAATTTTACACAAATTAAACCGTTGCTAGAAAAAGCACAGTGTGCCCTAAACAGCTGGAAAACTTAAGAGGTTCGTAACTCTCTAAATACAAGAGCAAAAATAAGGGTCTTTGTAAATAACATTAACAGATATAGGAAATAATATTTCCACTTTCAGATCATGAAAATGGGTCCGACTGGGGAAAAACCCCCAAATAAAGGCTGCAAGTCACCTAGCTTGGAAAGGGGTTGGAAATTGATGAAGATGCCTTCAATGTGCTGTCACGCCCTTGCCCAAAATGGTTGCCGTGAATTTGACCCGAAAGCCCTTTGTTATCTTCTCCAAATGCCCCCCAAAAATCCTCAAAATCCGTCCTCTAAAATCTCTGTTAATATCTTTGTCACACACCCTAGAAGTGGCTCCAAAATGACACTTGAGCTAGGGTAGATCTCTCACTATAGAAGAATGCCCTGCTAGCTAGGGACATGTCTCTCACCTTCTGAAGCTAGGGTCCCTGTTGGGATTTTACTTTACAAGTTGCAGATGCGCAAACAACAGTTGCACAAGAAGGGGTCAATAAAATGTATGCCAAAAAAAGTGCCTTTTCTTTTCTCCCCCGGCTTCTTATATACTTCTCCTCGGCCAACGAGCCCCCATAACCTTAGGTGCATTTCATTCCATGGAAGGGCCAATAAAATAAGAGTAACTATAGTTACTTTTTCCTTTTTGAGTCGCCATGGGTCCAAAAGTGACCCCGCCAAACACAAATCTGGGATATTAAAACCACGAGGCCCCTTCCCAAAAGCTCCTCAGCGTCCACAGCCCCCTGGGTCTGACCATGGTTTGGACTCAACTTGGCCCTTGGGCCATTTGGCGTAGGAAAAGGGGACATTACAGAAAGGGGACATTACAGTGGTTTTCATAAAGACTTGACCAAAGACAACATATGGTTCATCAAAAACTGGTAAAATGATTTTCTTCTAACTTCTTCATTTAGAATGGAATGAGCCATTTTTTTTCCCGCTCCTCACTAACAATATTATGGTTTGACTTGATTTTTCATTCTAAATGTAGGCAAGTAGCAGCCCCGCATACAATTTCTTTGCCTCATTTCTTGCTACAAACATATGCCTTGCTAGCTGGGAATGTCTCTACTCTCCACAATGGCTGGATTTCTGGGATCGAACCAGTCACCAGAACCGTATTTCTTCTCGATTGCTTTCTCTTTAATGTACATAAATGGAAAAAATAGTCAATCGTAATGTTCTAATCTTGTATTTTATGTATAATGATGTATAATGCGATCAGTAATAATTTTATTGCATTCTTATCGTATACTCCACTTGCTTGTGCCAAAAAAAAAAACCATAAATTAGACATTATTTTTTTGCTCAGTAAAAACCTCTTTTGTAGCGGTTTGTAAATTCCTATAAAGAGAATTTCGATCACCCCTCATTTTTGTCGTTGGGTTTTCACAGTTCTAATGCATCGTCATCATCAGTCTAAGGTTTTCAGATGACCGGCCTTGTATTTTGCGGTTTGCTTCATGTTAGTTCATAGAATGAAATGAGCCAACTCGTCTATATAAGTATTGACTGTCGCACATTGTTGGGTTTGATTTACTCGTAATTCTGTTTACAGGTCACTTATTTTGTATTTATTTAAAATGCAATCCATCAATGTTTAAGCCATAGATTCTTGAGCATTTGCGCTATCAAAATTAAGATGGGGGTGCAACTGCATATAGTTGGTGGCGTAATTTACGTCTGTGTAATTGTCTTTTACCATTCTCGATAGGCAATGAATGGGATTTACCTGCCTTGTTGCTAGTAAAATCTTTGCTTTATTAAACTATTGCCAAAAGAATGGCACTGAATTGGGCTTAAATATTGGTGGGGGGCCAAGTCTCAAGATTTACAATCAAGGAAAATTTTATTCGAACGCGAGGGCCCCAAAAAAAAGGGTCTGTTAAAATATATAATAGATTGATTTGGATTCCAACTTTTCTGTATTGTTTTCTGTCAAGGTTTTCCCTTTTCTTTTGGCAATTATTTCAATATCTTTTAGTATGTCAAAGTTTTACTTCTTTTACTCCTTTATAAGTGAATTCCATTTACACTTCAAGTTTGTTTCTTGTTATTGTCGAAGTTGGTTTATGCGTAATTTGGTGTGATTGTGATGTCATAGATATGAGGAGCTAGACATTGTCATCCTCTTCTTATGTGTTCCATTTTTTTTTGTTCTCATGGTGTTGGAAAAAAAATTCGGTTGGAAATTTTGGTTTTTCGATTTTGTTCCTGTTATGGTTTATTTGGATTGTATGGCTCAAATGTAGAAAAAAAATCATCGTTTTTAATGTTACTTATGCTTATAATTAGTATTTCCATCGGTTACTTATTCTTATGGTTATTGAGTTGATGCACAGCTGTGTAGGGCAAAGCCTTCTCATCAAGTGCGTTGCTTGCAAGAGTTTCTCTTCCACTTGGCCCTCGTTCTTCGAAACAGGGGGAGCTTGTCGCGAGGCCTCCTTATGGCTGGGTGGAAGGACAAACAGTTTTCATTAGGAGCATTCCCTGGAGACTTTAACCCTCTTTAGGGCGAGGTTGGTATCGCTAGATGTAAACAATAGATGGTTTGTGTTGCTCGGTATCTTTCGCGGGAAGGAGTAACATAGACTAATCATTGTCCTGGAATCAAAAATCTAAGTCGTCATTTTACTTAAATATGTCATTGTAAGATGTTCCAAAAATGTCAATAGATTTATTATCTCGTCATTGTTAATCTATAGTCTTGTGGATTTATTGACAATTTTGTAAAAAATAAGAAAAAAATTGTCTCACTTTTAGCCGGATGCATTTTCGGTGTAACCCGACGTTTGAATTGAGGGGAGAATTATATGGTGAGCTTCATGATCAAATCCGGTTGAGCTGGAAGCATGATACTAGATGATGGAGGGCAATGGAGGTTGATCAACGACCTCTTGTCAGTCACCAATGTTGGGGCCGCACTTTTGGTATGGGGACTTGTTTTTTTGTTGTGGTGCGGATTTTAATATTTCCGCTTTTCAGTTTGGTGTGTGGATGTTGGAAAAATAATTGTATAGTAGAGTAGATGATTGCAGAGATCCTTTGACCACGGAGATCCTCTGACCACGGAGATCCTCTGACTTCCATATTTCGTTGGCAGATGATCATTCCTTGAATATATTCACTGGTAATGGTGATCGTGTGTAATAAGATCTAGACAATAAGATCTGTACAATAGTATGTAGTATGATACGACTTGCTTTTCAGTGTTCTTGTTTGGTAAATAAGTGGAAGTTTCACATTATGGGTAGGAACATGAAACCAATGTTCCATTTCCATTATATGCCAAACTGGGGAAAGTCAAGGGCACCTTCCAATGGCTAGTGGCAGTTGTCTATGCTATTCGAGATTGAGTGGCAACAATCGACAACAATGATTGCAATTAAAAACATTGAGATTATAATGGGATCTAATGTGAAATATTGTTGGTGTGAGTATTCTTGTTCAAATTTGTAATAAGCGAGATGTGATTCATATATGCTTCCCTAATGTACAAACATAGTGGCGAACAAAATCACCAGAGTAAGTCAGTTCATGGATCTTGAAAAGGTTTGTGGGGGATCTAGAAAACCACCCAACGTGGATAGTTGATGGGGCATGTTCACGTCAAGGTTTGTGGTAAGGCCTACTTAAAACCATGGAAAGGAGAGAGCCTTTCTTTTGTATCGAGGTCATGAGTCACATAGTAGGACATGCTTCACATGGGTGATCATACTGTAGATGAGAGTGTGAATGTTTTTTTTACCATGTAAACACTAAGGGGGAACGTTAGGAAAATTAGTATTTACATGAGGTAAAAAATAATTACTATTACCATGAGTAAATATGGTAATGTAATGTTTAGTAGGTGGTTAGTATGTTATACCCGTAAATTTATTTAAATGGGTTATAATTTGTTATTTTTTATTTAGTTGCTAATTTACTAGGAAGTTGTTTCAACTACTTCTTTGGCTATATAATAGCCAATATATTTCATATGAATAAAATACAAATTATTTTTGTTGTGGTTATATTGGTACAATCTAACGTAAAATAATAACATGGCCCACCCCTTTGCGAATACGTGGTTGGGGGGAAGAGCAAAACAGTCCTCTACCTCTACCTCCTTTGACCATCATGTTCATTACATGCAGTATAACATGGGCCTTTGTGTTCTTTAGGTGTCACTTGTTTCTTTTACCATGAGTAAATATGGTAATGTAAATGTTTAGTAGGTGGTTAATATGTTATACCCGTAAATTTATTTAAATGGGTTATAATTTGTTATTTTTTATTTAGTTGCTATTTACTAGGAAGTTGTTTCAACTACTTCTTTGGCTATATAATAGCCAATATATTTCATATGAATAAAATACAAATTATTTTTGTTGTGGTTTATATTGGTACAATCTAACGTAAAATAATAACATGGCCCACCCCTTTGCGAATAGTGGTTGGGGGGAAGAGCAAAACAGTCCTCTACCTCTACCTCCTTTTGACCATCATGTTCATTACTGCAGTATAATTTTCCATGGGCCTTTGTGTTCTTTAGTGTCACTTGTTTCTTTTACCATGAGTAAATATGGTAATGTAAATGTTTAGATAGGTGGTTAATATGTTATACCCGTAAATTTATTTAAATGGGTTATAATTTGTTATTTTTTATTTAGTTGCTATTTACTAGGAAGTTGTTTCAACTACTTCTTTGGCTATATAATAGCCAATATATTTCATATGAATAAAATACAAATTATTTTTTGTTGTGGTTATATTGGTACAATCTAACGTAAAATAATAACATGGCCCACCCCTTTGCGAATAGTGGTTGGGGGGAAGAGCAAAACAGTCCTCTACCTCTACCTCCTTTGACCATCATGTTCATTACTGCAGTATAATTTTCCATGGGCCTTTGTGTTCTTTAGTGTCACTTGTTTCTTTTGCCTTTATTTGGTTAAAAATTACATTTTTGTTATGTATACATTTATTTTTATGCTCTCACGAGATGAGATGAGATGACCTTTTCTCGAGGCCTTCTTGGTTCAATGTGACTTATAACAAATAAACCATGAGTAAGAGTTCTCTTAAGACATTGTTCATATCTTTAAAATTATTCCATTTTTTCCAAAGGATTTTTTATTTTATTAGTGGAAAAAATTAAAGTCTACCATCCTAATTATTTTACATGATAATACATAAAAAAACAATGTAAATTACTTTTATAATATATTTTAACTTTAGTTTATTTAATAGGAGAGATTTGGTGGTTGCTTACATTGTGGGGTTGTGAATTATTCCACCCAATTTTTGTATGATGGTCTACTATATCCTTTTTAGTACCTACCTTTGGCAGTAGTACTATTGTTCTCACTGAAAGGGCATTAATCTGCATAAAACTTCGTGCCTATGAAAATAATTTCATGTTTACCCAATGTTTTTTCGCGATGGACATCTGTATAGACGTCATGATAACAAATTAATATTTCAAAACTGCTACATTTTAGTTATGGAAATCTTTTTTTGAAACAATCTGATTGGGCATAGGTAATCTCTTCATTGTCGGGGAGAATATTTTCTATTTTTTAAGGCCTCACATATATGACCTATTTTTAAAAAGTTTTTCTTTATCTCCTTCAAAAAGGACACGTTATTATTGTTTAGGTTGTATCTAGTGTCACGTGTTTGAGGGCCGCCAACTCCAAGAGCCAAATTTTCAAACACAAGGAATTATGTCTGCAATCAAAGAAGGGGGGGGGGGGGGGAATCATAAATATCTCTTGCAGGTGAAGGTACAAAGGATGAAGACCAACCTCAAGAACATGTGGAAGTGCAATCCAAGAGTCAAGACAAAGAAGGGATATCCCATGATCAACAAAGTTTGATGTTTTCCGAAAAGCAACTTGAGGATCGCCACAGTTTGGTTGATTACAATATCCAGAAGGAATCCATTCTTCATCTGTTGCTCCATCTAAAGGGAGGAATGTGTTAAAATCTATTTTTGTCTTCTAGAATAGGCTTACGATATCACACGTACACCGCCATCAATAATTCAAATAAAAAACAAATCAATTCATTGCATTTAGCTCCAAATTCTGCTCTGCCACACCTTCTCAAAACATTCTGGCACCCCTTCCATGGGATTACTGCCTTATGGAATCTTCTCAATTACTATCAATTGGCAACCAACAATTTCATCATCGAGGATAAACAGGGAACCCCTCTAGAATCCAAGTATATGAAGGATAAGAGTATTAAGTTTAATGAACTCTGTCATAGAGATATGCTACAATACTCTGGGTGTAGGTGGATTGGCAAGTTTGAATTTACTACTGATCTTGATCATAAGGCCAAAACTGGAAAATAATTTTTTTCACAATGTGTAGGCCTAACTTTGAATTGGCAAGCTTACTACTGACTTTGATCATGAGATTAAAGCTGAGAAATGCGCTTCCACAACGAGGGTGTCATGCACTAGTTTGATTTTAATGCACATTTTCTCAAACACTTCATATGCGTTGTGTATTTTTTGGCATAGGATAAATTGATCGATTTAGACAGAATTTTGTATGCATCCCTTAAGTTTCTAATTACCTCGTCATCATTGTGACCATGTTTCATTTTTTCTCTTGTTATTACTAGAATAGGGCACCTCATTAAAGGATTGATCATGGCCCTGCTCAAAATCCTTTTGTTCATTTTTTGAAATATCCCTTACACAAACCTTGTAGTAGCTTCTGCAGAGGCAACAATATAAACACACTCACCTGGGCATATCTACCTTTTATGCTCCTTACTGGATGGGCAATTTCTATTACCAATTTACATTTCCATGGCTATTTCTCTTGAAAGGATTTCCAAATGCACCTTTTTTTTTTATCAAACACTAGTTTCTTCGTTCCTTTAGAAAGAATTCCACACGCTTCCACAACTAGTTTAAAACCTTTGTTGGCTCATGCACTATAGTTCTTGTCAGGCTACAACATCGCAACCAATTTCCTGTATTGTTTTCTGATCACTGAAGCTTGGCCATCAACACCCACATTAAGAACATTGTCATCCATCCATAAAAGTATGTATTATCAATCACTAAATCTATTTTAAAGTTTGGATAACTCCATATTTAATAGACAAAATTATAATATAAATTTATGGCTTCCAATTTTCGAACTAAGGATAGATATATGCTTCCACCTACATTTTATAGTTGTTTCTATAAAATCTAAAGTTCATAGCAAAAGCCACCACTATATTGGCCTCTACAAGCTAGATGTCTATATATGGGGTCAACGATAAAAGCCTTCAGGAGTGCACAATATTGTCAACGAATTAGTGGAGAATATTTTTGTCTATGTTTATATCACCACTGACAATGAGTGTGGCATAGTCTCTAAGATGCCCGCTTTGTAAGAGCTTGATTGAAAAGATGGAGGTTTGGAAATTTGAGGCCACCTCATTTGGAATTCTTGTGTTTCTTCCTTGTTCCTTACCAGTTACCACGAAAAGATCCTCTATATTTGTAGCCATCTCTACCTATATCCAATTTGTTATGGTAGTTTCTAGAAAAGTGAGAATATAGATGGGGACAACCTGTAGAATAGTTTGAAGAATTATTTTACCAATAAATGTGAGGCATCTAAAGGGTCCATTACATTGGCTTTGCTTGTAATTGAATTATCATGGCTTCCCATTTGTCTTGTTTTTGTTTTCTATGCGATGGAAAACCTATCTGAATGAGGTGAACTAATGGAACATAACGTGAATAATAGACACCAATTAATTATACCTTGATCTTTGATGTTGGCCTTTATGGTGTATGTATTGACAGGCTCAATTTGGACTAGGATTTAATATTTAAAATCCCAACATCTCATCACCAGATAATGAAATGAAACATAGTAGTTGTAGAAGTGTGGGAAATTCTTTCTGAAGAAATGAAGAAAGCATTGTATCATAAAAACAGAGGTGCATTCAGAGAAATAATTTGATGGCTATATATAGTGATTTTCCTATTAATGGTAAGTCATTAGCATTAATTTTCCGTTTTTATGAACCTGTTACACACACCAAATGTTGCGGGGTCATGTTAATAGATTTTATATATTTTGTTGGGAATTTTCATTTCAGGTAACAGTGGATATCTTTCGTAAAGTTAGTGGAAGTTGGAGAGAAGTGTATCATATAGTTTATTGTTGTTGGAATTACAATAGTTTCATTATTTTGGTCACATCAAACAAAATTTCTGTAACCACTGCATACTGCATTACAGGCAGGTACAATTGCTGCGTTGCAGCCCTTGTTTATTAATATATATTCTTTTCAATCCAAAACAATATGGTTACGGGATGAAATAGAAGAGTTGGTAAATTTAATAAATGAAATAAGTAAAGATTAATTATGTCACATATATATAGATAACATTGATGAAAATAAAATAAAAATATATCTAAAAACATGGGTGTGTTTAATGTAATGAGAAGTTAGATGAAAGGATGGGACTCTTTAAATATTATATGTATGTAATGGAAAGGACACTCGGTAAGGGTGCCACATAATATGAAATTGGATGTGATGAAAAAATAATAGACATTGAAAAGAAGGTAAGGAAGAAGCGTTGAATACTTTGAACAAGGATCCAAGGTGAGAGAGAGTGCACTCGCTAGTGTCTTGGGTAAGACTAGTGAATGTGGTTATTTCATTGTGATGTAAGTTGCATTTGATTCTTATTGTTGGATGTCATTTTGACTTCAATTACCTTGGGAGAGTCGTCATTCCAAATAAGATTTTTGATTTTTCATATATGTATTTAAACGTTATGTTTTTAATAAAACTTGTAAAACTTAACGTGTTCTATTACTTTTTCTACAAATTCTTGTATTATATAAGTTTAAAATAAATATATAGATTACATTTTATTAATACGATATTTTGAAATCAATAATTTATATACTTATTGTATCAAATTTATTGAAAATTGGGTACATTATAATTTATGTTATAATAATTCTTAAAATACCTTCCCAGCTTGATATATTTATGTTATAATCATTCTTATTTGATTGAACTTAAACTATTGAAAAATATTTATCTTTATAATTAATTCATGCTCCGTCACCTTTTTCACCCAACCTAATTAATTTTTATACCTTTTACTTATATAATACATAATATTTTACTTTTAATAAATCCTAATAATAATATGGTTTTGTTGTTGATGCAAAATTTAACGTGAGTAGCCCTCATGGATATCATACCAAAAGGGCCAGCCAAAAAGTGGTTGGGCAATGGGTAATCCTTTTGGAAAAATAAATAAAGGCATCCACCCTCATTATCTCTCAAGATTTATTGTGTTCTAGATAAAGAAAACAAAAATAAATAAGTGTTGCGGTGCAGCAAGAGTACCTGTCGCTAAGGTTTGTGGCAGTAGAAAAAGAGAAGAAAGCATTAATTTTTCAGTTTTCCAAATATTGATCTGGGTGCTTGGCTTTGTGGAGGCCACTAGGGGGAGTTTGTACAGAATGGCAAGTAGCAACAAAACTAAAATTCTATACCTCAAAGAAGTAGAATCTTTCCTTGCTGCTTAAATATCAAGAAAGTTGTGGGTTTTTATAGCATGCAAAAATTACAGAATACGTAGATTTCATTGGCTTTACCTGAAAACATTTTAAGCTCTGTGTGCCCTTTTTTGATCTTTCATTTGATAATACCTTATTGATTAAACTTTTAAGCAGCTTTAACTGAAAATCCAAGATTTATAATCAACCAATTCTGAGTTGTATGTAAAGCTTCATTGCCAATGCTAAATTTGAAGCAAAAGAGGCTTGAGAATTGTTTCTATCCAATGTAATTTTACCAAGATTTACTTGGTTAAGTTAATAACCAGATTTTGGCATCCTAGTAGATGTGGATATTCATATCCCAATTTAACGAGATTGTGAGTAATGGCCCCTTGGCATAATGGAATCAGGGTATCCATTGTTTAACATAACTGTATTTGGGTATGCAAATTGATATTTTGATAACTGAACTTGGACATCGATAAGAGAGTATTTTCCTCTGCAACATATTTGTGGGTAGCGTTGACTAAAGAGATAGCCTTTGCTGCAGGTATCTAAGCAAAAGGCTAAGACAAGAAAGAAACGTAGGAAGTAAAATTTATGAATTAACAAAATAGAGAATTGAATTAGAGATTTATTTTTAAAAATGATGAATTGTCATTGAAATCCATGAATATGAACTAAACTAAAATCGAAATCTAAGATGAACTAAAAAAAATTAATGAAAGCTCCCAAATTAAGGGCAATGATGTAGTTAAAATCAGGTCTAAAATTAAACTGAAACAAAATGTAAGATCAAAACATGAAGATGGCATTCAATTGCATTTGTAGTATCTGCAAAATGCGAGCAACATCAAAAGTAATAGCATTTGCACAAGTGGTAATTAAGATACTATCATTATTGATTGTGTAGAAGTGGTTGACACTATAAGTCTGTAAGCATTAAATTGAACCAATGCATTATTTTAATGCTAATTCCATTCTTAGAAAATATGTAATGCAAGGAGTGAGCAGAAAAAATGTTGTGTGTATTTAAAATGCGTGAATTTATCTATATTAAACAAAAAGGCTTTGAGAAGTGTAAACATGAGTATATAGCTTGTTGTTTTGATTTGAAACAGTAATAAAGTTGGTGCAACAACATGTATGATTGTATTATATATGTGGGAACCTCAGAGGAGGTGCAAAGGTGGAACTTTGTTGTTTGTAAAAAGCTATGACCATAGACAACAGGGACAATAATTTTTTTTGCGAAGACAAAGTGCAAATACTGAAATGTTGGAATGGAGCAGGTGGAATGTCAATTACAGATCTGCAAAAAAAATATGGAGTAGGATTAGAAATGGTTTTTCATGTGTATTTGAAATGGAATAGATGGAAAACATTAAACAATTGGTGCATCAGTAGGTACATACAATATGTTTTTTGTGTTACAATATATCAATTTCATAAAAAAATAGCTTCTAAAGTTGAAAATTATATAATTTTTTAACCACCTAAGATAAATGTGAGATTCTTTTAATGTTTTTTGTTGTAGCAATGCTCAATTGTCTCGTAACCATGTTGTCAATCTGTCACCTACTGCAACAATTACTGAGTAAAGCAAAGGGAAAATGCAGATTTTTTAGATCTCTGTATTGAAAAGGAAAGCAATTGTATTTTCAAAAATGTAAAATTACAAAAATTGAACATACCCAGATACATAATTATGGATGAAAATTTGAAAATAAAATAATTCTTTTTGTTGAATGCTTTAAAGGTATATAGCAGTGAGTTGAAACTTACAATAGTGTACGAAAATTGAGCGTACCCAATTGTAAAACAGAACAAAACACTGAAGAAAATAACTCGGTTGGAGAAAATGCTAAAGAAAATAACTTGTTTTAGCTCAATGTCATGTCCCAATTTACTATAAGTATAAATGTTTAATAGACGACAAGGCCGTTGGTTGAAATATTTCATGAGCTACAAAAATTGAACATACCAAGATACAAAGTTATAATAGATAAGATAAATAACACATACAAAATAAAAACATAATTTTGGTTAATTTTATGATCCCAATTAGTAGCTCCTTGTAAATGCTTGTATATATACAGAATAATTGTAGTTATAAATGGATAAGAGAAATGACATTGACCAAAAAAACTTAATACAAATCCATGGCAAAAATAAGAGTAAATTGTGAAAGCACTAACCTTCAAAACAATGTGAATTTTGTCATGAACTCGCCAATGTAAAGGTAATAGTGATTGCATGCACTCTGATAACTGTACCTGAAAATAAAATATACAAAAGTATACTCACTATTCATAGTTTGTATACCACGAACTGATTAAAAATATAACATTAAACAATTGATGAATTAGTGGGTACGTATAGTATGCTTTTTCATGTTATGTTACATCAATTTGACAATTTTATAAAAAAAAGTAGGTTTTGAATTTGAAAATTATATAATTTTATAACCACCCGAGGTAAATGTCAAGCTCAAATGGCCTCTCTTATCCACCAAAACAAATTACTCCATCTTAAGGAAGGTTTTATAAGTCTTTTCGGTCGAAGAGTTGCAAATGATGAAATTCTAGGTTCTGAATTCTTTTCTCGATGCTTTTTTGTGTAGAAATGATCAGTTTTTTGATAATGTTGTTGTCAACATGGCACACAGTACAACAATTGCTGATCAAAGAAAAGAAATAAATGCATGAAATAAATGCCGAAATTTGTTACAATATGTTTTGAACTCTAAATCTTCTGGTAAACAAAACGAAAAAATTAAAAAAATCATTAGAAATACCTTTTTTTTAAAGGCCCAATATATTGAGCACCGTAGCAAAGTATAACACATGCATCAATGTTCAAACAATGTTGGTGATGACTTTGTTTTCTCTGATCACATGCATACACTCAAGCTAAAATGAAAAAATTGCACAGTTTTGACAAATCAATGCAAACAAGCCAATGAATAGGTTTCATAAGTCACCTCTCCCATGACCTTCCCCATAAAATTCATCAATTGCACAGCAGGAGCAACCCACAAAGGGAAAACATGGCAGTTACCACAATTTAATGAAAAAAATTGCCCATCAACACAAGATAGATTCTGCAATGGTATACATATTGTAAAGTTCTTTTGAAATATATCTAAATGAAATATCTAAATGTATCATCAATTTCTAGGATGTTAGTTTGACAGTCACAAGATGTCGGAAGCAGTAGTCCTTGCATTAAAAACAAACTCAGATATTTTTCCACATTAAATGAAGGATTGAAATTTAGAATCTCTTGATGTAATCTAAATTCTTTAATGATAATGAGTAGGTCGTATTATGTTTTGGTAGAGCACCATCATAAGTTATTTGTATGGTGAATTTTCCATTGGGTGCCACTGAGGATAGGGTTTGTGGAACTATTGATATTGATAAGGCACTTATATAAGGAGTTAAGGCATTTGAGCCCGGTCTTCTTGCAAATGCTAATAGAGGAATTCCATATGTTGACTAAGGTTAATCTTCTTAATGATCATCTAATGGATTTACTACTAGATACTGTAGCTTTTGGGTGGAATACTGTGTTGAGAGAAGGGATTTCAATATCTCATCCAGCTCCTTTTATTCTAATTGGCTCCGGAAATCCAAAGGAAGGTGAGCTTCGTCCTTAACTTCTTGAAAGGTTTGGTATGCATGCTCAAGTTGGGACAGTAAGAAATGCAGAATTGAGGGTGAAGATTGTAGAGGACAGAGTAGGTTTTGATATGGGTCCAAAGGCAATTTTCAAGATTCATATATGCTAGAGCAGAAAAAGCTTCAGTACCAGATTTATGAGGTCAAGAGAGTGGCTTTCTAGAGTTTCAAATTGATCATGGCATTCATGTTAAGATCTCTCAAGTATGTGTTGATCTTAATGTGGATGGCTTGAGGGCTGATACAGTGACAAAGAGGGCTGCCAAGGCTTTAGCTACTTTGAAGGGAAGAGAAGAAGTGGGTACCGAAGATGTGAGCATTGTTATCCCCAATTACTTGAGACACTGTCTCCGAAAAGATCCATTGGAATCTATTGACTCAGGCTTGTTAGTTGAAGAAATTTTTTACGAGGTATTTGGATGAGCAAGGAAGACAATCCTTCTCTGGTTCGATTCATTGAGTGATATTTGCCAATATATAGATACTGAACATGTTTTTATGGGAGCTCCCAAAGGTTAATTTTTTTTTTCCTCTGATAATTATGCTATTTCATTTCACTAAATATTGTATACATCTATAGGGAAAAAATAATTCTACAATTTTTTTGATGGGAGCTCCCAAAGGTTAAAAACTTATTTTTTCTCTAATAATTATGCTATTTCATTTAATTGAATATTCTATACATCTATAGGGGAAAAATAATTCTACAATTTTTTCATTTTCTTGATAAGAAACCTTGCAATTGTAGTTTTCATTCGTTCAAATATATGCACAAATTTTCAGTTCTATTTTATTATTATAAATGGCTCAAGACACGGAGTGCTTTGGGCTGGCTATGGGCCCTAATCCCACTAGAAAACTTAAAGTTTTATTAAGAAATCAATAAATTACAAGGTAGTTGTAAGATACTGACTTTTCCTGAAGCAAGAAATAAATTAACCAATTCACATAACGCTGCCACAATTTGAACAGTATGTCCATTCTGCCATAGTTCGGTTCATTGAGCGATATTTGCCAAAAAACCAAATAATGGAGCACAACAAAGCATATTACTAATCATTGTCAAGATCACTCTATGCATAGTTTTGGTCAATGATTAAACGGTATAATCCCATGAGCTTCAAAACTTTATGGGGGTGCGAATTGGGTTCTTGGACACTTCAAGTTGTGCGAGAGGGGTACCCGGTTTGTAATCCAATTGTGACTAGGGATTCATTCTTAGTGGTTGCATTGGTTTTAGCACTAGTGCTCATGGAGAGCGTCTTTGCAAGTCATGACTATGGAGAGGCCTTGAGAAAAAGTTTAGTTTTTTATGGAGCTCAAAGATCTGAAAAGCTTCCTAATACTCAGAGGGCTACTTGGCAAGCCAATTCCGGACATGGAGATGGTTTAGCTAATGGGCTCTGTAATTATATTTACCCCTAATTTATTAAGCTTCTTTATTTTCTAGACCAACACATCTGGCCTACATAAGTGATTTCTTTGTTTATCAAATTACAATGCCATCGAGCTCTTATTTGGTCGGAGGCTGAGCTGATGGTCATTTATTTTCTTATTTAGCTCGGCTCCTATATTGGAAAAAGTGGAACAACATGCATTTTGTGATGAGTGCCTGATTTCTCCTCACAATCATTTTGTCAAACAGTTAGGTGAATTTTTCAAAGTTATAGCCATTTGACCGTGGTCTCAAAAGGATAGGCTATGGTTCTAGAGTTTTAGAATGGGGGAGATTCATTTTATTAGCAAAACCAGTCCTTGTTTCTTCGCATGTGTAATATCCTACCACTGGGGGACATAATTGCAATATAACACTAACCGATATATGTAGCTCTTCTATCTGATATAATAACAAATCTGGTTGGGTTCCTGGTATTCTCAGAATCTCAGTGGTGACAGGACTATACCCTTTGAAAGTCTTTTTTTTTAACAGCATAAATAAATAATTAGTGGGCCTGCATATGCCTCATAAAGTCCGGTATTGTGCTAGCATGAGTATTTTCAGTACTTAGTTTGAAACCCAATTGGAGGCTTTCTCTTAAGGAATGCAATGTTTTCATTTCACAAAGCAGTAGGTTCCGTAAAGAACCCCAAATACAGGAAAGCCAGAAGAAGCAGAAAAGGTCGGATAATAAACAATCAAGTTGGGGGTGGATGTTGGGGTTTATCATACTTGTCTTATACCAAAAGCCGCCTCTCTCACAGTCAAGCATGCATTGTTGCACTTAGAACATGGAATGTTGGCAAAATAAAATTGTGGAAATCGGTAAGCCTCTTTCTGGCCCCCGTGCCAAATTGGCCCCATTAAACTATTTCTTAGACATATATGCTGGTAAGACTTACACTTGTCTTCTACGAATTGATTAACCTAGATGTGGGTGGATTTCTTCATATACTGCCATACTCTGTTTCAAAATGATGCCCCCACCCCTGTCATCTCACCCCTATCCCACATCTCTTGGCGACCATAATTTGATTGGTTGGGCCTGAACTCTGTTGTGAAGCCCTCAGGTATTGGTTATTACGTAAAGACATACTCCAAATCTTTGTAGGAAAACTTTTGTGGAGTTTGCCCAAAAGCTGGCGCCCTTTGCTGACAAATAGAGCACAAAGACATGGCTCTCTTTGTATGTGAAATTTCCCCTGGTGCTTTTTTATGGGTGTTCGCATAAGTTTCCACAGAAGGCTCCATTTTTTGATACCTCCTCCTCATCTTCTGAACAGGTTTATTCATTACTTGAAGAGGAGCATCATTACTGCTTTCTAACCTAAAATTTTCCTCTACGGTAAAATCCCAACTGGGCAAAGCATTCCCCTGTTCCATTGGGTTGGTTTTGTCACCAAATTCAAATTCAATGCTCTCCAATGTCAGTTTTTCCTCCTCAGCAAAGTCCCAACCGGGAAAACCATTCCCCTGTTTTGTTGGATTGCTCTTGTTACGAAAGTCAAATTTAGGTTTATGCTGAACATAAAGCATACTTTGGTCGGAGCTTAAAGTAGGGTATGAGTTTGCAAAATCCTGTGCAATTGAAGTATCGAATCCCACGCTACTGGATAGTTTCTCATTTTCAGGAAATTCAGTTATAGTTTTACCAAATAACAAATCTTTCATGGTTGAAGGATTGGTTGTGTGTGCAGGAATCAGAGCAGGCAAACCGAAGGAGGAGGACTCAATGGCCTCTTCAAAAGGCAAGGCATGTATTCCTTGAGAGTGTGTCAAGTTAAGTCTGAGAAATTTTGATACCAGATGGTCCACAACAACCACATTACATTGTAAACTCTTTGCACAGATATCTCCTTCACTGCTTAAATGCCTAGGGATCCAAAAATAACATTAAAATGACATATACTATCTGCACAATTTTTGAATTCCACAGAAATATAACAACTTCTTATATAGTAGATTCCGTACCTATCAAGTATAATCCATGAAGCACAATGCTTTTCTGCTTCTTTTGCTACTGTGCCTTTTCCTGCTACTTGTAGTATCTTCACTTCACTGGATAGCTGCAGTACAATCCATAACATTATAAAATATACAAGTTCTTGATTTTATCAATCTAAATGGGAACTGGATGGAGTCTACCTACATAAAAAATGATACATCATATATGGCTTGTCCAGGAAGGCTTTCAAAGGAATCTGGGAAAAAGCAAAAAGAATACAGAAAAAGCTCTTACAAAAAAGAGTAGGAAGTGTAAAGACCCAAACAATGTCCTTGCCTCAAATTAGAGTTTGAAAGGGTTACTTTGCATGAAAAACATTGTCCATTTTATGTTTCGTACAAATAAAAGTGGTAACAGGTTAAGGCAGGAATCTACAGAGAAAATGTTATTTTATCAACTTGAGATTAATATGAACAATAGATCATAAGCACTGGAAGCCACTATCTTGCCCGATTACTGACTCACATGCCAATTGATGATGTGCTTGTTGAGACTATTCACCATTGTGGCACAGCTCTTTCATTAGTAGGTTTTTTAGCTTCTGCAGATTTGGAGGATGTAATGTTGTCAGATGCTCTAGAAGCACTTGCCCTATTGGCTAGAGTAAAACCAGGTGGAGCTTCTACCATTCCTCCATGGGCGATACTTGCTGAATCCCCTTACAGCTTGGAGCCATTGGTGAGGTGCTTGGCTGTTGGACTTCCCCCGGTTCAAGAAAAGGCAATTGAAGTTCTTTCAAGGTTATGTAGAGACCAGCCTATAGTTCTTGGGGATTTATTGGCAGGAACATGCAGATGTATATATGCTCTGGTCGGTCGAGTCATACATTCTTCTAACTTAGAGGTGAAAGTTGGAGGCACTGCTCTTCTTATTTGTGCTGCGAAAGAACACAGGCAGAGAAGATTGGATGCCCTGAATGAATCTGGTTTTTTTGTTCAACTTATTTTCTACCTTGTGCATATGCTGAAACAGGCAACAGAAATTAATGCTTTAAGGATTGATAGAGTTAAGAATGTGAGACGGTACAAAAGACAAGGAGGGCATGTTGAAGAAGGAGATGCATTCTCAATGCACGACCGAGCATCAATTTTGGGAGGAACAGTTGCCGTATGGTTGCTATCAATAGTTTCTTCTTATGACGGTGAAACTAAAGTTGCCATTATGGAAGCAGGTGCAATTGAAGTTTTAACTGAAAAGCTTACAAACTTTTCTCCTGATGCGTGCCGAGTATGACTTCTGCTTCTACTGAACTTCCATTCATTTATTAGAAATTTACTGTAGTCTGCTCGTTATGCCTGGCTGTTTCTTCCTGCTTTGTTTTGCACTCTTGCCACGCATGTTTGCTCACGGTTAATACTCTTCAGTTGAGTTTGTCCATATTCTATTGCTGTTGAAATAATCTTGCTTTATTTTCTGTAGTAAATGGACATGTTTGCTAGCATTGTTTTAGTTGCTTTTTGTTTTTTATTTTGTTGTTTCCTCGATTATATGCTCAAATGAAAAATCATATTCTTCTAAGCCTGAAATTTTCTATAGATTGGGAGATTTGTAACTGGAGAATATTGTTATGACTTAGTGAATTAGAACTAAGAGATTTTTTTTCTTATTTTCAGATGGAGCTGGAGGATGGTGGAGGTACATGGGTTAGCGCATTACTGTTAGCTATTTTGTTCCAAGATAGAGATGTTATTCGAGCTAGTGCTACCATGCGTGCAATACCATCTCTTGCCAATTTATTGAGGTCTGACGAAGCCATTGATAGGTATTTTGCTGCGCAAACATTGGCTAGTCTTGTCTGCAATGGTAGTAGGGGAACACTTCTTGCAGTTGGAAATTCAGGAGCAGCTGGAGGTCTAATATCACTACTTGGCTGTGTGGAATTAAACATATCAACACTTGGAGCATTAGCTGAAGAGTGTTCTTTGGTACACAATCCTATTCAGGTTGTACTTGAACGGCTTTTTAGAGTGGATGACATAAGGATAGGTGCAACTGCTCGTAAATCTATACCTGCTTTAGTTGAGCTACTTAAACCTATGCCAGATCGGCCAGGTGCACCTCCAATTGCTCTAGGGCTTCTAACTGAGATGGCAAAAGCAAATAACGCAAACAAAGCGGTCATGGCTGAGGCAGGGGCTTTAGATGCCTTAGCGAAATATATATCTTTAGGTCCTCAGGATGCCATAGAAGAGGCTGCAACAAATTTATTACGAATCCTATATAGCAGTCCTGATCTCTGGCACTCTGATTCTGCAATGGGCACTGTCAACCAGCTTATAGCAGTTCTTCGATTGGGTTCAAGGGGTGCAAGATACAATGCAGCGAGGGCTTTGCAAGGTCTTTTTGAGTCCGAGAACATAAAAAATGATGATGTGGCAAGGCAAGCAATGAAACCATTAGTTGAAATGCTTAGTGTGGGGTTGGAGAAGAGCAACAAGCTGCAAATGGCGCACTAATCAAGCTATCATCTCAAAGTACTTCAAAGCCTTTGGCTATTGCTGATGCTGAAGTCAATCCTATAGAAAGTTTATACATAATTTTGACATCATTTTGTTCTTTGGAGTTAAAGGAAGACGCAACATTGCTTTGCAGTGTTTTGTTTGCAAACTCCAGAGTACGAGCAACATCTGCAGCTTCCGATTGTATTCAGCCCCATGTAGAACTTCCCTACCTAGATATGCCCCCCTGATTCATAATTTGCATAATTGTTATTCTTTGATCAATGATGTGAATGCCCTGTTAACAGACTCTGGTTGGTTAAACGTGGGACTGGTTTTATTTCCTGATTTGATGAAATCAGTGCTCTCTTTGATGATTTCGGCATTCTCTTTGACCTCCATTAGTTCATTTCGCCTCGAGTAGAATCTTGATATCAATTAATAAGGCAGAAACTAGTGGTTGTGGGGTTCTGAAGAAGAAATATAAATCTCCGTTACAAGTTTTCTTCAGCTACAGGCTTTGGGGATTTCAATTTATGGCCTGATGACAGAGACGAACCTCACATGTCAAGCACAAAACGCCTAATTCAATGTAAAAGTTAAGTGAGTAAAAATGGACGGCAGCAGGAAAATCATAAGTGATTAAAAACCGATACTAAGCAAGCAACAAAAGTTACAAAAGAACATAGTAAATCGCTTTCATGGAGGAAAAAGACAGACGAAGACAATGGTATCCTGCCTACGGCAGCTACTAATAATAAATAGAAATGAGAACATCTCTTTGAGTGGTTCTTGTGGAAATGGAGCTGGCTGAAAATTTTCATTTTTCCTTTTAGCTTTTGTTTTGTCCTTACTGTGCGTGGACGCTCATATGGTTCTCTCAAATTCTAAATTGACCATCAATATTAAAATCGAACTATATAATACAAATAATTTTAGAATTTTATAAAAACATGTATTTAATTGATTCATATGCATATAATATTAATTGGTTAATAAGATGGGCATGAATAAAAACGGCAGAGTGAAAATTCTGAGAGTCATCATTTAGAAGTAAACAAGCCTTGGTTATTGGTCCATTTGTCATTACATTAAGGGGGCTTTCAGCTTCTTAGCTTTATCCCATTTTATCTAATTTAATTTACCTTTCAATAGGTTAGGGGAATTTCTTGTCTTTAATGATCCCTGATTTTTCTTTTACTCCATCCTTAACAATGTTCAGGTCCTTTACCCTGTTTTGACTTACTTAAGATATGTCTGATATTTTGCAGGAACCCTTCAATACTAATTCATATTTGGGGAGGCTCTCCTTTCTAGGCATGATTTGCAAACTACAATCTCCACTCCACTTTGTCAAGCTTTTGGTTAATTAAAATTCAAGACTAAGAAATACCTACATTGTATGTTTGATAAATGTCTAGGAAAAGTCTTATCTTGCTTGCCTTATGGAATCAAATGTGAGGTACTATAGTACCAACATCATATGAGATTAACTCAATTAGAATAGATATTTTAAGGACGGTGAATGGTGAAATATAATAAATTGTGTACAGTTGATACTTTATAGTTGAATGAATAGATAATTCTAATGTAAAACATTGATAGTTGTTTTAAAATTATTTGTACAATATTTTATACACAAATTTGAGATATTAAAGTGTTGTTTTATATAAAATATAAGATTAAGAAAAAAACATGGAAAGACTTGGTAATTTCAATAAAGGATTAGCCAAACTTAAGCTCCTTGTAAATTACTATTGTGACTGTAATATAGAATAGTGATGTGTAGAGTAACACAAATAACAAGATAATGTATTGGAAATGTCCAAATAGAATTAAGACAATTTTGTAAATGGTCTTTGTTCCATTATTATATATTGATAATGCATGATAGGGGCAAGATGTAACTAGTTTATATATAAGATAATAAACTATTTACTCTATCTATGATTGTTTGTCAATTTAGCATTTCAAAAATAATGCATATTATTAAAAAATCAATACGTTATTTAGGTGAGTGTTTGCAGCTATAATATAGCGAACCCCTATATGGGTGTAATAAACTATGAACTTCGAATATTTCTTTAAAATCTTTTAGTCAATAGACATACTCATTAAAAAAAAATGCATTTTGCATTTTCTCTCTGTTACAAAAGTAAAAATTATTAGTTTTCATAGAATAAGAAAAAGAGACTTTATTCTCTAGATTTAACATAAAAACAAGCAAACAAAAAATTTGGAAAAAATTCGTGGGCTAACTAGGGTTGAGGTGAAATGTTTGAAAAAATATCTTATATTTTTAGCTAATGGAAAGGTGTCTCCAAAACCTCATTAAATTTTTTAATTTAAATAAGTTTTTTTGTAGCTTTTTATTGTGATTTGAACCATGTTAGGGTTAAAGTATTATTATTATTCTTAATTGACTATTTCAAGTTTAAAAATAATTTGAAATAACTTTAATGACGTCAATCAAACATCAAAATTAAGGTTTAAATTATTATGTAATAATTAATTTGGTGGTTAAATTAAATAATATTAAAATTAAATAGTATAATTAAGTGTTTGTGTACAAAAAAAAATAGTGTTTATCACTACTCCTTACTACCATTTTAACACATTCACCAATATACTAAACGGAGTAATGTTATCTTTTTCAAACAACAAATAATAATTTCTAGTAGAAATCACACTTAACCCTCATAGAATAACTATTAGTTGGGATATAATTTTGAATGATTGCTAAGGGTTTGTCCTATTATAAAAGTAATAAGAAATGGGGAAATATTGATGTATAATAGGTAAAAGAGAGGCACCCAGCTAGGTTCTAGATATAGGGATCTAATCTAAGATTGGCCATACTATGCAAATATAAAGTTATTAAGGGAGCACTAGTGTTGTAATTGTGGAGGATAGTAACTTGAGCCCTAAGATAACTATATTTTCTAAGACGTAAAATATAAAAAAGATAGGTATCTTACTAGGATTCAAAAATGGAAGTAACAAAGGGGTGAATAAATCCAAACAACATAATAATAATAAGACAATGCAATAAATCAAAGTGAACATACATCTACTCTAGTCTATAACAATGAATGACCAACATACAACATACACATACAAAAATAAGAGACTAAAGAGGATTATAAATAATTACTTGTAGCATTTGTGTGTAAACAACTGATTGTAAAGTAATTGTATATATTATAGGTGGTGGTTTTACAAATAAAAAGGTCAAGCATATATACTTGATGCCATCACCAATGGGTGATGAAATTGGCTATGGTAAAACCAAAATAGACACCATTACCCATGGGGGATGACATCATCCTTGAGGAAAACCCTAAGGTCAAAGGGTGAAAAAACATGGGGGAATGGAGGCTAGAAGATAAGTCAGGTTGAGTGATGAAGGTATAAAGTGACTGAAAGTAAGGATGATAGCCTACAACAAGTAGAAACTTGAGTGAACATAATGTGATAAATAGACATGATGAGTGCAATGTGTGAACAAAGGGGAGAAACAAGGAAAGTATAGGATAATTGAGGCTAATAGAGACATCTCTTAGATGCTTTGGTGTATCCCACATGACCAAGTTCGATCACATCCAAATCTTGGTAGCTAACAAGCATCAAAGATATGGTGTAGACATATACCCCAAATAAATATCATTGTAAGTCACAATAGTGAAACATGATATGGTCTTCAGAAAAATACATATGTAACATGAATTTGAAATGAAATGTTTTGTAGTGCCCACTTCCCTTCGACGCCTTTTTGTTATTGATTTCGATATTATCGACTACACTTATGGATATATTGTAACTTTTTGATATAGCATGATATTAGATGTTAGAGATACTAGACTGTTGTTGATTTTGACTCATATATGATGCATGTGGATTATTACAAACATTTTATATTGATGTTGATGTGCTATTGACATGGTTATTTTATATATATTTCTGACATGCGATATAGTTTCGCCACACTGAGTAGGTTTTGATAATTGGATTAATGTTGTGATCATTTTGACATGGATGAAATGTAGAATAGAAATGTTGCTAAAAATTGTAAATGATATCGTATTTGCCTAGATGATATTTGATTCGTATATAGATGATTGTGGATTTATATTAGATGTTTTTAATGTGGCCACGAGGCTGAAGGAGGTATTATGTGTTTTGTAGGTAAATATATCCATAACGAACAATGGGGGGATTGGAGATCAACCACATTGGAATTCTAGGTGAATTCAACAAGGGTCACCATGGCAACATGTAATTGTATGTGTGTTTGAATTATGGTTAGGGGAAAATTGTGACCAAGGGGTTATGTATTGTCTTTTAATTAGTTTTCCTTTAATTGATGTTAGTATGTGATTTTTTTTAGTGATGTAATTCATTGTAGTAATTATTTAGAATTTGGTGTATGTATTTTACCCTTTATTATTAATGGGTTGTAGTGTTTTAATTAAAGCCAATTTAATCTTGTCATAAACTAATTAAATATGTGACCAAAGGAATTCATTTATTAGAGTAGATTTCTCTTGGATTTGGTGTTGTAAGTTGAGTGCTTGGGGATATTGAGTGTTGTACACTCTACCCTTCATGGAAATTCGAATTTGGCCTTAGAGGGCCAATTTTTGAGGCTTGTGGGACAAGTCAAGCTTGTTCCACACCTCTTAAATTGCTATACCAACCCTACTTATGGGTTGGGGGGTCAAAATTAGACCCCCTTTAGGTGTTTTGGGAAGATAAAAAGGTAAGATGTTTATTGCACTTTCGTTCTTGTAATTAATTTTGTCTTTAGTGGGTGTTGGCTTATATTGTGTGTGTAAGTAAAAAGTCATTTCTTCAACCACTTATTAATTGTGCTTTGGAGTATGGGGTTGTCTAGGGGTGATGTGGAGTGGAGAGGAAATGAGCTGGGATCCTACTTGGAGCCATCATCATCCTCCTCTCTCCCTTTTCTATTTATTGAAGTTATTTTGCTTGTTTGGGGGTTACATCATCATTTTGTGCTCTTGCATTTTAGGAGGAGTTAGAGGATTTTGGAGAGCTTGTGGTCTTTGTGGGAGCTTGTTGGTGATTGCTTGGTTTGGAAGAAGCTTGGAGATTGACTCTTGGAACAAGCTCTATTATGGAAAGGTAGGCAGCTTTACTCTTGCTTATGTTTTCCTTTAGTTGTGTATATGTGCTTGTTATTTTTGAGTGTTTTGGAATGCTTGTTGGGTGCTTGGGTAGATTGCCTAAGTGTAGTGTAGGAGGGGACTATGGGGAGAATTCATGTAGGGAGGCATAAGAGGTATTTCTTGTTTTGGAGGGATTTTGAGTTGGGTGCCCCACCTGTAATATCCCTTATGGGATACCACTTAAAAATGCACAAAATATGTGAAAATTTGTAGCCAAATAAAATACTGATTTATGCAGATTTTTACAGTAAGGACAACAAACTAAATAAAATCAATATCTCCCTAAGATATCCACTCAGAATTACTTGAAAATTTAAAGAGGGCTTGATATTATTATAGAAGGACATAATAAAACTGTTTTTGGAATTTTACACAAATTAAAATGCTGCCAGAAAAATCACAGCATGCCCTAGACAGTTGGAAAAATTCAGAGGTTCGTAACTCTCTAAATACAAGAGCAAAAAATTAAGGGTCTTTGGAAATAACATTGATAGATATAGGAAATAATATTTCCACCTTCAGATCTGAAAACGGTCCGACTGGAAAACCCCCAAATAAAGGCTGCAAGTCGCCTCGCTTGGAATGGGGTCGGAAAATGATGGAGGCGCCTTTAACATGTTGAATCTGATTTGCCCCTCTGCTTGTCCAAATAACTACCATTGCGAAATCCTGATCCTCCAACGAACTGCCCTCTGCCCAAATTATCTTCCCCAAATGCCCCCAAAAATCCTCAAACCCTTCCTCTCTGAACCCTCTGATATTATGTCTATGCCACACAACCCTGAAAACGGCTCCAAAATGACAGACTAGGGTAGATCTCTCACTACTGAAGAATGCCCTGCTAGCTAGGGACGGGTCTCTCACCACCGAAGCTAGGGTCCCTGTGGGATTTGACTCCACAAGCTGTAGATGCGCAACAACAACAGCTGCACGTGAAGAGGTCAATAAAATGTATGCGACAAAAGGTGCCTTTTCTTTCCCTCCCAGCTCCTTATATACTTCTCCCTCGGCAAACCGAGCCCCAATAACCCTAGGCGCATTTCATTCCATGGAGGGGCCAATAAAATAAGAGTAACTATAGTTACTTTTTCCTTTTTGAGTCGCCATGGTCCAAAAGTGACCCGCAAACGCAAAACTTGGATATTAAAACCACGGGGCCCCTTCCCAAAAGCTCCCAGCGTCCACAGCCCCCTGGGTCTGACCAAAGTTTGGACTCGACTTGGCCCTTAGGCCTTTGGCGTAGGAAAAAGGGGACATTACAGAAAGGGGACATTATGGTCCTTATGTCCCAATCATTGCACTTGATAGATTATGTGAAGAAATACTTGCCAAATTAAGTAGGCAAAAGCTGCTCATCCCTTCCAAGTAGTTTCCTCAAGTGGCATTCCCTCTCCATGGCACCAAATGTTGGGAATTACTGTACATATGTGCCCCCTATGTTGATCTTTTGCAGATTACTGAATTAGCTGATGTTCATAAGGCTTCCCTTCCTGTTCTAGTGATTGAAACAGTGGTAGATGGGTCCTCAATATGTTCATTTCAGGGCCTTGCAATTAATGGCAAGTGAGTTTGGAAGACAAGTATGTATCAAGGATTGGTCTATGGAGGACTAACTTCTGGGCAACTACCCCATAGCTTTGGACTGAGGCCACTCAAGGACCAAGTTGCAAATCGTGGGGTTTAATTATCTCACTGCAGCAACCTTCTGAAACAGTGAGGACTAATGCTAAAATGTGCTGTCCAAACAACTAGAGAAAGATAGACGATCAGCAACTCTAGGCAAAATACCTTACCAAAGTTATACTGTGACATCTGGTCATATAGCATAGTGTTATATTTCCTGAGTGGCCTTGTCTAAAGATTTTCTCTAAGTGCCTGAAGAATATCCTTAATTAGTATCTTGAAACCAATGTTGGAGCATTTGGGAGCTCGGCCTATCAAGTCTCCAAATCACTCTTTAGACAAAAGCTCCAAGATAAGTCATACTGCATACAAGAAGTTGATGAAATCTGTTTTCCAAGACCTAATGCTCATCTATGTAGGTAGTCATTGTATGTAATTCTCGCCTCAGAAAGGAAAGCGGAAAGCATAAAATCCATGACCTGACTGGTGATCCTATCACATATGGTTCTTGCAAGTAGCCTTCAATCCAAACTATCTAACAGTAATGCCTAAAATGTCTACTGGGTGGTAAAGCTAGTGCTTGTGCAGGTGATACTTTGTACCTGCTGCATGAGCTTCTAGTAAGATCAATTCCAGAAGCCAAAAGGTAGCATCATGGAATGCAGGTACGTTAGTCCCAATCCCCACATAGTTCGCTCTGAATTTATGTTTAGGCAACCCATGTAACCTATCAATACCGGTACAGAAACAACCTTCCATTGTACCACATGCATTTCGCGCCCCTTGGGTAGGGTTGAAGAAGAAATAGTGCATACTTGGTCATGAAAGCAACTACGACTAGTCCATCTAATCGTTCCACTGCACCTAAGGGAAGCCCAAATATCCTGTTATAAAGTTACATAGCAATGCGCACCCCTAAAGGTGCAATTGGGAGACGGCTTGGAGGGGCACCTGTGAAGTACTCCTGCTGGAAAATTGATAATGGAAAGGTCAAGGTATTGCTGACATTGAACCATACACTCTGTGAGATGATTACCCTGACAACTTTCCTTCAACCGTTTGAGGCATTTTCCCAGGTGTGAATGTTTTGAAATACCCATGGATGTCTATTTAAATGCTAATATATCATGTACTGCACAAAGGCATTTTTGCTAGCAATTCATTTTACTACGTGGTACAAGTACCAAATTCCAAGCCATCAATTTAGAAAATGAGATCATCTAAATAGCTTGTATGAGATAAATTCTGTATAAACACCTCAACCAGATATGGTAGCGCACAGGTTCCTAATGTTTTTATGAGTACATGCTTTAACAAGTTCCCCATGGTTATTCCCAACTTCAACTGATAATCATTTGTAAGATATAACTGGCATAGCATGAGGTATTAATTCCTATGTTATTAGCATCTGATTTTCCGACAATGTTATTCTTATACTATAGTGTATATCTATGTATATATAGTATATGTTTACACGAACGTTCAACGCCAGATTTGCTGGGGATCCAATTGAGAAAGTTTTTTGCCCTTAAGAAGCACCATCAAATGTGACTTCGTGGATTCTGTACTCATTACCAAAATGTATTTACTTGCCACAGGGTAACTATCTGAGACATTTTGGCCAAGGATTATGCATTTTATTTCCAATGCTATCTCCTTGTCGTCAAACTTATAATCCCAGTCCTTCCCCCCACAATCAAGCTCAAGCTTTTCAACTCTCATATGGAAAATCGATAAGATGCCTATTACCAATGCATGTGAACTACACTAATCTCCCTCTCCTGATGCATCACACTCTAGAATGAATGTTTTGTAGTACGAACCATCAATGTATGATCTCCTAGGTATGCAGCTGGACATTACCCCAGTCAACCTTCAGGTGATCCTTATTTGAACTGTATGCAATACTGACCAAGCAAGAACCATCTCTCATGGTCAAATTGCCCATCTGACACTCAGTGCATCCGAGGGAAATTCTTCACAAATCTCTGGTGCCTGAAGACTTATGTGCAGTAGTCACCCCCACGAATCCGGCTCAATTTGGCAGTTCCATGGAGCTTTATCCAATAATCAATCGCCTGTTATCTTACCTTGCTATCCATATTACAAAACCTATTCGGCAAACATTGTCCCAACTATTGGGATAAGAATTAAATCACCGGTTCCATCATGATTACAAACCTTACCTGTAGCCATAATCTTCAGTAACCAGGCTCGAATAAGATCATTATGGTATTCAACTTAAATCCTAGACATACCAAAGTTGGTGAACAATTGTTTCATCAGATACTATTTCTATATCTTTACTGTAATGAATATTTTGGAAACATAACCATCCCATCTGTTCATCCTAACATTATGGAAACTTATTTCTTCTCTTGAGCTCCTTGTAATATCCGTTGTGGATACCACTTTTAAAAATGCACAAAATATGTGAAATTTTGCAGCCAAATAAAATACTGATTTATGCATATTTTTTCAGTAAGGACAACAAACTAAATAAAATCAATACCTCCAAGATATCCACTTGAATTACTTGAAAATTTAAAGAGAGATTGATATTATTAAAGAGGACATAATAAAACTATTTTTGGAATGTTACACAAATTAAACTGCTGTCAGAAAAAGCACAACGTGCCCTAGATAGCTGGAAAACTTCTGAGGTTCATTACTCTCTAAATACAAGAGCAAAATTAAGGGTATCTGGAAATAACATTGACAGATATAGAAAATATATTTCCACTTTCAGATCTGAAACGACTGACTGAAAAACCCCCAAATAAAGGCTGCAAGTCACCTCTCTTGGAATGGGGTCGAAAAATGATGGATGTGCCTTCAATGTGCTGTCACGCCCTGCCCAAATGGCTGTCGTGAATCTGATCCGAAAGCCCTCTATTATCTTCCCCAAATGCCCCCAAAAATCCTCAAACCCTTCCTCTGAACCCTCTGTTATTATCTCTATGACACAACCCTGAAAATGGCTCCAAAAATGATAGACTAGGGTAGATCTCTCACTACCGAAGAATGCCCTGCTAGCTAGGGATGGGTCTCTCACCACCGAAGCTAGGGTCCCTGTGGGATTTGACTCCACAAGCTGTAGATGCGCAACAACATCAGCTGCACGTGAAGGAGGCAAAAAATGTATGCGACTAAAGTTCCTTTTCTTTCTCCCCCGACTCTTTATATACTTCTCCTCGGCCAATGATCCCCCATAACCCTAGGCACATTTCATTCCATGGAGGGGCCAATAAAATAAGAGTAACTATAGTTACTTTTTCCTTTTTGAGTCGCTATGGTCCAAAAGTGACCCCCAAATGCAAAACATGGAAATTAAAACCACGAGGCCCCTTCCCAAAAGCTCCCAGCGTCCACAGTCCCCTGGGTCTGACCACGGTTTGGACTCGACTTGGCCATTGGGCCATTTTGCATAGGAAAAAGGGAACATTACATAGAGGGGACATTACACCACCTTGGACAAGAAATGCTTACATTTCTTACTTGTTCTTGTATGAGGGAGGCATAAGAGTATGTGGGAGACATAAGAGATACTTGAGGGAGGCATAAGAGTATGTAGGGGGTTTGAGATATGCATTTGAGGTTTTAAGGTGGGAACCCATTTCTCTTTGGGAGACATAAGTGGCCTCCCCATAGGTTCTTGCTCTTTTGGCTTGCATACTTGAAGCCTTGTTTATTTTTGTTGTGTTCCTTTTTTGTGTTTGTAGTGGAGTTGGTTGTATTTTTGGAATGGTTGTGAAATTCTTGGTTTGTGTTGTGGAAGCTTGTTTGTTGCCATGTGTTGGATCCACCTTTCATTGCAATGTGGTTAGGGCTCGGGGGCCAATGAGGAGAATGACTTCTCCTCCTCATTGGATATTTTGGTTGGGTGGAGAGTGTTGCCTCTCCCCCCATTTTCGTTGTGGATCAAGCATATCATGAAGGAGCTCTCTTGTTGGTGTTGTGAAGCTTGGAGCTTTTGGTGGAGTTCCTAAGAAAATCATCCTCTGTAATAAAACTTCCTTAGTGTTATTCCCACTTAGAGTGGAGGAACTTGTGATATTGTGATCCATTTTTATATTATATTCTCGTATGATTTCCCACTTTAAGTGGAAGAAATTCTATTGATCTTGTGAAGGAAAGTTGCATTCAAATATTTGTTACTAAAGTGTATTGTATGTTGAAAGAAACAAAAGAAGAAAGATTTGTGTTGTAAAGTTAGTTTTGTGAAATAGAAAAGAAAGTAATTCTCTTTATTTGAAGTTTTGGTTGTATTGAGAGAAAACAAGTTACTTTCATTATGAAATTGTATTATGGTAAAAGAGAAAAAATAAATATAGAAGAAGTAAGATGTTAAAAATGTATGCATAGTAAACTTGAATGTAAAATAAAGTTGTAGTTATTTTGGATATATGAGTTGTAGTGAAGATGAAAGAGACAAAAAATTTGAGATAGGGAATTATTGCATTTTGTAATAAAAAAATAATAATGTAGAAGTAGATATAAATATTTTATTTTACTCTTGGAATTCAAAGAAAATTATTTGAACAAAATGGAAATGATCTTGTAAGTAGTTGTGCCTTTATTGGAATTGATAATGCTTAAAATGAGTAGTTTTAACTAAGAAACGATCAAATGGAATGAAATCTCAAGATTGGAAAATTTAGGTGCATAAAATCAAGTTCAGAATATATTTTAGAACATTGTAGTAACTTTTGTTTTTGTAAAAATCTTGGATTTTAGGTTTTGTTTTTAAGAAACAGGATTGCCGCCCTGTGCAGATCGGCGGTCTTGTAACCGCCGCTCAGGCAAGGCGGCGGTCTCAAAACCACTGCTCCGTAGGGTGGCGGTTCATGGTTTTTCACCCAGGTAGGGCAGTGGTCCTAGGACCACCGGCTTGCTCTGGGCGGTGGTTCTGTCACTTACGACAGAACTTCTCGGATCCGCATCTGTGTAAATTTCTAACTGGTATATACTAATTTTTAAGTTGTAAATTTAACTAAGAAATTACCAACAATCATATAATGCTCAAATCTTGTTGTATAAAGCAATTAAACCTACAAATTGTAGATTAAAAATATTCCTTCTCATTTATATTGATGGGGGTAGGGTTTACTCCAAATAGAGAACCCAAATTCACATAGCTTTGAAACAAAACTAGATTGGTAAAGGAAACCCCTCCCAATCCTTGAATGAAAGAAATTACAATGATAAAAACTACAAACTAAACTAATCTAAGCTTGATCTTCTTATAGACTCCTCCATGGTTCTTGCTCTCTTGCTCCCATGGCTTTCTCCTCTCCAACCTGTGAATTTTAACAAAGAAATTAGACCAAATGAGGAGAATAGAATAAAGGAAAGGTCTTAATAAGAATGCTTAAGGATTTTAGCGTTAGTTTGGAACCCTAGGATCTAGTGGCCAAGATTGTTTTGATCTAAGGGTGGAGGATTAAACCTACTTTTGTTTGGTAGAAATGTATTTTAAATGTATAAATAAAATCTTTAAAGGTATGTGTAGATGGGTGAATGGGGCCATTTAATTGTCTTAGGGTGCAATGTCATTGTTAGTTCTTAGCAAACCTTAAGAAGCTAATTAAAAGGACTCTAAGTTAACATGATAATGAATTTAAAATAACTAAGTAATAAGACTAACCTTTTGGGTTTGGTTACTATTAAAAGAAGAGAAAACAATTAATTAAGTAATTTAAATTAGGGCACCTTACGCATGACTCTTAATTAATCGACATTAGAGATAGAGTAGATAAAAATATTTAACCATTTAACTAGACCTGATCCATCTTTTGTAAGGTAGAAGATTATTGGTGTAAATTAATTTGATGTACCCTAGGGGTTAATACCACGGTAACCTCTTTGACCTGTTTATAACTTAAACAAAAAAAATTAGTCACAATTTTTGAGTTAAGTATTAGGTTTTAACGTGTTCCTAGAATGTCATTTTTGCAGGCGTTACATGTTTATAATAAAGATAAAATGAAAGTGATGTAAATAAATAATGAGTTTCATCAAATGAAATATAGCTACCTCATACTTACCTGTAGGTCTCACTTGGATTTCCCATGGTATGCACAATAGCAACTTAGAACCATAAATATGAAAGACTATAAAAGAAACACTAGAATATTATCACTAAAATAAGATATAAATCACCCATCTAGGAGGTCATGAGAGGGATGTAGTTAAACATAAACATGAAAAAAGGAAATTTGATGAAGATATGGTAAAGAGAATCATAATATGTAAAAATGAGTAGCTCACTGCCATAATTGTGATACAATTTAAGGAATGGTCTTATGTTTTTTCATTTGGATGATATAAATGTTTAAAGAATGGATGAAATAACGATGAAAAACAACTCAAAGAATTGTTATAAATAGTAAAGTGAGGAATACATTTGTCACTTTACTAATTTGAGATTAAGAGATATAGAGCTCTGAGATAACCCAAATTAAACACTTTTTGTGACGATAGTGAGACTACAAGGAGGTGGATGAGATGGTTGAGACGGAACACACAAAAGTGTGATTCCCATGGTAGGTGTTGTGTTTAGATTAAAAATTGGTAGCTAGGAGAAAATGGAAAATTTCATGTTGGGGAAAATTTGGCTAGTGAAATTTTCCCCAAATAGAGTCGAAATGTAGATCGCATCATGATCTAGGTGGGTTTGGGAAAATTCTAAATTTGGAGTTCATTAGGATAGGTTTTTTGTAATTAATTCTAGGAACATTCATGGAACCTAAAATGGACGACGTCAACCATGGTAGGTTGATCATTTGCAACATGGTTGATGTCATTTGACTAGATGAAATTTTTCTACCATGTTCGATGCCATTTTGACAGTAGGGTTGATGGCATAGGGGATGAAAATTTTTACTTAAGGGATTATGGGTTTCAGTTGACAAGTCCAATGTAGGAAAGTTGAAATTTTTGATATTTAAAATTCATTTTGTTGTTTTTCATGATGGATTTAAATTGTGATCTAATGGGTATTTTTATATATATTTTAGGTCACATAGAGGATTCGATTATGGAGATCCATAGATGTGATATGGTCACCAACATTGTTGAGGAGGTTATCTATGCGAAATATTGTATAGCTTAATGGCCTCAAATTTGGAGTCATTCTGAAAATGTTGTGGGTCCCATTAGACACAAATTTGATACATATGTTTTTTATCCATTAGGATTTTAGGTCCAACATCTTCAGGTGGAGGGTTAGTGGAAAGATTATTGAAAATATAGTGAAACTACATGGTGTACATTCTATTATGGGGCTACCGATTTAGGTATTTTACATGTTTTATGATGTTCCGATGGATATAGTATATAGGAGAGAACTAACATAGTAATCCATAAGAAATGATGATTATCATCCTAGTGCACTAATGATCCAATTGAGTGTTGTATTTACTTTATAGGTTACATATATCTAGAAGGATATTTACAGGTTAGTATTTGTGTTAGTGGCATGCAAGGAATCTTTGGATAACGATATTTATTTTAGTTGGGGGATAGCCACTAAGGTGTAGTTGATGCACGAATTGTACACGATTTAGGTTATCAGTAGATGGCTATGGGACCTATTATACTATTGTCGTCCTAGATATATATGAGTGGTTCTCAATGTATAGGCTTACAAGGATACTTCTACAGGCAGTAGGAGATGCACCAACGATTTCACAATGGGAGAGTCCCAACAATGAGGCCATTGGTTAGTTTTAGGAGATTTTCACATTTAATAAAGAAGCACGTAGTATAGGATCCCTATAGAGGGGCAATGAACTAGTAGCCTAGATGGAAAACTACAATGGTAGCATATGGGAATTTATAGATAACAGGGAATTATGTGTGAGGGGTGGAGACCTACCCATTAGATAGATTATCATCATAGTTTAGGAATCCATCTCATGTGGTAACCCTACCTCTCCCGGATTGTTAACCATGACATGCTAAAGAGAGGGGAGGGAGAGTGAGACCAATGGTTAGTGTATCACCATTGTGAACATGCCAATTAAGGGGTACCCCAAAGCCAGGTGGTAGGTTTCAGTGATATAGGGAAGGAGGGGCATATGGAGTTTAGATAATAGAGGTAGAGGAAAACCCCAAGAAATATGTTTCCAAAGAGGATGAGTGAGTAGAGAGGCCTCAAGGATGGCACCATGAGTGGAAATTATGAAGGCCTAGATGAGTATACTTATCGAATACATGTAATTAGGTAACAACATATATTATGGGGAAGCTAGGGTAGACAACGTAGGATTTGAGGAAATAACTAATGCTATTGGTTCCCTAAGATGGGAAATCACAATTGATAGGAGCCCACCGAATGAGATATGTTGATGTGGGGGAAGTTTTGGGAGGCTAAGTAGGTAGAGTTCACATAGTGGAGAAACCTAGTGAGCCAGGTGAGCCTCAAAGCTACATTATGTTATAACATATATTTCGATTGTTAAACAAAGGTGGATATAATTACTAAAAATATGTGTGGGTTATTTTTTGTGCAGGGAAGACCATATATAAGTTAGGAGCCCACCGAATGAGATATGTTGATGTGGGGGAAGTTTTGGGAGGCTAAGTAGGTAGAGTTCACATAGTGGAGAAACCTAGTGAGCCAGGTGAGCCTCAAAGCTACATTATGTTATAACATATATTTCGATTGTTAAACAAAGGTGGATATAATTACTAAAAATATGTGTGGGTTATTTTTTGTGCAGGGAAGACCATATATAAGTGGCATGTAATTATTGAGGGAGTGTACCATAAGACCTTGGATGGTGTCCTAGAACTTAAAAATAGGACCGTGACAGTGGATCTCGTGTTAATTAAGTCCAAAGGATTAGTGAGTTCATATAGGCTCATAGGAGAGGAATATCACAAGTGTTAGATTCAAAGGTATGCTCTACCTATAACAAGTGTGGGAGGTATGATATCTTTATTATACAACCTTATCCAAGAATGAAAAAAATTGACATGGGAACAAGAAGCAAGGCTATTATATTCTTAAGGGGTGGCAACATGTTAGGTGAAAAATGCAGCCCACATTGTGGAATTAGAGGATCATGTGGTTAGGTTGGAGGGAGATGTTATAATGGATATTTCTAGAGCCACATCCTTGGCATGATCCCTATCTGTGACTAATCAAGAACCATTGGATCAAAGAATTTACCAACATCCATCTTAGGGATGGGATGTTTGAGGGATGATATGGTTGTATTAATATTAGGTGATAGATGATGATGCATAAAAAGATATTCATTTTGGTATATATGTGATATACCATTGTTTTGACATTTATGATGTGTTGTTGATGTTTATGTATGATGTATGTTTAATTTTATGATTCCATTTTCTTATGTATGCAAAAGTGTATGAAAATTTATGATTAAGAGAGATGAAATGATAAGTTTTTATGAAACAATAAAAACTAGATGCATATACTTAACTTTCTTCCAACTGCTCATAGCTAGGATTTAACTAAGGTTTTAGACCACTTTATCTTCTTAACATTCATTCATAAAAACATGATGATCAACTGCCATCATTATTTTGTGAAACCTTATAAACTCACCATATAAACTTAGCTGAAATACACAAGGTCCCAAGAAAATCACACAACTCACAACGTGCATCTGAAGTTCAACTTCGAGTTGGAAATTCACTTGTTTTTCACCCTATCTCACAAAAACAGTCATATCTGGAATAATACACATCATAGGAACCTAAATTTTTTGGTGAGAAAACTATGACTCATCCCTCTAACATATCCAATAATCAGAATGTCAATTCTAAATCTCAATCTCTCCAACCTATCTCATTTGCATAGCTACACTTTAGGGATTTTCACTATAGAAGCTAGGGTCAACTGAAATAATGCAATAACTGATCACAAAACCTCTAAAAATGACCCAAACATACTTGATATGTCATGATATACCTACATTCAAGCTTCCATGAGCTCATATGGCTCTAAAACACTCTGTCACACTTCCAAGCAACCATACATGCTCCCAATGAGCACAAGCAACAAAGTGAAACACCTGTGCTTGTACCATGCCACTGCTGTGAGTGGCCAAAAACCCTTAAAAACTTATATCCATCATGCCAACATGCTTCCCAAGCATCCAAAAATCTCACACTGTCAAGTTACATCTCCTAGGCACTTGTATAGGCTTGCAAGAGCAAACACACCTCATTGAATCCCACTGTATCAACTGATATACATATGAAACATCATGTTAGCACCATGAACAACATACCATGACCTCAATACAACAAAGAAGGGTCTAGTGGAATGGAAGGAGCTGGAGAGTAGAAATAACAAAGAGTACCCTAATCTTTTACAACCAGTTGAGGAGTAAGGGGATCGACACGCGCGAAACATTCTTCCATTGTTTCATTATTTCAATCTTTTAAAACAAGTTCTTTATTCATTTTTTATTTGGAGTGAAATATGATTCAACTCCATTTCCATGGACGATAATGTAATTAGTGTTGGGTAATGTTGGAATGGAAAAATGAATAAGCATGAAGAGCGTGCAGGGAAGCGTAAGGACCAATAAAGTGGCTCACGGCAGGCTCGTGCCCAAGACGGAATATTCCAGGACTTAGTTGATTTTGAAGTTAAGGGATAAAAATAGATAATTAAGTTGGAGATTGGATTAAGAAAAGGATAAAAGCATGATGAATTGGTGGCCAAGTTTGGGCTATCTTTGGATAAAGCACATGCAGAATGAAGACAAGGGGTCATGCATGGATCGAGCTATTAATAAAATTAAAGAAATTTGTATTTATAGGATAGTTTATTATTAGCTGATGTATAAAATCATGCATGTAGTCTATTTTGAGCATCCCTATTATTAGAAGAGTGCATGAGTGGTGAAGTGAAATTCCCCACCCTTATATATACTTGTGCACTTCATAGTTAAAAGGGACCCGTGATGTATTAGTGTTATGTTGTATTGTCATACTGGCGCACATGACTCTATGTTTAATATCTGAAGGTTATATATTCAAGAATTTTCTATAATGGAATATGGAGGATGGGTTATGATTATTGATGTATCTGAGTATGGTGATTACATGGTGCAATTGATCTTAGTTGTTATCTAATCTATCATGTTTCCTTATTACATGTGTTTCCAATATAAGCTTATGATATGATATATGTGATGATCTATTCTTGAATGTTTACTTTGATAATGGTTATTATGGATATTAATGCTAACATCTTGACAAGAAAGCATAAAGGAGGGACCTGAAAGCTTAACGTGCTTTGGGTGAGCATTCAGTTTTGTCTGAATGAGGTGTCAACACACATAAGCAATTGAGTAAGTAAATAAAAGACTACACTCAGAGAATTAACTAAGGTAGTGAAAACCAACTATTTCTCAAACTTACTAATTTTTAGTAGGATACCTGGTAGAGACTTACTAAAAATAGAAATTGGTCTTTGTCGGATCAGAATGAAATTTATCACAGAAGTTTCTATTTTTCCTTGGGATGATTTACTCCAATTTTTAGGCAATTTGGCTCGTTGAGTTTCCATAGACCTAAAAAAATGTTATTCATGCCTGAAAACTTCATGTGGCTGTACAAATGAATGATTGCATAAATGGAGGAAAGTAAACATTCTTCTCAAATTTGTTTTCACGAGGAATCTATAGTCAAAATCTTGTGACAATTGGAGTTAGGGTTTACAGGTTACGAGTAAAACAAGATTTTGATGACTAGGGCATAAAAGGAATCATTTTTGTGTTTGAAAGTGGTGAACCAACTTTAAAATATTATTTAATGGCAACCAAAGGGTCACTTTATGTTTTTAAGTTCATTTTTTATGATTTTGAATTCTGGTAAGTGAATTTATATTTCTTGACTCATCTATAATTACACTGTTAAACCAAGGTTAGAATGGAGGAGTGGGAGAGTGAGAGATGTGTGATGGAAGTGAACATGGTGAAATGGGGGGCATAGGGGACATGACAAATACCAAATTGTGACTTGGGAGATGGAGGAGGTCGTACTTTGTTGTCCTCGTTGTCCCCATGGGGACATAGGGGAAACCTAAGACACTTGGGGAGCCAAAGTGTGACTTGGGGGAGAGGTTTAGGTCGCAATTTGGTGTCCCCCTTTGGTAAAAAGGGGACACAAGAATGTTCAAAGTGTGACTTATCTATATTAGGAAAGCATATTTTGCCTTATATGTCCAAATTGGGACACCTAAACTAAGTTTTTCACCTTGGAATCTTAGTAAATTTTTTTGGGGTCAAATATTATATGATTTTGACTCTAAAACACATTATAAGATCAATGAGTCCATTATTGAGACTTGATTCTACTTGAAACTCAAACATTTTACCAATTCTGACTTTAACCAAGAGGGGAAGTTGTAGAGTTTTGAACTGACAAAAGAAATATTTGATCCTTGGAGAAAATTTGATGCTTTCATGTTGTATAGGATTCCAATAGATTTCCCAATTCCTATTTTTTTTTCTTATTATCTCCTTATGGAACTCCCAGAATCATATAGAGAATTTAATTTTCATCATTAGTACGTTCATTCCTTACACCTAAAAACCTAGTCTTGAATAGATTGTTCTTGAATTAGATTTTCTTCCCTAAATTTTCCTAATTTTCCTTAGACACCTTCAATGTTCTTTGAAATAACCCTTAGATTATTTATATTTTCCCTAAACACTTCTGAAGGGTGTTTAATTAGCTGAAGAATGACCAAATGGCCTTTTAAGGCATTTGGAGGAAGATGTCTTTCATCAAAAACTCATTGAGTTCATCAATAATATTAGAAAATATTCCCTACACACTGAAACACACTTAATTATATTTTTAGCACTTTCTTCTGAGCTTGGGTGAGGGTTGAATTGATGGCAGGTTGGCTAGAGGAAGGATGCACAATGACTAGGAACCCTAATTTTCAATTAGGGGCTTGGTTGTCATGTTTAGATTTTTCATTTTTTTATGATAGCTATTTTCCTTGACAACACGGTTATAGAGGCACCACAGAATTTACACATGTCATTGCGAATTTAAATATAATGTAGAGGTCCATGAGCTTGCACATAAGAGCCACACATATAGGTATGAAAAATATTTGAAGTATGAAGCTTCATATGTTTTTTCCATTACTTGAGGGTTTAGTGTTGGTTATTTTTTAGGTTTTCTAGAAAGTGGTAAAAGCAATCCATTAGTAGTTAATCCTATGAGAAAACATTGTTTTAATGAGGCATTCTTTGGGTGGTGTCGTGGCATTGTTACTCACACTTCAGTTGCTAAAAAACATTGTAGTGGTGCAACCAACGTCTATAGTGCATTATCCCACGCATCCTCCTCTTCCTTCCCCATTTTTGTTTAATCCTTTTGTTATTCATATTTCCATCCTTTCTCGCCCCGCACATTACCCCTTCATAAAATTTTTCTGATTTTCACCGTGTTTGTTATTTTCTCCTTCCAACCCCCTTTCCCGTGTTCAAATTTTGTCATTTCCCCTACCCCTGAATTAATTTGACCTATGGTAGACTCCCCCTTTCACCCCTTTTGATGTTTCCATTAACAACCCACGTGTGATTGCTAATCAATACCCAATTTTCATGTCACATGCCAGGTGGCACACTCCATATTTATGCCACATCAAAGCATATTCTTAGCATACCACATGTCAGATTATTACTTGACTAGAGAAGATGAAGCATCTTGTAACCATTTCTCCTGTAATTATTTTTAATTGTTATTACCTCCTTTTTGAATGAGCATGTATAAATATTAACTCGTAGAGTAACAAAAAATTGGGTACTAGATCCCATAACCATATAGTACTCATATCTTGTAACCACCACACTGCTCTCTATTGCATTCCATTTTAAAAACATCGAAAAGGAAGATTCATCCCTTCCTAATCATGAAATATTACATATCTAGTTTTACTGAGCATTCTGCACATTTGTACTTATTTCCTATTTTTTCCTATTCAATAAAATTTGTGTTTCCTACATGAAGTCTTTATCTTATTCAAACGTATTTGTTATGATATTAGCATTAGTTTACAATTGCATATTCTACAATCCATAACTTGTGTCTAAATGTTGCATTGTTCCCCACAAAATGGTCTTAACTGATGTATTTTTTATTGCAAAAGTGTTGCCTCATTATCTTGACAAAATATCTCCTCATGGATCTACTTCTCGTGTGTGTGACCTATCACATTTATTCTAATCCATTACTCACAGCCAATTTACATGCACGATGTTCAACCCATCTTTCATAACACTTCATCCTGGGATGTACCTCTTCCATTATTCCCCTTAATAAATTTAAATGAATCACACATCACACCCATCGCAACCTCCTACCCAACAAAGGCATTTTTGTGTTAGCAAGTGATTACTCCATACATATACGCTTCACCATCTAAGTGATCAATACATTTTTTTCCACATTGTTACTTCTTTATACACTTCTTCGGTGAAGGAGGGAAGAAATTTCTCAGTATTTCTTCTACACAAGTATAAGTTGTCACCATGAAATCCAAACGTAACACACCATTGGTCCCTTTATAAATGTCTCAACCGTTCATGTCCAAACATTATCCTCCATTTTCAAAAGCTTAATATTTAGTTAGGAAAACACACCAATTGATTATGCATCATAGATTGTCTCCTTATGTAAGTAGAGATCCACTCAAATATGTAGTTAGGAAATTCGAAGAAAAACACTTTGTATAGGTAATAATATAGGATCATATCCATTCAAACTACAATATTTATATGAAGTTTCTTTCTCCTTTTGTGAGATTTAGGGTCCTCAATATTATCCATGTGTTTATATTAACTCATGAATCTCTACTCCAACCATGGAAATACCATCTTCTACTCCAACCATGGAAATACCATCTTCTATTAGAACATCATATCTAAATGAATCGCTCACCTAAGGTACACAATCAATTACTTGGAATCAAATAATTGCTTATCAATTTTATAAGGAAAGATGGAATTAATAAACCATACTTAAGAAAACATGCTAGCAATATCCATCCATTTGTAAATACGAACAAGCTCCCTACTTCCATCCATCTCGAGATTTTTTCATATAATCTTTTTCTATGATCGTTATGCCTTGACTAAGAGCAATATCTTTTTTTTCTATAAATACTTTTCCTTGTTTGGTACATTTTTTCGCTCCCATGAATGCTTTATTTTCTTCACATAAATTCATTGACTTCAATAACAATATCCATAACATATTTAGTCTTTTGTTCCTTATGCTAAGGACGATACCCTTTTCTTTCCATAAATGGCGTGCCTTGGCTAAGTGTCTTTTACTTTCCATTAATGCTTTGCCTTGACTGGAAAACCTTTTCCTTCCCATTAATGCTTTGACTAATTTTTTTTCCGATAAATTCATTGACTTCAATAACAATTATCTATCTTTTATATATAGCTAAATTGTGTGGAATTTTTAATGGGGCAATTCAGTTCTCCTGTTTGGTAATCTAGAGAAGCTCCACAGAGCGAAGCTCTAATACAAAACCAGGCAAGTTTATTAACATTAAAACAAAACCAAAAGAAAATTCCTTTACTTTTCATCAAAGAAAGTCTAAGAAATTCCAAGCAGAAGTTCAGGGCACCATGATTATGCTCCAAGCTCCTTTTTAAGATCCTTGTAAGGCAAAGAAGCCATAAATCTCTCAGACATCTCAATATTGACATCTTTCTTCACACACTGCGATTTACAGCGCCAAACCATGATCACACAACCGATAACCAACGCCAATCCGCCCACAATCACCCCCACAAACCCTAATATCATCACACCTCTACCCTTCGAAATTTTTCCGGTGACGGTGTCATTCAAAACTTTTACGAAACCAACCTTATCCTGAGCAGCCACCTGCATCAGCGTCGGCACGGCGGCGGGCACTTGGTAACACCGCTTCGAATTGTTGTAAAATACAGCGGCCGCGCAGCGGCAATCGCTTCCGCACAAATCAACGCACTCTTTTTCCGATTCCACGCTCACGAAATTGGCAAATTGTGCGTACGGCAGATCGACCCCTGTTATTCTGGCGGCGGCGGTGGCGGCGGCGGTGGCGGCGTCGCCACAAAATTCAGGGTTTGAGGTCGGCACAGGCAAATGCAAACAACCAGATACACCGTCAGCGGTGAGACAGGCGCAGCGGTTTTCTATCGTACAGAAACCATACGCGCCGCAAAAATTGGGGAGGTTGCAGATGCTCTGCACCGCCTGGAAATCCACTTCCCAGACTTTGCTCTCATTACGCCAATAATAACACAGGAGATTTCCGTCGCCGTCGATTTTCAGCCTTCTTGAGATCCCGAGCTTGCGGCGGTAGGTATCCAGCGGATTCACGTCAACTAACTGAGATTCGGACTGGTACATGGCAATATATCCGTCGGCTTCGAGGCGGGCGTAAATTTGGCCATTTCCAGGCACAATCCGCGCCTTTTCCTGCATCGCCGCTCTCCTCCAGTAAACCTGGTTGGAATTCCATCTCAGCGCCATTCCCGCCGCTTCCATTTGCAGAGAATACGCCTCTTCCGCCGCAGTAAGCTTCATTGACGCCGTAAAATTTTGCCCTTCCAGAAGCGTATCGGTCGGATGATCGAAACTCTGCCACTCCACTTTTTCATTCCCCTGTAGTTGCAGGTTTCCGGTATCTAAAAGCGCCAGCACCGCCGCCGCCTGTACATCCACACGCCATACATCCCTCCCTCGCTTATCCTGCAGAGCAACGCTTCCGCTCGAATCCTGCATGAAAATACAGTCCTCCCCTACTGTTTCGTTTCTGTTGGCACTCCATACAATTTCCTTCATTTCTGCTGCGTATGCAACACTGAGAAGTAAATTATTTTCCTCGGCCCTGTAAAATCCCAACGCGAAAACCCCACTGGCACTGAACAGTATCGGCTGAAACTCGTCTGAATCGCGATTCGGGGAAAGGCGAAATCCTCTGGGCATTTGAGCTTTGTAGAAGCAATCCACTTCCAGTATCTCTCTGAACACAATCAGGGCCACCATTAACGCACAGTGATTCTTCATACTCGCCATGCCACCCTGAACAAGGAAAAATCACCAATCTACATTGCTAGGTAAGGCGAGGGTTTGCTGTGAATTTTCAATGTCAACGGTAATCAGGTTGTGCAGGTGGGGAGCTGTACCAATCAATTTATCCAACGCCATTTTCATTATTTGTATAATAGTTTTATATTTTAGAAGGAGACGGGCATTCTTTCCACGTTTCACTGGTCTCTGTGTCTCTGTCACCAACTAAAAGGGCTTTACTACTTTCAAATAAAATTTTAAAACAAAAAAATCCCAAAAATCAATAATTATTAATTAAATTGCTGGCATATTAGATTGTCAAACTTTTTATTTTTAATGTGCCTTTTATTGGAAAAGTCGTCGAGATACTTAATTTAGTAAAAAGGTGCAATTTAGGGAAGGTTGTTACCTTTAGAATACGTGAAAGGGTTTACTATTAGTAATTGTCCCTAATGTGCAACAGTGCAAGGATTTATTGAAAATGACAAAGTTAAGAAAGAAATATAATACAAAATTTTAGGGTGTAGGACTCAATATTCATGAACTCTCTATTATGGTTTAATGGATGTATTATATGAGACTTGAAATATGTTAAAAAAAAGAAGTCAACTAATAAGATTATTGTGTTATTTATTTGCTATTTTTGTCTCACGTTTTTAATTGTAAAAAAAAGATTTACTATTCATGTATTTTATGTTTAGGGTCTAATAGATGTATCACATGAGATTCAAATGGTATACAACAAAAGTCGATTAATAAGATTATTGTGTCAGTTATATATTATTTTTGTTTCACATTTCAATAGGGAAAAGTAGATTTTGAATTAATTTACTACAAAAAGAAAGCCCCAAAACTTGTGAACAATGTTCCAGTGATTACATAACCTATGTGACACATTATGATTGGATATTATTGGTTTAAACCTAGGTAGAGAGATCTTATTAGAAGTTGGATCACCAACTCACCCAAACCCCTTCCACTATGTTTTAAAATTTGTAGTATAGTAAACACATCGTATGTCATTTCGCACTTATTGGGTCCTATCTTATTGGAGACACGAAAACATAAACAAAAAGAAAGTTGAAAACCTTTGATTTCAAAACCTAGAAAACACATAAAGTAGTTTGATATATGAGCAAGTAGGGCCCTACCTCAACAACTACCTACTCACTCTTTCAACTCGAATGACTTCTCCATCTGATCACTAAAGCCTCCCTTCCCTTCTCTCTATCATTCTTGGTAGGAGAATGGAAGAGAGTTGAAGCTTCAGACCTCTTCTTCCATAGTCGAAACTTATGCTTTCCACTCTATACCAAATGCCTCTGCTTCTCATGGCCATGCATATGGATCTCTCTTCCTTTCTTTGAGGTGGCTCTCTATCCTCCATCATTCATAGTTATATTTTTGGGTAGTCTGAAATTGTTTGCAACACAGGTGTGGTTTTTGACTTCACCAACTGGTTGGTGAGGGAAGAAACAAAACACATTTTGGATAGATATGTGACCAATTCATGTTCATGACATTTGAATGACAATGATTTGATGGTTTCAATGGTTGAGGCCTTCATTGAGCAATAATTTCACCCTTCTATTATCAATGCCTCATTCAATCAGCTAACAAAAATGGCAGTGATAAGTGTGACTACGTCGTTTTGTAAATCTTGGGCCCCATAAAGCCTTCACATTTTACCTTCCTTACTTGTGGCTTTAGGACCTTCTTTTCTGCCTGATCTACCTCTTTCAAAGTAGTGGATTGGATTGCTCCTTCAAGCCCATCCCTTTTTTTTCAATAGGGGTCAACTTAGGGGTTTTCCTGTGTCTTTACTCTTATAACAACTTCTCTTTTGGAAACCCTTTTCTTTTGGATTAAAACCCTTCGTTGGCCAAGGACTTGTGTTAAACATGTCAATTTAATGAGCAACCCACAACTGAGTGCAAAACCAAGGTTAACATATTGGATTCCTCTTTTCCCTTCATCTCTTCTAAAGTAATTGATAGTTTTTGGATCGTTGAGTCTAGGGATGCGATGTTTCCAGGTTTCTTCTTCATTAGGTTTATTCCTTCTATGCTATTGTCACTTTTATGTTGGTACATTAGAATATGAAGGTTTTTTATGGCAAGTTCTTATGGACTTAAATTTTTGTTAGACCCTTCTCTCTACATGTTGATGAAGCATTAACTGGGATTATTCTTCTCATCCCTTTGTTGGCCTTTATCTCCTTGCTTTTCTGAGTCTTTGTGGATGTATGGTTGGTGGTTTATGCCTTTTTATTCTTTGTTCTTCAACTCTCGACAGTGCCTGATCTGTTATTTTCAAACGATGATGTTTACAGGTGCTCTCTTCCACTTGAGGATTTTATTTGCATGGAAGATCTCACCGCATGTTGGTTTCATGGAAATTTGAGGGTGATGTTTGAATGAGGTGTGAAATATTTGATTTCTTTTCCTTTGGTGGGAGATTTTGGATGATTCGTTTTTTCTCCCCATTCTAGGCATTTAGGAGGTCGAAGAAGTGCTGAAAAATACTCTCTTCTTCTACTTTCCCTTGCAAACATGTAGCTCTTGGGTGGTTGTATGGTGTTGGGAGATTGGCATTTAGGATTTTCCCCTATTATTAAACTTGCACACAACCCATTGTGTTTTGTGAGCTCCTCTTTTCCTTGGGGTTTGTGGGAATTGTTCCTACCTGGATCCTTTCTCCCCCTTTTCTTCTTTTCCCTTGGTTTTATGTTGATGCATTGTAGTATATGTAGCTTGTTATAGACATAGGTCCTATTTAAATATGGGTGAGGGGTTCCAATAGAATCCCTTGATTTACTAATTAAAAAAAACTAGTTTAATATAAAACATGCCCGCAACATGTCTACTTAGTTTGAAATTTGAAACCCCAAAATCATTTCTTAAAAATGAAAGTAAAATATACATTGGCCCAATGCCCAAAACTAAAAACTTTAAACATACAAAAAATATATAATAATATAAAATACAAATATTATTATCATAAAAAAAACCCAAAAACAAAATCTCGAAACCCAAAATAAAAAATTGAAACTAATGACACCTTTAATGTAACTATAACTCAAAATTGTAAACCAAAAAACGTGAAACTGAAACCAAAAACTTCAACCCTGAAAATTATGAAACGTGAGTCTATAAACCTTTAAAACTTGTTAATTAATTTTCATTCCGGAATGTGGATGTTATGCATAATGCAATTACGTGGAATAATTGTTAATCATTATTCTTTTGGCCATACCCTAAGGAATTCATATCAGGAATTGGATACTTGTTGTTTGTTTGGTTGTTTACAATGCATGTATAGCCCCTTGGTGGGAGGAACAGTATTCGAAATTTCAACTTACCCTAATGATAATATCATCGAATTTATCCTCAAAAGCAATCTCCTGGTTTCCTTCTTTGACCATTAACTATCTTGGCATTAAAAAAAGCAACGTGAATGAAAAAACCTCATTAACATTGTGTGCAAAAGACGATTATGTTAGTTTTAGCCACATTGGTAGCATTTATCTACATAAATGCAAAGAATGTTTACAAGATTGAATTACATTAAATTCAGCCGATGAGATTCTCAAGCACACCCTAACAAATAAATACATATATTTTAAGACATTAAATTCAGTAGAAGAAATTCATAAGCACAATAAAAAACAAGAGCCGCAAAGCAGCCAATTCCTACCTCTAAATTGTAATTGTAGATTGTAATAATCAAAGATGTAAAGATGAACGGACTATAATAGGCAAGAATGTGGTTTGTCTAAAACACCAAGGAAAACTTTTTAGAGTCCAAAAATAACTAAACAAATGCTTTAAACATAATTATTTCTTAGAATAACATGTTGTTTTATGTGCTCCTATTAGGAAACATGAAGACAAGCACATACATTGTGTAATAAATAGCTTTGTTCGAAAATGAAACCAAAAGGTACACTGATGCCTTCTTTCATGTCGTGGCAAGTTCAATAGATAGATATACATTTCTAACTAGTTAGGTACAAAACTTTAGCCATATTCACATTGTGTAGTACTATCATTCCTTTTTCACTGCAGTGTTTTAGGTCCATGCTCCTTGATTGGATTTCAGTAAATGTGTTGTCCAAGGTACTGCAAATATCGAAGCAAGTACAAATACTTTTTTTACAATTTTTTTTTTTGCAGAAAATCTAATATATTGGAGCTGAAGGAAAAATAGTGTTAGCAGACCATTTAGTGTATATGGGAGTCAAGAGAAGAAAGAAATGAATGGTGTTAACTATATACAACATTACCAAATCCAATTTTTGGAGTGGCAGTAAATAGCATTGGATGGGAATTGGTTGCTAGTGAGGAGTGAATGGTAATATACGATGGAAAGGGAAGGGTAGTAAGGACTATGGAGTATTTTGAGATTCATCCAAAAGATTAGCAATGACTCTATACACACAACTCATTGGAGTATATGTGGACATTTGAGTGGAACAATGTATGGTGGCCGTAATGCAAGCCATTCTTATAGGTATTTTTTGTGAAAATTCTTAGGCAAAAGATTTTGACATGGCCCTATAATTTGTAACACAACAAACTTTATGATAGAATTTGAGATGCACATCTCAAGGCCATCTCAAAGTGAACAAAATGAGCCAAAGAACTGACTATCTCACAGTATATGGTCAAAATCTTCGATGATAATAGATATTTTTGTCCCAATACTTGAACCAAAATGTCATAAAGAATCCAATACTTCAAAGATTTCTAGGAATGAAAGCCTTGCTTTTCATTGTCTTTTTACCTCTTTTACTACATATGAATTTTGACCAAGCTATAGCATATTTTTCAAAAGCAGTCCCCCATAATAAGTTCTTGAATTTTGACCAAAAGAAAGTGATATACTTATCTCATAAATTTCAACAAGGTCAATTAAATCACCATGTTATAGATACTCTCATATTAAGTTTCAATACATTCTAGCAAACTGTAAGAAGAGGGGAGGACCAAGAATGGCATTGTATGTGTAAATATATAAAATGGAAAATCATTTTAAAGATGTCTACATTGTTCTATATTTCATACTTTTCTAGTGTCGCTTGTTTAAAAGATCTATAAATCTAATGTCTTTAGTTTCTTCTCCCTTATCCAAACGAGATATTTATGCCATAGCCAACTTGACATTTTTTGCTCCCCAAAGCCTCTTATATTCATATTCAAGTTTGGACCATCTTGATTTCTATGTATATATAGAGAGAAAAAGAACAAGAACACATTAATGCTAGTTGAGCAATGCAATTTAAACTACTACAAAAGTTGTCTTTGTAACACCTGAGAAGGAAATAACAGGACACCTAAACATGCAAACATGATTATTTAAGCCAACGTAAAAATATTAAACTGCATGAAAATAGCTTGAAGAAAAGCAAGGATCATGGTTTCTTTGGGTTTCGTAATACAGAAACTTCCTTCCTCTCATGGATTAACAAAATGAAGGCATCCAAGATTATTCCATAGCTTTGAGCAGTTTGTATGGAACTTGGTACACTAGGTGAAAGAGTTAACCAGTCTCAAGTGGGGTACTATTATATGTGTAATTGTGTTGTTGCTTCTGCACCATAATAAGTTACCATCTTGTTGTAAGGTTGGGCATTCTCGTATCCATTTACTTGCAAAGTTGATGTATTTCTTTTCAAGCCACATTCATCTTTTTAAAATTCAAAAAAGCTCAAAATTCACAGTGTTTTGTTTTGTATCTAAAGTTATTTCGTAAGCAATAATGTTGGGAGCATTCTTAAGTTTTTATTAGCTATTACCCTTCCATGGTCCTTTCCCATATCTAATTATTTGATAACTAAAAAGCTTGATTCTTGCTTCTTGTTTTCAAGTGGGAAAATAATATTGGATGGTATGTGATATAAATGTTGCAATATGAAGATACTGAAAATAGTGATGTAGATAAAAAAATTCATAGCTCCTTTCTGGGTTGATTGCAGGCTTAAGCTTGCATAGTGTGATAGGCTAATTAACTCGAGTGCATTGTTATACAGTATAATATCTTAAGATAATTGTATGAATTTTGATTGGATATATGGTTAAAAAATTAAAGAGTATTGGCATCCAAATATGAAGTTCGCAATTACTCAACCTGTATAATTGTACGATATCAATAAATTAATAATTTTGAGCCATCACATCTTGTTCATATCAACCAACCAAAATGTACATATTGCTTGAGTTGAACGGTGGGCTAGCACTTGCACTTACAAGGAGTTAGAGAGTTGGCACTTGTAGTAAAATGTTTAATTTTTATGTTGATAGTAGAATATATAAAGATTTTGAGAGCTGTCATAGTGAATCCAAAAAATATATATTTGCTTTGGGTAGAAGGCAGTAAACATATGTATCAACAACAAATTGACTATTGTGTTAGTGAGAGGGTCATCTCTAGAGTATTTTTGTCCATATTGACTTAAAGATCATAACATATTAGCACATGCCACAACAACCAACCAAAACGGGACTGATATTTTGATTGTATGGGGATTTTTAGAGTCGTAGAAAAAATTTCAAGATGCACTTAGTTTCATCAACAACCATGTTAGTCGAAGATGGAGGAGTGGACATTATATCGTATTCAACACTTGCTCATGTGTGCCAACTGTGTTTTCAAGAAACATGGATCAATTGCGGTACTTGTTGGTGACGAATCGCAGCACCCCTGGGACTCTGCAACACGATGGGTTGAGAACCTCAGTGCGATTGCACAACATAGAGCTTTTCCCAAGTGTGGGACCTCGCGAAATCGGAAAAGCTCTCCGGATGAAGGCCGGCTCCTATTCCTCTGTTCAGATACACCAATAAAATGCAGAGGGTTTACCCAAAAAACCCTAACCTAACTTGCCAAGGAGACAGGGAGTAGAGAAATGCATAAAAACAAAACCTAAACTACGAAGGTGATGCACCAAGGAATGTTAAGGACATATCGTCTTGCCATATTAAACACAGAACCATAAAAAATGCAATGCAAGATATTATGCACAGACAGCCAAAACTCGCAATGAAGAGATCCAGAATGACAGCAATATATACGCGTAGAGGGTTGAGAATCAATCACATCCACAGATATGTATATATATATTGCTCCAAAGGATCGATACAATACATTGCAGTGGCCAAGAGGCAAAAAATGGCATTACAATCCATATGGGAGGCTTGAAAGCTCCACAAATTCTCTTGCAAGTAGGAGAGAAGGGAGGATGCAAAATGAAAAATGTCCAACTCAAAACAGCCTCTCCTTACATTTTTTATCAGAAAAAAGAAAGAGGAGTGGGAAAATCGAAATTTCTTCCAACCACCTCCACATCCGCACCTAACTCGTCTCATTATGGCGGACTGTATTTCGAATCGGGTTTGGAAGAAGCCCCGGCATGTGTTTGATGTCTGTGTTTTCCCGAAACCCACTTCCCACGTGATTCTGAGCTTTCCTTTGTTGTCGGGGGCGGAAGGTGGACCTTCATGCGCATCGGGTTCGGAGGGTTGCTCGACATGCTTCTTTTTCATGTTTTCCCGACGTGCTTCCCCATGACGCCGAGACCCGATTTCTTTTGCGTCGGGTTTTGGAGACCCCCCGACATATTTTCTTTGCCGTCGGGTTTTGGAGACCCCCCTTCTTTGACATATTTTCTTTGCTGTCTTTCCGCCTCTGATTTCCGCCTCTGATTTCCCGCTTCCGCCCTGTATTCAGCCGGAGAGGGGAAAAATATACAACAATTTGGCGACTCAACGGGATTACCTACCTGCCAGGTAGAAGATCAGTGGCCTTTTAGCAATCCATTGGGCATGGAGTCATAAGCAATAACCTGAACTAATCTGATATCTGATCCTGAGCCTGATACTGCAGCTTCTTCTCCGAGAGCAAACTGAACTATAGAAAACCAACCTAGGAGCAACAAAACCTGTGCCAAAGCACTTAGGGAAACTGAAACCTAACTACAACAAAAAAATGTGCATACGCACTTAGAGGAATTGAAAACTAGGCTAATATTTACAAGGGTAAACCTTTCCTTTTCAGTAGCAATGTTTAAGATAGATTCCGTTAACCGGAATCGGGAGTTCTTCTCCATTCAATGTAGACAAGTGGAAGGCATTGCTATTCTTACATCCCGTGACCATGTAGGGGCCACTCCAAATGGCATCAAATTTGGAATGCCTTCCTGGTTTTGCCCGATCTGCATCCCATTTCAGAACTAGGTCCCCTTCCTGGAAGGTCCTTGCTCTTGCTTTCTTATCAAACCACCTTTTCACCAAGGCCTGATCTTTCTCAATTGTTTGAACTGCATGTTCTCTAATTTCTTCCAATTCCATCAACTCTGCATACCTAGCCTCCATTGGTTCGAACTCAGGCAACTCCAACTGCTTCATGAACTCCAATGCAGGTAGTTCTAATGATATAGGCAATACTGCCTCTTTTCCATAGACCAGCTTGTAGAGAGAATTCCCTGTAGACCTCTTTGGTGTTATTCTGTCAGCCCATAATGCTGATTTTAGCTTGGTATGCCATGTTCTTTGATTTTCATCTAGAGTCCTCCTGATGATTCTTAGCAAATTTTTGTTCATGGACTCTGCCTGCCCATTACCCTGAGGGTAGTAATTTGAAGAGGTGCTCAAGTAGATTCCATTCTTGATAGCCCATTCTGTAATCTTGGAACCTATAAATGCCAATGCATTGTCTGATATGATAGTGGTCGGCACACCGAACCTGGTTACTATCCCTTCATAAAAGTCTAGTATGTTAGACTCATTTGCCTCTTTGAGCGCTACTTGCTTCGGTCCACTTGGTGAAATAGTCTGTTGCCGTGAGAATCCACTTGTGGCCTTGGCTTGAGTTTGGATTTATGACCCCAATGAAGTCCAATCCCCATTGCATAAATGGTTGGTCAACCAAAATCGGGTGCAATGGAAGTGCTGCTAGTCTTTCTTTGCCTGTGAAGAGTGCACATCTCTTACACTTTCTTATCCATGTATAACAGTCACTGAACACTGTGGGCCAATAATACCCTGCCTTCATTATCTTGAGAGCTGTTACTCGCGGGGAAAAATGTCCTCCAAAATCTCCATCGTGAAAATCTCGTAACACCCTCTCAATTTGACCTGTCCCAATGCACCTCAATAAAACTCCATTGATGTCTTTCCTGAACAGAACACCATCAACAAGCACATATGGAATAGCTTGTAATCTGAAGTATCTCCTTTTTGCTTTGCTCATTCCTGGAGGGCATAGTCCTGTCTGTAGGAAGTGTATCATACTCTGAGTCCAACAAGGAGTGGTCACATCATCATTTTCCTGTTCCTGACTATCCTGTAGTACCAAGACAGTCTCTTTTTCATCACCTGCTTCAACTTGTTGACTCAAGGCTAGTTGTTCGCATAGTCCTTTTCCACGTACTAGTTTGGTGACCTTGATCTCGATGTCATATTCCATGACACGAGTGATCCATCCTGCACGCTTCTCATTCAGATCCTTGTTTAGAAGGAAGTCTTTGACTCCCGCATGAGAGACCAATAATTGGATCTTGTTGTTTGAGACTAGGTGCTTGAATTTCTTTAAGCTTCTGATCACTGCAAGGACATGATTTTCAATGAAAGAGTACCTAGTTTCGAATTCCTCCAAGCCTTGACTGAAGAAAGCAACTGGTTGCTCTAATCCCTCTTTGTTTTGCTGTACCAAGATTGCAGAAATTGTGTCTCCGCCACCGAAGGCATATAGCACGAAGTCCTTGGAGAAGTCTGGATTGACGAGGGTTGGAGCTTGAGATATAGCCCTTTTTATTGCCTCAAAACTTGCCTTGCCTTCAGATGTCCACTTAAATGCCATGCTCTTCTTCAACATCAGCGTTATTGGCTTCACGAGAGCTCCAAAGTTTGGAACGAACCTGCGGACAAAATTGACCCTTCCTAAGAAGCTTTGAAGAGCCGTCTTGTGACTTGGCAATGGCAATGCTTGAATTGCTTCAACTCTTTCTGGGTCAATCGCCAACCCTTCCTTCGAAACAATATGGCCTAGAAGTTTTCCCTCGTGAGCCAAGAATATGCATTTTTTGGGATTCAATGATACCCCGAATCTTCTACATCTCTGAAATACTTGCCTCAAATGACAGAGGTGATCCGCTGCATTTTTTGAGAATACAGTGATGTCATCAAGATATATCAGAACTATTTTATTGATCAACCCCCTAAATGCCATATCCATTGCCCTTTGGAAAGTGGCTCCAGCATTTGATAGCCCAAATGGCATTTTCTTGTAGGCATAGGTTCCCCATTTGGTGGTGAAAGTCTGTCTTGAACTGGTCATCTTCTTTCACCATCACCTGATTATACCCTGAGTAGCCATCTAGGAGAGAGAATCTCTCTGAACCGGATACTACTTGCAATATTTGTTCCATTGAAGGAAGCGGGTAATGGTCTTTGAGGGATGCCCTATTGAGGTCTCGGAAGTCCACACACAACCTGATCTCTCCACTCTTCTTCCTGACCGGAACCAAGTTTGCAACCCAGCTTGAGTGCTTGATTGGGAATATAATGCTTGCCTCTATTAGCTTGTTTAACTCTTTCTTCATTAGAGGCTCAATGTGAGGGTTGACTGGTCTCTGTTTCTGCCTGATGGGCTTAGCATCTGGATCCAATTCTATGGTATGTTGTGCTAGCTTCGGATCGAATCCTCTCAAGTCTTCATAGCTCCAAGCGAAGACATTTGGAAATTCTTGGCAAAGCTGTATGAAATCTGATTTCTCTTGCTCAGTGGCCACTTTACCAATTTGAAGTGTTTTGCCTTCCCCAACCAGAATTGGCTCTGAATCTTCTCTCTTGACCTGTATGTTAGCTTTTTCCTTACGGAACTGGTCGTTAGGGTTGAAGATAGACTCCAATGTTATTAAACCCTTAGGAAGCTTGTTTGTCCGCAGCTGCACTACTTGATCCCCATACTGCTGCTCTAGTCTGTCCTGATTTCTAGCTGAGAATTCAGCTTCTTCTTGCAAGAAATTGACGATCTGTTGATCGTTCTCAAACACCTGCCAGTTTGTGTTATTATCTGGAACTGCTGGCCTCACAATCTACATGGATATGTGGCTGCATTTTTTCTCCTTCTGATGTTGTCAACCACATCAAACGTTGCTCCAATTGCTGCGAGCCTATCTGCGGCTTCATTTTTCTTCCTGGGTATGGACACAATGCTGAAAGCTTCGAAATCCTCAATGAGGTCCCATACCCTATTCTTGTAGCTCTTTAGCAGGTCGTTCTTTGTGGCATGTTGCCCCCTAACTTGGTTGACGATTAGCTCGCTATCTCCAAACACCTGCAAGCTCTTTATGCCCCTTTTCCTGGCCCAATGAAGTCCATGAATTAATGCCTCGTATTCAGCCGTGTTGTTTTGAACAAGAAAACTAGAAACGAAAAGCTGAATAATATTTGATGTCTTGTGGTGAAATCAACATTGCACCACCTCCAGCACCTTGCCTGCTTCTCGAACCATCGAAGAATAGTTTCCAAACCTTGTTTTCATTCCTTTTGCTCAGGCTGAATGATGTCGGGAATGGGTTGAATTTTCTTCGTGTACACAATATACGCCCAATTCAGCTTCTTCAACTTCCTTGTATGGGTCGAATTCATGACTCTTGTTTGCCCATTCATCCAAAGTTAAATCAGGAATTCCCTCGACCTTAGTACCTATCTCTAGATCATTTGGACACTCCTCCTGATCAAAAATTGAGCAATTTGCATTGATAGGATTTGGTACATGAGGCTCAATATGGAAGTTGGCAATTGGTTCTGACCTGATTGTTGCTTTGGCCCCATACCTTGTCCTAAAAATCATGTGTGACCAATCTGCAGATAAATATCCACCGATTTTTGCAGTGAAGTCTCTTGATAGACATAATGCAAAGAGTGGCGGGAGGTCAATCACAGACACATCTTGCAGAACTGTAACATTAGGACAGGAATGTAGTGTTAGGCTTAACCCCTTGATGACTCCAACAGTTCCTACTACCGTTCCATCCAGCTGTACTACTCCTTTCAACACTGGTTCATACCTCAAACCAATTTGGTCCGCTACTTGCTTCGGCATCACTGAACTACTTGCCCCTGAATCTATCATGCAGTTGTGTACCAAGTGGTTTCCAACAACCAACGACACATAGAATGGTGGAGGCTTCAAATTCCTGCTTGTCTGGCCCCCATCATGTTGCACTGCATTAGTGAGAACTTTCTCATGTCCCCTGGTTTGATACATTTGGAGTAGACCAATTAGCCATGGCAGCTTGCAATAAATCTCATTGCCCTGGGATCGCCAGTGATTCCCACATGGAGATGTTCACGTGTGTCTTCTTCATTTGATCGATGATGTTGAAAGGGAATGAACTATCCCTTTGCTGTCCCTTACTTGGTGCAACCTTTTCTGGAACTTGAACATGTGCATGTGTTGCTACAACAGGTACCTTGGGCTGATTTTGCACATTTGGAGCTGCGTTTGGTCTACCGACCCCCTTGTTGTGTAGGAGTGGTCTGAGAGACAACTGGATTACACGGTTGTCCCTCTTCCATGATTCTCTTCATTGACCGTGTTTTGGTAGCCACGCTTTGAAAAGGTTGTTGGTTAACTCCACAGAAGTCTTCCGTTTGCCAATTTGCCAATGTGGTTTCTGTTGGAGGTCTCTCTTGTTGTGTTTCTTGCTGCTGGTTCTCTTCCTGGCTTGGTTTCTGAGGGGCACCAATGGTCTGCACCATCAAGGCCTGATTTAGTGCACCATTGAAACATGCTGACTGATTGTGAGGCAGATTGCAAGGGTAACACCATTCGTACTCCTGTGCCATGTTATTTTGTGTTGGAACCAAGGCTCTTGAGGATGTCGTTGCATTTGGATCATACGGTCGAAATGGCCCAGCAGCCTGAGGTTGTCCTTGGCTTTGGTTTTGATTCATAGCCTAAGGTGGTGGTCTATTTTGTTGGTACGGGGGGCCTACCCTGGTACTACGCTTGAGGCTGATACAGCCTAGCACTTTGAGCTTGCTATCTTTTGATAGTCACTAGCTCATTTCCAAGGTTCTGCAGCTGTTTCATAACCTCTTGCAATTCCTTTGAAGTACTTCGAAGAAGTTGACGCCTCATTATTGCTTTGATTTCTAGGAGTTGGAACAGGATTCAACTCTGGTGCTTGACTGGTTGTGGGATTTCCCATATCCGGATAGAGAGGCATTGGTGGCCTTGGTGCAAGCTTGCCAGCTTGGATCAAACAATTCTCTGCTCTGATCGCTGTGTCATAGGCTCCTGGCAGCGTTGTCCCTACCATTGATTGGATCATCATGGCTATGTTTGAATTTATGGCCCTTAAAAAATAAAGGAATGCTCCTTCGGCAGTTGGCCTAGCAGCTATTGGAATTCTGTCCCATGTCCGTTGGAACCTGAAGTTAAAATCTGCCATTTGCTCGTTAGGAGCCCTTTTGATTGTTGTCAGCTGTTCCAATAAAGATAAATTATCCGCCCTTTCCCCAAACTGGTTGCAAAGAGTTGAACAAAGTTGGTTCCAATTCGTAATAGGACCCTGCTGTAAGGCTCCTAAACCATTGTAAGGCCTTACCTTTGAAAGATGAAGCCAATAACTTTACTGCAACATCCATTTCATTTATTTCGTGGATTGCACATGCATTAGCAATATCCTGGATGTGATCAATAGGAGTAGTATGATTTTCACCCGTGAAGTAGGGGATATTCTTTAGTGCTGCAACTGGGATTTGATTCTGAGCATTTAGGGCAAGTGGACTACTACCCGTGAAATTGACAAAGGGATTCGGTGGTAGCTGCGCCATTATGATTGGCCTAAGAACCCTAGTTGATGCAAGAAAAGGCCTACCAGGTGGAGGTGTAGATAAAGTCATGTTAGGTGGGGATGGCGATCTTTGTGATCTTCTTCCTCTCCTTCCCCAACCTGGTGAAAGTTGCAAGTGGACAAATAGCCCTCTCTTCTCAAGTATTAGACCTTGTCTGAATTCTTCTCATGTGCCTGGGCAACTTGTGCTGCTACACCGCTGAACTCAATCCCTTCGGAGTCGCCAGATGTGTTAGATAACAAGCCTCTAGAAGACTAGATTTTGCCAAGTTACACACCAAACTTGACAATATTGAAAATATAATTTGAAATTTGAATGACCCAGAGGAGGCAATCTTCAATCCGGAATTCAGGCCTTGCTGTGCAGCTGTGGATCCCCGAAAGGTACAGGCGGAACCCAGGGTCATGCAATGCAACTCACAAAACCCGAACTGTTATGTGTCGGAACTTGGGACATGTCTGACATCCCTCAAAACCTGATTTCCTTTGCTGTCGGGAATAGGACCATGTAATGCATCCCCCAAAACCCGATTTGCTGCTTTGATGTTCTCGGGTCCCGAAAACCCGAAATCACTAAAAACCCAAAATTTTGAAAATCAAAATATCAAAAAACTAAAGATACCCTTTTGAAGATTACCCTCAGATCTACCAACTGTTAAAATTTTGACCTGTTTTTGAGCAAGTTAAGCCCTTGAAAAATCAATTTCGGAGTTCAGGCTGGGAGGTGCAAAATTCTGGAATTTGTAAAGAACTGCAATTTCTCAGTTCGAATTTCGTGAAAACTCCTTCAAATTTTTATGGAATGACCTCTTGCTCCCACCGGGGCGTGCCAAAACTGTTGATGTCGAAACGCAGCACCCCTGGGACTCTACAACGCGCTCGGTTGAGAAGTCTCAGTGCGATTGCACAACATGGAGCTTTTCCCAAGTGTGGGACCTCGCGAAATCGGAAAAGCTCTCCAGATGAAGGCCGGCTCCTATTCCTCTGTTCAGATACACCAATAAAATGCAGAGGGTTTACCCAAAAAACCCTAACCTAACTTGCCAAGGAGACAGGGAGTAGAGAAATGCATAAAAATAAAACCTAAACTACGAAGGTGATGCACCAAGGAATGTTAAGGACATATCGTCTTGCCATATTAAACACAGAACCATAAAAAATGCAATGCAAGATATTATGCACAGACAGCCAAAACTCACAATGAAGAGATCCAGAATGACAGCAATATATACGCGTAGAGGGTTGAGAATCAATCACAGACATCCACAGATATACATATATATATATTGCTCCAAAGGATGATACAGCACATTGCAAAAACGCCAAGAGGCAAAAAAATGGCATTTCAATTTTAAATGGGAAGGTCTTGAAAGCTCCACAAATCCACCTGCCAGTAGGAGAAGAAGGGAGGAGGCACAAATGACAAAAATGTCTGACCCTTTTTTAAAACAGCCTCTCCTTACATTTATTATGAGAAAAAAAGAAAGAGGAGAAGAGAAATTCGGAATTTCCCCCAACCACCTCCACATCCGCACCTAACTCATCTCATTATGGCGGACTGTGCTTCGAATCGGGTTTGGAAGAAGCCCCGGCATGTGTTCGATGTCTTGCGTTCTCCCGAAACCTGCTTCCCTCGTGATTCCGAGCTTTCCTTTGTTGTCGGGGGCGGAAGATGAACCCGCATGCGCATCGGGTCCGGAGGGGCGCTCGACATGCTTCTTGCCCCGTGCACCCCCGACGTGTTTTCCCGACTTCGAAACCCGCATGTCTTTTGCGTCGGGTTATGGAGACCCCCCGACACATTTTCTTTGCTGTCGGGTTTTGGAGACCCCCCGACATATTTTCTTTGCTGTCTTTCCGCCTCTGATTTCCGCCTCTGATTTCCCGCTTCCGCCCTGTATTCAGCCGGAGAGGGAAAAATATACAACAATTTGGCGACTCAACGGGATTACCTACCTGCCAGGTAGAAGATCAGTGGCCTTTTAGCAATCCATTGGGCATGGAGTCATAAGCAATAACCTGAACTAATCTGATATCTGATCCTGAGCTTGATACTGCAGCTTCTTCTCCGAGAGCAAACTGAACTATAGAAAACCAACCTAGGAGCAACAAAACCTGTGCCAAAGCACTTAGGGAAACTGAAACCTAACTACAACAAAACAATGTGCATACGCACTTAGAGGAATTGAAAACTAGGCTAATATTTACAAGGGTAAACCTTTCCTTTTCAGTAGCAATGTTTAAGATAGATTCCGTTAACCGGAATCGGGAGTTCTTCTCCATTCAATGTAGACAAGTGGAAGGCATTGCTATTCTTACATCCCGTGACCATGTAGGGGCCACTCCAAATGGCATCAAATTTGGAATGCCTTCCTGGTTTTGCCCGATCTGCATCCCATTTCAGAACTAGGTCCCCTTCCTGGAAGGTCCTTGCTCTTGCTTTCTTATCAAACCACCTTTTCACCAAGGCCTGATCTTTCTCAATTGTTTGAACTGCATGTTCTCTAATTTCTTCCAATTCCATCAACTCTGCATACTTAGCCTCCATTGGTTCGAACTCAGGCAACTCCAACTGCTTCATGAACTCCAATGCAGGTAGTTCTAATGATATAGGCAATACTGCCTCTTTTCCATAGACCAGCTTGTAGAGAGAATTCCCTGTAGACCTCTTTGGTGTTATTCTGTCAGCCCATAATGCTGATTTTAGCTTGGTATGCCATGTTCTTTGATTTTCATCTAGAGTCCTCCTGATGATTCTTAGCAAATTTTTGTTCATGGACTCTGCCTGCCCATTACCCTGAGGGTAGTAATTTGAAGAGGTGCTCAAGTAGATTCCATTCTTGATAGCCCATTCTGTAATCTTGGAACCTATAAATGCCAATGCATTGTCTGATATGATAGTGGTCGGCACACCGAACCTGGTTACTATCCCTTCATAAAAGTCTAGTATGTTAGACTCATTTGCCTCTTTGAGCGCTACTGCTTCGGTCCACTTGGTGAAATAGTCTGTTGCCGTGAGAATCCACTTGTGGCCTTGGCTTGAGTTTGGATTTATGACCCCAATGAAGTCCAATCCCCATTGCATAAATGGTTGGTCAACCAAAATCGGGTGCAATGGAAGTGCTGCTAGTCTTTCTTTGCCTGTGAAGAGTGCACATCTCTTACACTTTCTTATCCATGTATAACAGTCACTGAACACTGTGGGCCAATAATACCCTGCCTTCATTATCTTGAGAGCTGTTACTCGTGGGGAAAAATGTCCTCCAAAATCTCCATCGTGAAAATCTCGTAACACCCTCTCAATTTGCCCTGTCCCAATGCACCTCAATAAAACTCCATTGATGTCTTTCCTGAACAGAACACCATCAACAAGCACATATGGAATAGCTTGTAATCTGAAGTATCTCCTTTTTGCTTTGCTCATTCCTGGAGGGCATAGTCCTGTCTGTAGGAAGTGTATCATACTCTGAGTCCAACAAGGAGTGGGCACATCATCATTTTCCTGTTAATGCTTTGACTTAATTTTTGTTCCCATAAATTCATCGACTTCAATAACACTATCTATCTTTTATATATGGCTAAATTGTGTGGGATTTTTAATGGGGCAAATTGGCAATTCAGTTCTCCTGTTTGGTAATCTAGAGAAGCTCCACAGAACGAAGCTCTAATACAAAACCAGGCAAGTTTATTAACATTAAAACAAAACCAAAAGAAAATTCCTTTACTTTTCATCAAAGAAAGTCTGAGAAACTCCAAGCAGAAGTTCAGAGCACCATGATTATGCTCCAAGCTCCTTTTTAAGATCCTTGTAAGGCAAAGAAGCCATAAATCTCTCAAACATCTCAATCTTGACATCTTTCTTCACACACTGCGATTTACAGCGCCAAACCATGATCACACAACCGATAACCAACGCCAATCCGCCCACAATCACCCCCACAAACCCTAATATCATCACACCTCTACCCTTCGAAAATTTTCCGGTGACGGTGTCATTGAAAACTTTTATAAAACCAACCTTATCCTGAGCAGCCACCTGCATCAGCGTCGGCACGGCGGCGGGCACCTGGTAACACCGCTTCGAATTGTTGTAAAATACAGCGGCCGCGCAGCGGCAATCGCTTCCACACAAATCAAGGCACTCTTTTTCCGATTCGACGCTCACGAAATTGGTAAATTGTGCGTACGGCAGATCGACCCCTGTTATTCTGGCGGCGGTGGCGGCGGCGGCGCCACAAAATTCAGGGTTTGAGGTCGGCACAGGCAAATGCAAACAACCAGATATGCCGTCAGCGGTGAGACAGGCGCAGCGGTTTTCTATTGTACATGAACCATACGCGCCGCAAAAATTGGGGAGGTTGCAGATGCTCTGCACCGCCTGGAAATCCACTTCACAGACTTCGCTCCCATTACGCCAATAATAACACCGCAGATTTCCGTCGCCGTCGATTTTCAGCCTTCTTGAGATCCCGAGATTCCGGCGGTAGGTATCCAGCGGATTCACGTCAACTAACTGAGATTCAGACTGGTACATGGCAATATATCCGTAGGCTTCGAGGCGGGCATAAATTTGGCCATTTCCGGGCACAATCCGCGCCTTTTCCTGCATCGCTGCTCTCCTCCAGTAAACCTGGTCTGAATTCCATCTCAGCGCCATTCCCGCCGCTTCCATTTGCAGAGAATACGCCCCTTCCGCCGCAGTAAGCTTCATCGATGCCGTGAAATTTTGCCCTTCCAGAAGAGTATCGGTCGGATGATCGAAACTCTGCCACGCCACTTTTTCATTCCCCTGTAGTTGCAGGTTTCCGGTATCTAAAAGCGCCAGCACCGCCGCCGCCTGTACATCCACACGCCATACATCCCTCCCTCGCTTATCCTGCAGAGCAACGCTTCCGCTCGAATCCTGCATGAAAATACAGTCTTCCCCTACTGTTTCGTTTCTGTTGGCACTCCATACAATTTCCTTCATTTCTGCTGAGTATGCAACACTGAGAAGTAAATTATTTTCCTCGGCCCTGTAAAATCCCAACGCGAAAACCCCACTGGCACTGAACAGTATCGGCTGAAACTCGTCTGAATCGCGATTCGGGGAAAGGCGAAATCCTCTGGGCATTTGAGCTTTGTAGAAGCAATCCACTTCCAGTATCTCTCTGAACACAATCAGGGCCACCATTAACGCACAGTGATTCTTCATACTCGCCATGCCACCCTGAACAAGGAAAAATCACCAACCTACATTGCTAGGTAAGGCGAGGGTTTGCTGTGAATTTTCAATGTCAACGGTAATCAGGTTGTGCAGGTGGGGAGTTGTACCAATCAATTTATCCAACGCCATTTTTATTATTTGTATAATAGTTTTATATTTTAGAAGGAGACGGGCATTCTTTCTCTGTCTCTTTGTCACCAACTAAAAGGGCTTTACTGCTTTCAAATAAAATTTTAAAACAAAAATTCCCAAAAATCAATAATTATTAATTAAATTGCTGGCAGAGTAGATTGTCAAAGTCTTTATTACCCTGCTGAAGGCATGGATATTGTCTTCACTTTACCAATTAAACATTTGCACTGTTTTCAATCGGATTGTGACATGTGTATTTAAATGGCGCTGGACTATAGTTTTAGGTTTTAATTTTTTTATTTTGGCAACATTTTATTGGTCATTGCCTTTATGTGCACTGTTGAGTGAACAAGGCCATGATATGGCAAATCCTGCCGAAGGTTTTGTTTTGTTGTTGTTGCTATTGTATTTGTTGTAGTGCAATTGGACAGGGTGTGTTCTGCTACGAGGCTGTTTCTCCTTTGTTGAAGATCGGAAATGTCTTTGGCGAAGTATTGTGTGATTGCGTGCTTGTTATTACTTGTTGTACAATGAAAGCTTAGGTCGTTTGTCAAAGATGGGAAACATCATTGACGAAACATTATGTGATCATGCGGCTGTTATTTGTTGCAAGGATAAATTGGAAAGGACAAGTGGCAAGTATGTTGGATTCTAATTTAGGGTACTACAACGATGTTGCACAAACATGTCTGAAAATGAGGGTCATTGAAGAGTACGAGGATTAATAAAAGATGTTGTTGATAAATGTTGGTTTTAGTTGTTATAAAGTGCGTAGTTAGAAGTAATATGTTGGGCGGGATTGGTTTTTGGATTTGCAAAAATAATATAGAGATAGCTTTGTTTACACAATTTTAAATGATTCAAGGGTTTTGAATAGAGATCTATTAAGTCTAAATATGGTATTTGTAATAGATATTATTTTGGAAAGTAGCATCATATTTAGAAAACAACTAACATATAAAGGGAATGTATGTTAAATTTGCCAAAAATGAATTAGATGTGGATTTGACCATGTATAGTTCGTAGTTATATGTGTTTGAAAGTTACGTAAAAAGAAGATCACTATAGTTTTAATTGCATTATCAATTTTGGGTGATATTTTAGAAGGGTGTGTTTGTGCGATGCCGTCTATGAAATGGATTAGGTAGATATTAAGGCGGCAGTAATAGTCACAAACTTGTATTGTAATGGGATTTATTGTCATTTACAGAAGGCGGAATGGTGATGACAGGTGTCTAGAAAAGGCTAGATACGTGTTATTCTGTACCGTGTTTTTGGCTGTGCTTTGCAAAACTTGTTTTTTCATCTTATTGCGTGGCAATGGCGGAATTCTGGATTTGTGATTGCAGGGGACGCAGAGAGTATAATCGTAGAGATGAGTTTCTATTTGTCTTTGTGCTTTACGATTGTCTCAATTTAGAGTCAGTAAAATAGAAGACATTGAAATTATTTTGTTGTGCAGTTGTATTGTGTTTTTTGCGACTTAGATTGAGTTTGCAGAGAGCATTTAGTTGAAAATGAGGTTAGACTTAATTTCGTATCAATAGCTGTGCAAATTGAACAAGTTTTGTATTTGTAGTTTGGTTCCTGTTACATATAATTTGTCATGGGTGGTGCAGGTAGATGAAGAATACGATGTTCTGGTTTAGAGATGGATGTGCGGTCAACAAAGAGTAAGGTGTAAGTAACATAATCCAGTAGCTTAGATGAATAACATTGTTAGTTGATACAGAAATGAGCAATATCACAATTCGAATACCCATTTTTCAGAGAAAGCTTAAAATTCAATTTTTTTGAGTCGTTTTTACATGTCGTTGCAAGTGTTATCGTAAGGGAAAAGAGATTAGTAACTTTGTCTGTTGTGTTTGTAAGGCATTGATCTTTTTTAGCCTTTACTATTTGCATTTAATTGTGAGCATGTAAAATTTTACTTGGCATTGTAGGAGATGGGAATGTTTGTAAACCAAGATGGCGATGCCAGTTTTAATGGCAATACATGATAGGTAATGAATCTTAATCAGATGCAGATTTAATACACTTAGAAAAGCTCTATCTAGTAGAAAGAAAGAAGTTTGAAAAATATAACAGAAAAAAGGATTTTGGAAAGAAAAATTGTGAGTAGAATTTTTGATTTACAAAATATTGAGGTATCAAAAAACTGGCAATCAAATAATAGTATAGTCAACATGTTGCAGATAGACAACAATGTGGATAACCGATGTCATTGAAAATGTTCCATCTGGACATTTGAGGCCCACTTAGATTGTGAGCTTGAGAAATACAAATAAAGTTGTGTTGGTTGCGAGCATGGTTGATCAAGACAAAAAAATCTTGTGGTTTTGGAAAGTTGCATTAGGGGATTTGACGATTCAGCTCCATTCAAACTCGAGAGCAAAGCCATAACGAAGATTGACTTTATTCTTACACATTTACAATATTTTGAGGTTCGATTGAAATGTGATGCATCTAATGGTTTGGCAGTATTTGCAATTAATTTATGTGGATTGTGTTTGCTTAGCTCCGTGACTGCATTTGGAGGTGCAGATATGTTTTGTTTAAAATGACAGACGGAGGAGGTTGATTTTGGGGTTTCCATTTTAGGATTCGTCTCTATTAGATGAAGAGATTATTATCTAAGAATCTAGTGAAATAATTAAAATGAAATTATATCCAAATACAGAATTTTGTGTATTGTTATTCAGGGTTGCAGGATATGTCACCAGGTGTGCTAATCTGTGTGTTAAATGTGGGGACGGTGTGGTTTGGACACTGCCCAGATACCGTATTTGTCCATAGTCACATTTGAACATGTAACTGGGCTGTATCAGATACAGCTGGATATGGTATGTGGGCCATCTGTAGCCGTATCTGTTTTAAAAGTTAAAATAAATAATTTACAAAAATAACCCTTCAAAACGCTAAAAAGATATCAAAATAGCTGCAGCAATCTTCTAAAATCTGTTTTAGCAGCAACAACAGAAGGACATGGATGTGAATGAGTGTTGATTTACTCTTTTCCTTCAAAATTTGACATTGGCTTTGCTCAACCTGTTATGATTTCATCCGATTTGTTTCCTTTGTCCTTCTTTGTTTCTTTTCTTTCATTTCATCTATTTTGTTTTGGCCTGCACAATCTTCAATTTTTAAATCCATATACCTAGCTTCCTACCTCAGTTGTATCCATCCTAGAGATCAGAAGGGTTTTGAAAACCACTCTTTGTAGTGTGATTAAGAAGATAACTACATTTCAAAGGAAAATCCATGTTGCGGAGGTTAGCAGGTGATCCACCTGAGCAGCCAACATGAAAATCCTTTGGTATGCCAACTCAGCCTCTTTGAGGTTCATGTCAGCATATTCAACAAACTAATATTCAGCAAAGAGGCTGAATATGTGCGGGGCTTAGATCTTTAGTATGCAGTTTCAGTGTTGATTTTGTCTGTTATGTTTTATTTCAAGTAGTTATTCTATTGATGAACAATGTGAAAGTTCAGTGCAGAGAAAGAGTGAAAGAGACAAATGTTGGTCTGAGACATAAGTGGAGTAGCAAGGAAAAGGAACTTTGACAGTGTTAATCAATACAATAAGTATTCAAAGTAAAAGATAAAGAGCAAGAAAAACAAAGTAGTGGCCATCATGTACAAAATCAACACTAAAACTGCACACTGAAAATGCCTTTTCCATGGTCTAGTTTCAAACAAGTCATTAATGGAGAGCATGGCAAGATAAAGATAGAGTGAGCAGGTTTATAATCAAATACAAGTAGGGCGTTAGTGTGGCGAAGATTTTTTAGTTAGTCGCAAATGCAACTACCAAGAGATGTGCGTTGAAACATATTTATGAAATTTTTGAAGCATGCCTAAATGAATACGCTGTGTAACATGTTCTTGTTAATTAAATAAATTATCAGAGGGTTTGATGCAGAGAAAGAGTGAAAGAGACTAATTTTGTGTGAAAGGGGAACGAAGTATAGGCTCCTCAATTGCAAATGATTGCAGCTTTAATGGTCTTTACGATGTGATTTTTGATTATGACGGTTCCAAGACAAGGTGAAAGTGGGTTTGCTGAAGCAAGTCAAAACACATTTAAGGAAATGCAATTGAGATGTTTAAAGCCAATATTGATGACATATTTGAGCATTCCCTTAGTCTGTGGCAAAATGGGAAGTTTGGAACAGTGTTCCGAGCATAGACGTTAAACCTGTGAATTGCATTTTCTTAAATGTGTTTGAAGTTGCTTTGGCAAATGCAGTTTGACCCAGGAACATTATCTTTTGCGTTTACATATTCAGCGGGCGGTTGAAATATTGTTGTTCATAGTTTTGGCCGATGCTAAATAGGTCATCTGGTCTAAATGTATGGTATTGCAAGGCCAAACAGTAGTGGCTGCACTAATGCGGTACTTGTATTTAATTATAAAGCTGGTGACTTTTTTTCCTTGTCTTACCATGCTTTCGATTAATGACTTTTTTGAAAGTAGAGCATGGAGAAGGTATCTGCAGTATGCAGTTTTAGTATTGATTTTGTCTATTCTACTTCTGAACAGTTGTGCTCTGCACACTGCAATGTGTGCAGCATCATTATTGCAGGAGACGGTAGCCAGTACTTTGTTTTTTTCCTGTTGTTTATGTTTTAGTTGGAGTCCTCTGAGCAAGATTTGTTTCTGAGACTCTTTTTCTACGTGGAACTTTCACAGTGTTAATTAATACAATAACTACTAAAAATAAAATATAAAGAGAAGGCAAAAGAAAGTGGTAGGCATCGTGTAGTGCGAGAACAGTGCTGGAAAGATTGCAGTGTACATAGCGCAGGTGCTCTGTAAAAGAATAAACAAAATCAATACTAGAACTGGATACCGAACATGCCTTCTCCATGGTCTAGTTTGAAAGAAGCTAGATTAATCGAAAGAATACTATAATTGACACCTACCAAGAGATGCGCCTCGAAACATATATATGAAGTTTGTGAAACACATTTAAGGAAATGCAATTGGCATGTTTAAAGGCAAGCTGTACGAGATTTCTGAGCATCTTCGCAACCTCTGGAAAAACGGGAACTTTGGAACAGAGCTTTGACCATAGTCGTTAATAAACAAAAGTCAAAAAAATAACATTTGTTACATGCTGTAAAACTGGTTTTTTAAAGACTATGTTGTAAATAGATAGACTATGCATGAATTTACTAGAGAGGTTCATCTCAGGCTTTTAAGGCTGAACATAGAAGGTGTTGCAGGATAGGAGGTCTATTTTTTGTCTGTTTCTGAGTTTGTGACTGTGAGAAGGTTTCAAATCAGTACGGGTATACTATGTTTCGGTGACAAGAGAAAGTGAGGTGCCTTCAAACATATTTAGGAAATTTGCGAAACACATTTAAGGAGATGCAATTGGCAAGTTTAAAGCCAAACAACACAACATTTATGAGCATCTTGTGCATTGCATCTATATGATAGAAGACAACCATGAATTTTATCAATACTTGTTGGCTTAGCTGTTCAGTATCCAGATCCAGTCTTGATTTTGTTTGTTCTGTTTTATGTTGAGTAGTTATTCTATTGATCAACAGTGTCAAAGTTCGATGCAGAGAAAGAGTGAAATAGACAAATCTTGCTCAGAGACAAAAGTGGAACAGCAGGAAAAGCAACTTTGACAGTGTTAATCAATACAAGAACTACTCAAAATAAAAGATAAAGAGCAGGAAAAACAAAGTGGTAGCCATGATGTACAAAATCGATACTGAAACTGGATACTGAAGATGCCTTCTTCATGGTCTACTTTCGTAGAAGTCATTAATGGAAAGCATGGTAAGACAAAAATAAAGTGACCAGGTTTACAATCAAATTCAAGCAGGGCACTAGTGTGGCGAAGCTTCTCTAGGCAACATTTCTGAACCATGTCTGAATGACCATGGTTCGAAGGCAAGGTGAAAGCGGGCTTGTTGAAGCAACTCGGAACACATTCAAGCAAATTGAGAATTCCGTGGTTCATATGTGTGCCATATGTGCAAGCATACTGAACGTGCGTGAACTATTTGATAAAATGTGAATATGTCCAGTGTGAACTGCAAATAACTTGCTGCTTAAAGTGATTCTTTAACAATATTGTTTGCACCTCATATGCATAAGTTTTTGATAGAGAAAGTGAAGTATCTGAGGTGAAGAAATGTTTCTTTATAAGCTTAAGATTGATTGAAACTAGCTCAAATACGATATGTTTTCAGAACTCATTTTGTTAAAGAATCACTTTAAGAAGCAAATCATTTTCAGTTCACGATCAATATATTTACATTTTATGAAACAGGTCACGTACCTTCACTATGCTTCCATATGTGGTATACATATGAAGTAGGGAATTCTCATCCATGACATTCAAGAAATGTTATTCTTCCGCCTTTAAACCTGCCAATTGCATTTCCTTAAATGTGTTTGGAGTTGCTTCAACAAACACAGTTAAACCTTGTCTTGGAATTGTGGCAATCAAAATGACATCGTTAACTTGATGCGCACATTTTTTCCTTGCTTGTTGTTCTTGATTCGCTTAAGTATATATTTATTTATAGTGCATTCACTATAAGCTTAAGATTGATTGAACAAATGAATATAAAACTGTTACACATTTAAGGAGATACAATTGGCAGGTTAAAATCCAAACAACACAACATTTATGAGCATCTTGTGCATTGGATCTATATGATACAAGAGAACCATGAATTTTATCAATACTTGTTGGCTTAGCTATTCAGTATCCAGATCCAGTCTTGATTTTGTTTGTTTTGTTTTATGTTGAGTAGTTATTCTATTGATAAAAAATGTCAAAGTTCAATGCAAAGAAAGAGTGAAAAAGACAAATCTTTCTCAGAGACAAAAGCGGAACAGCAGCAAAAGCAGCTTTGATAGTGTTAATCAATACAAGAACTACTCAAAATAAAAGATAAAGAGTAGGAAAAACAAAGTGGTAGCCATGATGTACAAAATCAATACTAAAACTGCAAACTAAAGATGTCTTCTTCATGGTCTAGTTTCATAGAAGTCATCAATGGAAAGCATGGTAAGACAAAAATAAAGTGACCAGGTTTATAATCAAATTCAAGCAGGGCACTACTGTGGCAAAGCTTCTCTATGCAGCATTTGTGAATGATGTGTGAATGAATACGCTGTCTAAGATGCCCTTCTTAATTAAATAAATTATCAGAGGGTTTCATGCATAGAAAGAGTGAAACAAACAAATTTTGTGTGAAAGAGGCAGAATATAGGCTCCTCAAATGCAAATGATTGCAGGTTTAATGGTCTTTACGATTTCATTTGCATCACCATGGTTCGAAGGAAAGGCGAAAGCGGGTTTGCTGAAGCAACTCGGAACACATTTAAGCAAATTGAGATTTCTATGGTTCATATGTGTGCCATATGTAGAAGCATAGTGAAGGTGCGTGAACTATTTGATAAAATGTAAATATATCCAGTGTCAAGTGCAAAGAACTTGTTGCTTAAAGCGATTCTTTAACAATATTGTATGCATGTGATGTGCACAAGTTTTTGATACAGAAAGCTAAGTATCTGAGGTGAAGAAATGTTTCTTTATAAGCTTAAGATTGATAGAATGTAACTCAAATATGATATGTTTTCAGAACTCATTTTGTTAAAGAATCACTTTAAGCAGCAAATCATTTTCAGTTCGCGCTCGATATATTTACATTTTATCAAACAGGTGACGTACCTTCACTATGCTTCCATATGCAGTATACATAAGAAGCAGCGAATTCTCATCCACGACATTCAAGAAATGTTATTTTTCTGCCTTTAAACCTGCCAATTGCATTTCCTTAAATGTGTTTGAAGTTGCTTGAGCAAATGCAGTTTGACCTTATCTTGGAATTGTGGCAATCAAAATGACATCGTTAACTTGATGTGCACAGTTTTTCCTTGTTTGTTGTTCTTGATTCGCTTCAGTATATATTTATTTATAGTGCATTCACTATAAGCTTAAGATCGATCGAACAAATGAATATAAAACTGTTACAACATTTTAGATACTTGTAAAAGTCTTTGTGACTGTGACAAGGTTTGTAATGAGTATGCTGCTTGCCCACAACGTATTCATCCAGACATGGTTCAAAAATTTCATAAATATGCTAGAAGGTACATCTCTTGGCATATGTCTCTGGTGCTGACTAAAGACGCTTCGTTACACTAGCGCCCTACTTGTATTTAATTATAAACCTGGCCAGTTTATTTTTTGTCCAACCATGCTTTCCATTAATGACTTTTTTGAAACTAGACCATGGAGAAGGCATCTTCAGTATGTAGTTATAGTATTGATTTTGTCTATTCTGCTTCTGAGCACCTCTGCTACGCACACTTCAACATGTGCAGCACCATTCTTGTAGTAGACGGTGGCCACCATTTCATTTTTTCCTGCTCTTTATCTTTTACTTGGAGTAGTTATTGTCTCTGAGCAATATTTGTCTCTTTGACTGTTTCTTTGTGTGGAACTTGCACAGTGTTAATCAATACAATAACTACTCGAAATAAAAGATAAAGAGCAAGAAAAACAAAGTGGCACCCATCGTCTACTGCGAGAACGGTCCTGCAAAGATTGCAGTGTACATAGCACAGGTGCTCTGAATCAGAATAAACAAAATCAATACTGAAACTGGATACTGAAAATGCCTTCTCCGTGGCCTACTTTCAAAGAAGTCATTAATGGAAAGCATGGTGAGAGTGACACATACCAAGAGATGCGCCTTCAAACATATTTATGAAATTTGCAAAACACATTTAAGCAAATGCAATTGGCAGGTTTAAAGCCAAACTGCACAACATTTATGACCATTTTCCAAGCCTCTGCCAAAATGGGAACTTTGGAACAGAGCACATAAAGGCACAAGGAAAAGAAAAATGGAACATGGACATGTCTCAAAATATTTAGTCTATAGGTTGACATCGAGAAGTACAGACTGGCGAGTTGATGTCAATTATTGCAAAGCAAGTGACTGAACCAGATGAATATAAAATATAAACTATAAAATACATGAAGGAAAGCAAGTGACTGAACCAGATGAATATAAAATATAAACTATAAAATACATGAAGGCTGGCAGAAACAGGCACATTCATTTATTGGATGCACTCAGTGATTGCTGTTTTGATTGAATAATAGATCAGAATATCAGTTTAAATCAATTCACCTGTGCTGTATACAATCAGAAACAATAGTTTTTATGCTAGAGAATGAAATTACTGTGGGCACGAGAGTAAAGAACATAAAAGATATTCAACTGATCTTTGTTTTGTAAGTAAAACACCATTTTCAGTTCGTTTGAGAAAATCACAAAGCCACGAAAAGAGAGCAATAAGCTCATGACATTGGACAGAAGCTTCAAAACGGGCAACAAATACAAAGCTCTAGTTTTCTGTATTTCCATTTCGTTCGGAGGGCTTTCATTGAATCTATTGGTTGCAAAAGATATTATGGATGTCATGTGCTATTCTGGAGCTATGTTTTGATGGAAAAACCATATATATATATCTAGTTTATTTACATACATAACTGCTTTGAGCTCTTGTGCCTGCGACTTTATTTTGCTAAAGTCTGGGAACTCTTTTTTGTCTGATTCAAGATAAAATGACGAACATTAATACTACTTTTTGTGTGTTCTATTTTAAGAAAAGGTAAACCATTATCTAGATTTGTTCATTTCTAATGATTTTCAAGCATATATTGTAAAAAAATGTGGCTCGCTCAATTATTTGCATTGTGGATCAATCAGTTCTGAACCTAACATTGGTTTTCATTTATGCTCTAAATCCTGGATGACCTCCATTCTCTAATTTTTGAGCTAGTTTATGTATTTAATGACATTATTTGACTATGGAATCCATGAGAGGGATAGCTCGGTTTTATTTTTCAGGATATGTTTCAATTTACATTGAATATTGCCAAGGAACTGGAATAAAATTTGTAGGGAAAGAGCACCGACGTTTGTGTTTTTTGCCATATGTTTGTGTGTAGACGTTTGTTCCAACTCCGACACTCGGATTGAGTACAGGGTCTGTATGAGTACAGACAAAAATGCACTTGGCCATGGGATTAGACGTAGCTTCAAATCACAACAAACATAAACACAGAGAAACACAAGAAAATTAACATAAACAAAAACACAGAACTCAAATTGCATTGCCATGAAAATTTACCTTGCTCTTCAGAGTCCTTCACCTCCTGGCGGGTAGATGAAAATGAGAAATTAAACAGCGTGAAAGAAACAAACATGTTTTCCCTCGAGCCACTCAAAACTGTCAAAACCGACCTAATCTGTACATCACAGTCAATGCATTAATGTTTCATAATTGCTACTGAAACTAAATTTGTGACCCAACTAGAGTATTTGATGGGAAAAATAATCTGTGCCTTGATGATTTTAGATAACTCCTTTCTCATGAGGGGATCTGTCTTTGGATTGGTTGGTCGCTTCTTTTTTCTGATGGGCTTGATACTAGGATCAAGGCCAATGGAGTATTGAGAAATACTTAGATCAAAATCTTTGAGGTATTTATACTCCCATGAGAAAATATCATTGTATTTTTGACATCAGAGAGACGCAAGGTCCGCCTTTCATCATGTGGGTAATCCTTGCTGAGCAGCTACTCCTTTCCGCACATGCAATAGTGATTAGGAGAGCATAGTCTTATTATGTGAGCGCACATATAATTTTCTTCAACCTTGAATTCATCATCATGGCTAAACATCTTTCTCTAAGGTGACCTATCCCTTTAGGCAACTTGTTTGTCTTAAGCTATATTACTTGGTCACCATAGTTGTTATGCAAGTCAGCTTGCATACTTGATGAGAACTCATCTTCATTTTGGATGAACTAGATGATATGTGCGTGTCATTTTCAAACACTTTCCAAATGGTGTTTTTGTTTGGAATGTATGGTTTGATCACCATCTTAATGTGTTGAGTGTTTCCTTTGACAAATTCCTAAATAAGAGAGAGCTGTACAAACCAAGAGCTTGGCCATTTGAACAGATTTCTTATTCATTTTGTGTGGTACCACCTACAGATTTAGAGCATCAAAGCACTCAAGGAGGTCCCACACTCTATGTTTATAAGCTTTGAGAATCTTATTCTTTGTCTAAGAACTTATTTGGTAACCTGATTGATTAACCAATTCTATGTCTCACAAAGATCTACAATCACCTTAATATTCTTCTTTTTAGCAATGAAAAAACCATGCACCAGTGCTTCATACTTCTACCACATTGTTAGAACATTTGAACTGCAACCTGTGCACGAAGAAGAATTTCTCATCCTTAGGGATAAATGATAACTACTCCTACTCCTGCACCATTTCTGCTTCTAGATCCATCAAATTAAAACTTCCATAGATCAGGGTTCAACTTTATCTTTGCTTGACCATGCATGCGTAGCATCACAGCTTCTTCAAGAATGCGAGTAAGTGCCAAGCCCAGATTTCATAAGCTTCTAGTTCTTCAGTATATGGATCAAATTTATGGTGCCTCTCTACCCATTCATCAAGTACTAGGTTAGTAGTAGAGGGTGGAATAGGTTTATCTTCAGGAACTGAAGCTTGTTCTTGGATTAGACAATTGGCTTAGAGATGGGATGTGAACATATGACTCTACATGATATGAAAATATAGGCTCAACTTGTATGGTAAATCAGGTACCATACCTTGTCTTGAGTAACATATGAGAGCATTTAGAAGACAAGTAACCACCCACTTTTAGCAGTGAAATATCTTTTGATAAACATAGGTAAAACAAAGGAGGTAGGTCAATGATTGACACATGTTGAGTTGTTATTAGACTTGGACATGCATGAAGGGTTAAATCAAGGTCCTTAGATGACTCCTAAGGTGGTAACAGTTGAGCCATCAAGTTACAAGACTCCTTTAGACAAGGGGCTATACCTAAGACCTAAGACATCAGCATACCTTCTTGAGGCATGAAAAAAGGTACTAGCAACCTGATTCAATCATGTAGTTATGGATAAGGTGTTTGCTTATGATCAAATATATATATAAGGGTGGGGTTTTAAAAACCTTACTTGCTTATTTCTCCTCTTCTTGGAATATGTTAATAGAGGCATGTGACTTTTGCATGGTTGGATTAGCATGTGCACAGTAGTTTGGATAGGGCCTCATGTAAGCAACAGATCTTGTTGAGATGGAATAGCTCAGGGCATCCCACATCATGACATTTATATTTTTCATCTTCATTTGGTCTAGAATGTTGAATGGAATACCTAATGACTTGTGCATTTGGGGCACAACGATCATCCTTTCTTGATTGTTCAGGCACGGAAGTAGGGGCTTTAGCTGAAGCTGGAGGCTTGGCCTACCAAAGGAGGGGTGCGTGCACAATACTTCAAGGGAAGCTTTGCATGGGAATTTTTGTGTAGGAACTTGAATGCTCTTTTACTACTCATATGCCTTGATCTGCATATCTTTATGCTTATAAGGTTCGGTCCTGTGTTTCTGGAATTGTGACCTGCGTGTCCTGACTCTAGCATTCTCTTCTTGTATCTTGTGTTGTCCACAACTTGGGCACGTGGTTTGTCTTATACCATATGCTTTTTGGTTGATTAAACAGAATTCCTCAGTGCGTCAAAGAACATCAAAATTTTCCTCTGGAGGATCTTTTAGTCCTTCCTTGGTTTTCTGCTTTTGGGGCATTTTTTAGAAGGCTCACAGGTTGAAGCATTTTGGATCATGTAGGCTTAGGTGCATACATAGCATTAACATAGTGATATTGACTATGAGGCATGTTTTAAAGGAAGCACCATTCTGAATCCTACGTAAAATTGTTCTGAACTGGCATAAGGGCCTGACTTGAACTGGGTGTTAGAAGAGAGAGCACGAGTGAGAAATCAACTTGCAAGAGAAGATGCGTGCAATGAGTATGTCATCTGTCATTCTATCTGGTTAGGTGCATATCTTTTGTTTCCATATTTATTCCACAAATTCTGATTGTTTTGGCTATGTGCATGATTAGAACTACCTTTATAGGCTTATGCATGTTTCTTTCTCTAATGATATGACCTTATTTGAAAAATTTTCTAATCAGGGCCTTCAACTCTTCATATTCCTTCTATTGCATTGGTGAGTAGGATGTTGATGCAACTGGTTGCACGCTTCTGCTCAAGGATAGGGATAGGGGCCATAGAAGGCTGGAGTACTTGTGAAATTTTTGGGAATAAGGTTATATGTGGTTTGGGAGCTATCTTTCCCACTCTGAATAAGACTATTTTCTGACCTTACCGTAATACTGATAAGAAGTCTGGTAAGATCCTACCTCCAATGGATTGAATCATGATTGAGATATCACTGTTCAGTGCCTTTAGATAGGACAGTTAAAAGCATGCTAGGATAGTAGGTATTATCACAAGAGGTATTATGTCCTAAGTCTTCTAAAATCTTATGTTGAAATCAATCATCTACTCATAAGGTGCCCTCCTTGTTGTTGTCAATTGCTCCACTAAAGACAAGTGATTATGACTTATCTTAAAAATAATTGCAAAGAGTTATTCCCACCTCAGCCTAGGTGGTAATTAGATCCAAGTCTTAAGCCTCAGTACCATTGAAGTGCTTTACCTTTGAAAGGGGTTATAAGTATCCTAACTACTACATCATCATGTGTGATAAAATAAAGTTAACACACGTTTGCTACATCCTATATGCTCCTAAGGGGTGACTTGATTCTCACCTGTGAAGTATGGAATAATTTTTAGAATGCCATTTGGCATGTCATTTTGCACAGCCAACACCAAGAGACTCCCTCCTGTGAAGTTGGAAAATTTTCTTAGGGGAGGAGGTGGTTGATGTGCCATTGCAGGGTGCACAAGTTGATCTATCTTTAAGGAGGAGTTGAATGGTTGCGTGACATGCTGGAGATAGAGATGCATGCACGGGACTTCTAGAATGAAATATTCTTGGGGATAACTGGAGGTACTCAAAAGAATATTCAGCTTCTACACTTCTTCTTTGTATGCACTCTTCTCATGAAAGGCACTCAAGACTGCTAAAATAGAGATATGGAAATGTTGGGAGTCGTCAGATATGTTGAAACGAGCCTCTAGAGGCTGAAACACTAAGTCCAAACACCAAAACTTAGTAATATGAAATGTAAGCTTTCATTGCTGCTCCAACCGGGCAGTGCCAGAAACTGTTGGTCTTCAAACTGTGCACCCGCATCTCGGATCTGGAAGATTTTAGTTGTTTGAGATCACAATGGAACCATCTCCAAGTTGTGGGATCTTGCGTGCACTTGAGATTGGTCTCCGGAGAAGGCCAGTTTCTCTATCTATTTCTACTGGCTAACTGCTACTCCTAGCGCTGAAGGGGAAAATTAAGCTAATAAATGCCAAGGGAGGACAACATGAACCAGAAACTATACTAAAAGGTGATAGAACCAGAAAAAGAGGGATGAACACTATCTGTTCTAAGTGAAATATGAAAGGGAACATGTGTGAAAGAAGGCTAGGCACGTGTAGTAAAACTTAAACATGTATTTACCAGATCACTTCTCATGAAACACAACTAAATAAGGAACTGCAAGGGACATGAAATGGCACAATGAACACACAATGTAAAAGAAAGGTAAGAAGAAGAAATGTAAACATGTTAGGACAAATAATAGTCACAAAATGATGCTTCTATTACTTCCAAAATGCAAAAAGCTGTTACAATGGTGAAAGAGGACTGATATCCACATGCATGAGCTAGATCTAGAGGTCTGCAACTCAGAATACATAAAATATGAAGTCCTTAGCAAAACATGTAAGGATCCAAAGTATCCAACATTAATAATGAGCCCAACTCTTACATTTATAGATGAATCTATAGAAGGAGAAGAAAAGGAGGAAAACCCAAATTTGAAATACAATCACCAACAAGAAGCATTCAATGCCCTTGCAAATCCACCTAAGAATCTCTCAAATGCACTTCCCTAGGTTTTTTTGGCGTGTTAAATGAGGAAGGAGGGTGGATCATATCAAATCATGTGGATGAAGCAATCATATCTACTTCGTTAATGCCCAGAAAGAAAATTTCCATTTCTCACCTACCAGATCTTCCAAAATTTGAATTTGAATGTCTAGCATTGTGGTTGATGTCAGTAGCTCTCTGATAAGTCTAGGCACACACCGATCAAGATATTTGTAGAAAAATATACGTTTATCAGAGGATGTCAGGGCCATCTATGCATGCAAGACACACGTGGCACATGTGATTTCGCTGAAAGAATAACCAACTATGTAAAATGTTTGTCATTTATGCCATGTTTCAATCACTGATTTGTTGCAATGATTCGACACCATGTTGACACACGTTGGATTGGTTACGTGTGGCACACTCAAGCATGTTATAGGATTACCTAGCACAGAAATATGCAAAGGAGGGTGCATGAGGGTAGGGTGCATGCGGAAGATAGGATCGAAGGAAGGCACAGTGAAACGTGAGCATGATGCAAGTGGGGAAATGAGGCAAAATTGATGAGATGAGAACACATGGTCAAGGTGCAATCATTACAAGATAATGTGCAGGTGCGTGTCAAGAGGGCTCAAGGACTTAGCTGATTGAAGCATGTGTAATGTGTGCGCGCAGGGTGAACGACTGGTAGGAATAGGGCTACTAGGGCAGAAGACACACACAAGGGGACAGATTGGAACAAAGATGAAAAATGAAAATGAAGGGAAGTAAGGGGAAGCAAAAAAGTGTGTGAAAGGATCTACAACCAAGGGAATGATACCAAGTGATCTTGAGTATGCATGTAACCTCGCAATTAAGAGCTTCAGAGCCATAAGATGTATACAAGTTGTCCAAATAACTGAGGAGAGTTATTTGGATAACACAATGTTTAAGATAGAATCTAGATCACATAGACAGTAATGCAAAGATCTTCTCACAACCATATTTAGTATCACAATCATATACAAGAATTGACACTTCTACATCTTGTGACCATGTACGGGCCACTCCAAATGGCATCGAACTTGGAATGCCTACCTGGTTTTTTCCAATTTTCATCCCACTTCAGAACTAGGTCCCTCTCTTGGAAGGTCCTTGCTTTTGATTTATTATCAAACCATCTCTTGACTAAGGATTGATATTTCTCCATCATTTACACTGCATATTATCTGATTTCCTCTAACTCTATCAACTCTGCATACCTAGCTTCCATTGGTTCAAACTATGAAAAATCTAACATGCTTCATGAGCTCTAATGTGGGTAGCTCCGATGATATCAACAATGCTTCCTCCCTACCGTAGACCAAATTTTAGGGAGAATTTACTATCGACTTCTTTTCCATTATCCTATCAGCCCATAATTCTATTTGAGCTTGGTATTCCATGTCCTTTGATTTTCGTCTAGAGCCCTTCTGAGATCTTCAACAAATTATTATTCATGGACTCTACTTGTCCGTTTCCTCTGGGGGTAATAGTTAGAAGAGGTGCTCAAATAGATTCCATTCCTAATAGCCCATTCTGTGATCTTGGAACCTAGGAATTCCAATGCATTTTCTAAAATGATAGTGGATGGTACACCTAACCTTATGAATATCCCTTCGTAGAAGTCTAGTATGCTGGACCTTCGTTTTCTTCCTTGAGAGAATCACCTCCTCAGTCCACTTGGTGAAATAGTCTGCTTGTTTCCGTAAGAATTCAATTGTGTCCTTGGCTTTAATTTAGATTAATGAACCTGATGAAGTCTAATCCCCACTACATAAATGGCTGATCAACATAAATTAGTCGTAATGGAAGTGCTATTTCTAGCCTTTCCTTGCCTGTGAAAAATTGAGACATCTTTTACATTTCTTGATCCAAGAGTAGCAATCACTAAATACTATGGGCTAATAATAACCCACCTTCATTATCTTGAGAGTTGTTAACCATGAGGAAAAATAACCTCTGACCTCTCCATTGTGAAACTCCTGTAGCACCTTCTCAATTTGACCTGCTCCAATGCATCATCAATAGGACTCCATTGATGTGCTTCTTGAACAAGACACCATAAACAAACACATGATGGAATGTCCTTAACTATAAAGTATCTCCTCTTTTATTTGCTCATTTATGGAGGGAATATGTACATGTTTGTAGGAATTTTATCATTATCTTGAGTCCCACATGGGATAGGAAAATGTATCATTTGTTTGCTCCTGATCATCTTGTAGCATCTAAACAAATTCCTTTACATTACTTGGTTCATCCTGTTGACTAGAATCCAGTTGTTCGCATAATCCTTTTCCATGAACTAGTTTGGTTAATTTAATCTCAATGTCATATTCCATGACACATTTGATCCATATTACATATTTCTCATTCAAATCCTTATTTAGATAGGAAGTCCTTGACACCCACATGGTACACCAATACGTGGATCCTATTATTTGAAACTAGGTATAGCTTTAATTTCTTTAAACTCCTTATCACTACAAGGACATTTTTCTCAATGAAGGAATACCTAAATTCATAATCCTCTAAAACTTGACTAAAGAAGGCAACTGGCTATACAGACCCCTCTTTATTTTTTTGCACGAAGATCACATAAATTGTATCTGAACCAACGAAGGCATAGAGAATGAATTCCTTAGATAAATTATGGGTTGATGAGAGTTATGAACTTGAGATATAACTTCTTTGATAGCTTCAAAAATTTCTTTACCCTCTACAGTCTATTTAAATTCCATGCTCTTTTTGGGAACATCTATGTTATTGGCTTCACAAGAGAGGTAAAATTTGGATACAAACCTAAACGGATCAAAATTGATCTTTCCTAGAAAGCTTTGCAAAACATTCTTATGATTTGACAAAGGGAAATGCTTGAATTGCTTCAACTCTTTCCAGGTCAATAGTCAATCCATTCCTTCGACACAATAGTGGCCTAGAATATTTCCTTCATGGGCCAAGAATACACACTTTTTCACCTGGTTCAGGGACACCCTGAACCTTCCGTACCTTTAGAAGACCTGTCTTAGATGGAAAATATGTTCTGCTACGTTTTGTAGAAAACAAAGTGATATAATCAAGATACACTAGCAATATTCGGTTGATCAACCCCTTGAATGCCATATCCATTTCCCTTTGACAAGTGGCTCCAACATTTGACAATCCAAATGGCATCTTCTTGTAGGAGTAGGTGTCCCACTTGGTGGTGAAATCTGCCTTGAACTAGTCTTCTTATTTTACCATTATTTGATTATACTCGGAATAGAAATCTAGAAGAGAAAATATTTCTGAGATGGCTACCACTTGTAAGTTTTTCTCCATTGAAGGGAGTGGGTAGTGGTCCTTTAGATATTCCCTATTTAGGTCCCAAAAATACACACATAACCTGATTTACCCATTCTTCTTTCTAACTGGCACCACGTTTGTAACCTAACTAAAGTGCTTGATTGGAAATATAATGCTTTCTTCTACAATTTGTTTATCTCTTTCTTCATGAGAGGCTCAATGTGTGGGTTGACTAGTCTCTACTTTTTCCTGATCAATTTAGCATCTAGATCCAATTCTATTGTGTGTTTTGCTAACTTTGGATTGAATCCTCACAAATATTCATAGCTCTAGGAGAAGACATCTAGAAACTATTGACAAATTTTTATGAGCTCATATCTTTCCTCTTCAGTGGCCACTTTTCCAATTTGGAGTGTTATGCCTTCCCTTACTTCAAATGGCTATGAATATTCCCTTTTGACTTATATATTGAATTTTTCCTTCCAAAATTTATCATTAAGATTGAATATGGAATCCAATGCAACCAAGCCTTGGGAAGCATTTTTGTCTGCAACTGCACTACCTGATCCCCATATATCTGCTTCAGTTTATCTTGATTCCTAGCTGAAAAATCTACCTCTTTCTACAAGAAATTATTGATCTATTGATCATTCTCAAACACCTACCACCTTGTGTTTTTATTTGGAATTGCTGGCCTTACAATCACATGGATATGGGGCTATATTTTATCCCTTTTGATACTATCCACTAAATCAAAAGTTTCTCCAATTGCCACAAGCTTATCTGCAGCTTCATTTTTCTTCCTAGGCATGGACTCGATGTTGAATGCTTTAAAGTCCTCGATGATATCCCATACCCCATTTTTATAGATTTTGAGAAGATCATTATTTATAGCATGTTTTACCCTAACTTTATTAACAATCATCTGACTATCCCCGAATACCTGTAAATTTTTAATACATCTTTTTCTGGCCCAGTGAAGTCCATGAGTTAGAGCTTCGCATTCGACTATGTTGTTTGAACATGTAAAGTGAAATTCGAAAGATGAATAGTACTTGAAATATTTTGGGGATACCAACATTTCACCTCCTCCGTCTCCTTTCCTACTTCTCGAACCATCGAAAAAAACTTCCATACCTCATTGTCATCCTTGTCTTTTAGATTGGTGAGGCTAGGAATGGGTGAATTCTCTTCATGTACACAATATACTTCTAATTCAAATTCTTCCATTTCCTTGTATGGGTCTAAAACAGGGCCTTTTCTTTCCCACTCATCCATTTTGAAATCTGGAATGATACTAATCTTAGTTCCTTCTTCTAGAGTACCTGGGAAGTCTTCCTGATTAAAAACTGAACAATTTGCTTTGATGGGACTTGGCACATGTGGCTTAATGTGGAAGTTAGCAATAGGCTCTGACCTGATTGTGGCCTTAGCTCCATACCCCACTCTTAAAATCATGTGTGACCAATTTGTGGATAGATATCCACCAATCTTGGCCGTGAAGTCTCTCGATAAACATAAGGCGAAGAGCAATAGGAGATCAATTATAGATACATCCTGCAAAACTGTGATATTGGGGTAAACATGTAGTGTTAGGATTAATTATTTGATCACTCTAGATGTCCTTACTGCTGTCACGTCTAATTAAGCTACTCCATTTAATACTAGCTCATATTTTAAGCCCAATTGATCAGCTATTTGCTTTGGCATTACTAAGCTACTTGCTCCTGAATCAATCATGCATTTGTGCACTAACTTATCTCTGAAAATCAACAAGACATAGAAAGGTGGAGGTTTTTAGATTCTTGCTTGGTTGACCTCCATCTTGTTGCACTGCATTGGTAAGAACCTTTTCTTTATTCCTCGGTGCCTTCTTTAAAGCAGACCAATTTTCCATTGTAGCTTGCAACAAATCTTGTTTCCCCAAAATTGTTAGTGAATCCCACATGGAGATGTTCACATGTGTTTTCTTCATCTGGTCTATACTGTTGAAAGGAGGTGGAATCTCTTTGTGTTTTCCTTTACCTGACACAACCTTTTCTAGAACTTGATAAAACACATGTGCTGATACTTTAACTACTGCAATAGGTGCTCCAGGTTGATCTTGCACATTCAGAGCTACACTCGTCTTATTAGCACCTAGTGGCATGAGAGTGAGTTGAGAGACAATCGGGTTAGATGATTTCCCTTCCTCTATGTTCCTCTTCTTTTATCTTTTGTTGGTAGCTACACCCTGGAAAGGGGGTTGATTGACTCAAAAAAATTCTTCCACCTGCCAATTGACCAATGTAGATCCTGTTTGAGGGGCTTCCTGCATGTTTTCCTGTTGTTGGTCTTCTTCTTCAGTTGGCTCTTGAGACACACCAATGGATTGAATCATCAATGCTTGATTTACTGTATCATTAAAACAAGTAGTTTGATTATGTTATTGAATGCAAGGATAACACCATTCATACTCTTGAGAAATGTTGTTTTGAGCTGTAACCAAGGCTCTTGATGTCCAGGCTATATTTGGATCATATGATCGTAATTGCCTATGACTTGAGGTTGTCCTTGGCTCTGGTTTTGGTTTACAACTTGTAATTGAGGTCTATTTTCTTGAAAGGGAGGCCTATTTGGTTGATCTTGAGGTTTATAAGGCCTAGAACTTTGAGCCTATTATCTCTTGATATCAACTAACTTGTTCTCGAAAGCTTGATGTACCTTGACTAGTTCATGTTGCCCTCTTACTATTTCTTGTAAAGCCTCCTTAATTTCTTGGGTTTCAAATGGATTTCTCAAATAATTGGAAGCCTTGCTATCACTTTAATTTCTTTAAGTCAGAATAGGGGCTATTTCAGGTACTTGACTTGTTGTAGGAGTTCTTATTTCCTGATATAGAGGCATTGGTGGCCTTAGAGCTAACTTACTGACTTGAATGAGGAATTTTTCAGCTTTGATAGCTATGTCATAGGAACCTGAAAATGTTGTTCCTCCAATGGGCTAGATCATCATCACTATATCTAAATTTAGAGCCTTCAAAAAGTAGAGGAATGCACCTTTTACTACTGGGCTCATGGAAAACAAAATTCGGTCTCATGATCACTAGAATTGAAAAATCAAACTCCATCATTTGCTCACTAGGAGCCCTCTTGATGGTTGTTAATTGTTCCAATAAAGACAAATTGTCTCCTCTTTCTATGAAATGATTGTAGAGGGTTATGCATATCTGATCCCAGTTTTGGATGGATCCTGCTGCCAAACTCCTAAACCATTGCAACACCTTGCCTTTGAAGGAGAAAGCTAGTAACTTAACTGCAACATCTACTTCATTTATTTCATGAATAATACAAATGTTTGCAATGTCCTTAATATGATCAACATGAGTTGTGTGATTCTCCCCAGTTAAATAAGGGATATTTTTTAGTGCTACCACTGGGATAGGGTTTTCAACATTAAGTGCTAATGGGATACTTCCTGTAAAGTGAACATAAATATTTGGTAGTTGCAGTGGTGGTTTTTGATGTGCCATTCTTATCAGACGAAGAATCCTATTTGATTGAAGGAAGGTTATGCTAGGTGGAGGTATAGATAATGCTCTACTTAGAGGATATGGTGATCTTTGTGGTCTTCTTTCTCTTTTACCTCTATGAGTAGATAATTGCAGATGCTCAAAATTACCTTCCTCTCTTGCTTGTGAATGGGTTTGGATCCTTCTCATATACTTGGAAAATCTGTACTGTTACGTAACCACTAAATTATATTCACTTAGAGTCGCCAGGTGTGCTAGGAAATGAGCCTCAAAAGGATAGATTTTTCCAAGTCACACACCAAACTTGACAAAATGAAAATGAAACTTTGAAGGGCTTGAAAGTTGATTTTAGAGATTAAACTTGTCCTGTAATTGTCAATCCTGAAATCTCAAAATGCAGATATCTTTAAAACTCTGAAACAATTTCTTAGCAGAACCTCTGAAACACCCAAATCCTGAAACTCTAAGGTTTTGAAAACCCAAAATGTCTATAATAGGAAAACCTTAGAATTCTAAAATAAGGGAAATTGTGAAATTTGAAAGGAACAAACTTCCAAAGTCCAAAATTCAAAAGGTCCAAAATTGGAGGACTCCTGAAATCTGAAATTCGAAAACCTAAAATGGAAAAAACTCTGAAACTTCAAAAGTCAAAATTTCAAAAAACTAAAAATACCCTTTTGAATATTAGGTCATGATCTATCAATTTACGAAATTTGGACTTTTTTCAGCATGAAAAACCCTTGAAAACTGATTTCGGAACTCTTCCTGTGAGGTGAAAGGTTTAAAATTAAAAACTTGCAATTTTTTAAGTCCGAATTTCTTGAAAATTCCTTCAAAGCTTGTGAAAAAGAATTCTTGTCCCACTGGGCATGCAAAAACTATTGATGCAGAATCACATCACCCCTGATTGTTTCCAATTTGATGCATTGAAACTATCAGTGTGATTGCATAGCATGGAGCTTTTCCTAATGTTTGGGAATTTGCAATTGGGAAAGCTCTCTGGATAGAGGCCGACTGCCTATTCCTGTATCTATCACCACTAACATAATACAAAGAAACTATTCTAAACCGTACCCTAAATTTACCAAGGAGACATGGAAGAAGGATGTAAGAATATTAAAACCTAATTTACTAGAGGTGATGCACCAATAAGAAATGTTGGATATCTACATTTTCTTGGAAATGAAAATGAACAAGATTGAAGAGGATGAATAACCAACACAAATCAATTACTTGTCACAAATCCATTTTCCATTTAAACATAATCCATTAAAATATGCAATAGAAACCATAACGTCTAAAGATAACATTATACACTAATGAGAGATTGGATAGAAGACAACGACACAAAAGATGGTTTGGAACAATCCACAATTTTGTTTTATTTTTTCACAAGTTAATACAATACATTAAAATAAACCAAGAGGCATAATATTACATTACAATTAAATGGGAGGCTTAAGCTTCAAAAATTTTCTTATAGACAAGAAGAGAAGGGAGGGGTAAAGGTCAAAAATCCAACCTTTTGAACTATGGCCCTCATTACAAGTTATAGTGGAAGATTTGGAAAGGAGGAGAGAGAGAAGAGAATCCTGAATTTGCACCAAAATCCTCCAAAAACTATTCTTTAATCCTAGAATGAGTGATTTTAGATCTAGAAAATATTTTATTTCATTAATGAAGTGCCTTGTGCTTGAAGAAGTTGACTTTAATTGCACCTCTGGTTTAGTCTAGCCCATATAGCTTCATCATGACCCCTACTTTTTCACCAAACTCCATTAATGAACTACACCTACCATTGAATTGCTTTCCATTCTTGAATTTCATAGGTTCAAAACCTATGAAATCCTAAAATTATTTTCCCATAATGCAAATATTTATCTCATGATTCCAACGACTATTCATTTGCGAGAATCAAACATCGGGAGCTCAAGATATCACATTTCAGGTTTTGGTGAACCCTGTGATTTCGGGGTTTAAAAAACATATGAAAACCCATTTTTTACAACACCATTATATGTTCATTGAAAATATCTCTCTCTCATATTTCCATTGACTATGATTTTGTGACATTTCTATGTCCGGAGCTCAAGTTATTACTATTTGAAAATCAAGGGTTTGAATGGCCCATTTCGGCTCTACAACTTCAATGGCGAGTTGGCTTGCTATTCTCCCAACTCAGTGCCAATGCATACTACCCACAACTTGACACCCATTCAACTTGACAATGATTCTATACTTCACCGACTGTTGGACAACCCATTTGGCCTGGCTTAGTGACTAAGTCTATCAACTCAGCAGGCCCGTTGAAAATGCATTGAACGGGAGTTTAAAATCTGCTTCAGAGTTTCAGGATCTGCCCCTTTAGAATTCCATTGCCAACCAATTCAAGCTCCTCATCCTTCGAACTCTAAAATATACCTCCAAATGAGGCATCCTAAAACTTTGAATTCGACCCGAGCCGGCTTGCATTGACTCCCAAAAACTGTTTAGCTTGCCACATCGCCCACCTCATGTTAGAGTTCGCATCTTCAGGATTTTGGGAATTTTTCACTCACCTCTTCTATTTCTTCAACTGAGTCCCAAATCATGATACCTCGAAAGCCCAAAAGGGATTTGGATTTTGGGCCTTCACTTATCCCAATGACTCAACTGAGTCATCCTTATAAAAATCACTTGGTAGAAGAGCTATTATGCTCTCTCCCGACCTAATGGTTGCATACTCTTTTAAATTTTTCCACGGCCAAGTTGAATCGGCCACAGGACAACTTCATTTAACTCGGCCCGATATTGTTCACCATTAGACATGACTGAGTTCTCGCAAGTTTGGTCGATCCATTTTCCTTGTCTTAATATATGCCCTCCAATCAACCCTCCATCCCCATGCCTAAACTCGCCCCCTTCTGGCCTACAACTTGTTCAGACCAACCTAAACTTACTCTTAATGTCATGGCTCATCCTATGGGCTCATCACTACTTGCGTCACGTGTAAACCTATAGAGCTCAATTCGATCTTGCCTTTCTAATGACCCCATCAATGAGCTCGGCCCATGAGCTACCCGATGGAGCTGACCTGACTTGTTTGGACTTCACACTACAACTCGACCCATGCACTGGGAGCTAGCTCGCCTGAGTCAAAATTTTGACTTGCCCCCTCATCATGATGTGAGCTCGCGGAACAACTCAGTGAACTGGTTTTGGGCTTGAATCCCTCATTCGCCCCTATAAGGCACATAGCACATTTTTCCATTCGTGAGGGGATTTTTGAATTTTTTGACTGAGGAAGGGGGTAATGAGTACCCAAAGTCCTGAAACACCATTTTTCCTGTCACAAGCCATTTTAGTGATTTTTTGGAGCCAGAGTCCACTTTTTCCTTTCACTGGAACTATGAGCATGGGATGACCCTGAATTGTCTAGTTAAGCTTGAATGCTTCCTGAATGCATTGAAATTCTCCTTGAGACCTTGGAGACCACCTCTAACATATTTTCAACATGTGGGGCCCACCAGGGGCTCGATTACTCTCAGACCTTTTTGGCCAATTTTTTCTTATAGGAGGCAAAAGTTGTCAATAGTAATACTCTACATTTTCCATGAAATACTTCCACAATCTCATTCACAAATCCTAACATACAAATCAAAGGCTCTCTTATTAAAGGATTTGTCAAGCATACCATCTAGTCAGTTTTAATGCAAACAATGTACAATCAAATAGATGAATTGAGAGATTGACATGGATTAATAAATGCCAGGCCGCTTGGCCATTTGTAAATTTTTGGCTTAAAAAAATAGAAAACCCTATAGCTCAATAAGGGGGAAATTTTTTCAAATCACCCTTTCTCACCCAATCAAAATTCCAATAAATTAATTTATGTGAAATTATATTTATGTAAAAATGTCAAATCAAAGTCTATACATTAGAAAACTTGACATGGGAAAAAAAAATCTTGTATATAATTGGTTTTATATTAATATTGTTAATTGGATGACATGAAATGTATATTATCTTGCCATGGCAGGAAATAATAAATACATATATTTTAAGACCAAAAATATAAATCTTTGTCCCTTCTAACTTGCATATGATCAAATGAGAGATAAATGTGTTTATTACAGAGATGAGAAATATAATGTTTGTTTATTTTGTTAAAAAGGGGATACGATGATACCAAAAATTGGTCATTTATTATTTAGTAATGATGAGTCTCACTTATATTCTTTATATTTGGCTTGTTTGTATAAACGAGTCTTAAACTCACTATCTTATCTTATCCTAAAGCTTGTAACTGATTAAATGAAAAATTCCTCATTCTACTAGTCTATCACTGACATGAACATTCCTATTAGTAAAAAACACATTATATTTCCTATATGGACCTCTCTATACCATCAAATCAGATTTTAATCCTACAAGAAAAAATCATTAACTTGGAATAAAATGATTGTAGACCTTGTCCCTTACTGGGCGATTATGTCCTTAACCCTCTAATATAATTATTTGAAAATAAATATTTTTCCATGAATTCGAATTTTCCTTTTATGTTGTCCTTAGTGCGAAGTGTTACCCTTAGAGTAATATAAATACAAATCAAGCTCACCCATTTACTAATTTAACCTAGAAAATAAATAAATAAAGTGTGAAGGGATCAATGTGGTTCTTTACCTATTTAAATTTAGGTTAGGGTTAGAATGGGATATACATATATTCATATTATTAATTAAACATCAACATTCATTTTTGAATATACATATTAGGTGTTGGAAAATAGATCAATTAGTTCATCTATCAAATATAGTAAAAATAAGAAGATGAGTGCATTTACCTTTTTGAATTGTTTGGAAGATGATCTTGGTGTGACAAATATATGAAATGGATGAAAATATCATCCAGATGTTTCATCTTTGATTCTTATGTTTCACTATACACAAAGACAAAACCCTTTTCCTAGGAACTAACCATTTATCAGTTATATCCTATTAGATTGTTTGATCTAGACAGTAAATAGAGGTTTGGATCCTTCAGAACCTCGATGAATGACTGGTATATTATTTGTTATGAAATATTAGGTCTCGATAATGTTTGAAACCCTTTAAAGTCAATATTATTGACCAAAACCATAATCCTTGGTAAAAACCCTCCAAATAATTCCACATAAATTAATAACCAATTAAATTGTTGGTGGAGCTTAAGGATTTCAATTGCTTTACCTTTCGACTTTTACTTGGGATGTCTTCTTTGCAATTTATTATAAGATTTTCAATTTTTTATTTTTTTTATTTTGTAATGTGACGTTTATTGAAAAATATGCCCATATAATTAATTCTAAAAAATAATGCAATTGCAATAAGGTTGTAGCTTTATTATATGTTATAAGAAAAATGATGAAATTCAAAATTAGGAAAATTCAAAAGTTTTAACACCTAAAATATGAAAATAATTGAAGCACAAAAATTATATTGTAATGAAATGTACCTATTTTACTATAAACTTGAAGACATAAATTTGAGAATATTAAGACTTGAAGTTAACAACTTCAAAAGTATATAGTTTTGTTGTAACCATAAAACACAACAAGAAAAAAATAAAATTCAAAGGTAGTAAAATTCAATATTTTAGAGACCCAAAACTCAAAAATTAAAAATTGAAAATTGTAGAAATGTGAAAAATAAATTTCTCTAAAATTTGCGTAACGAAAAGGACCCAATACCAATGCACTATATGTTTATGATTTAATAGATGCATCATAAGAGACCCAAATGATATATAAAAAAGTTAACTAATAATATTATTGTGTCGTTTATCTATCATTTTCATTTCACATACTCAAATGTAGGGAATTGTAGATTGTGAATTGGTTTTCTACAAAATAAGAATTCCCCAAAACCTGTTGTATATAGATAATACTACACAATAGAAAGAAAACCACAATAAATTTCAAACCTAATATATTCCTTTGTATTTCATTGCAACCTTTGGAGTGAAGTACTGAGCTTGTTGAATCTCAATGATCAAATGTTTGTGGATGCTCAAAAGGTGTCTCAAATGAAAGTAGAGTCAAGATACGAGTAACATGATAGAATTCTTTGTTTTAATTGATAAATTCGTGATCAATTAGACAACATAACGACATGTAGAATTGAATGGAAATTCGACACAATAATGATGCAAATATCAAAAATTTCAAAGATGAAAAATGGAGAGGAATGAGTGCTTATCTATAGATGAGGGAAGAGAATCCAAAATCCTTGATTTGTCTGATCTGAAGCTAACTAAGCATGATTGGATTATTTAGTTGAGTTTCCAATTTGATTGAGGAGTTGAACTGCTATTTTAAGTTTGCATAGATGAGCCATCATTGAGTTGGAAAAGGTGACATACCTTTTGAATATTTGTAGCTTTTGCATTGAAATATTAAATTCATATTTTTTTTAATTCACCCAAAAAAGTGTCGCGAGTTTTAGTTTTAAGGAGATTTGGTTTAATTTTTGAAAGAAATGTTTTATGGGATATGTTTAGTTAACTCAAATACATGATTTGATAAAGTCGTCCTCTTGCATATATTTAATGATTTAATATTTAATTCATTTATTTTTCTCGTGTTAACTTTATATGTTAATTTGTGAAGTTAAAGTGAATAAGAGGTGAGGTGGAAATGGATATATGTAGTATTTATTTAACTATTTTGATACAAAATTAGCTAATGGGACAGGTGATGAATAATAAGAGTGATATGATTAATTCATTAATCCTAGGAACAATATATGAGTGTAATAGGATTCATAAAACAAATATTTAATAATTCGAGACCATGTGTGAGCTATAGGGATGATAGAAGTTTATTTAGGACAATGTCGTAAAATGCCATTAATGGTCATAAAATAGTGAAATATACCAAAAGTGGTCGAAAATGGTTGTAATGTACAATGAAATAATTATGGGATGATTTCAGAGGTTTAGAATGTGTAATATGATATTTTAGGTTATTTACATTTCCCCCTCTTTAAGGTGTTATTACGAAGTAATAACACTTTAAAGATATTAGACACATGTAAATCGGTGAAAAAATGATAAAGAAGTATGCAGGACTTCCTGATTTACCCCAACGAAGAATTTGGATGTCCAAGTGAGTTAAGGATAGTACTAAAGGATTTACCCCTCGAGCAGGTGGGTAACATAACAAAGTGGTGGAAACCCACTTGATAAGTGAGAGAGAGAGAACCGTGAATAATATGGGAAGAAAGGGAAAATAAAATGTGTGATTAGAGTGAAAAGGCCAAAATGAGGGTTGAGAAAGAGAAATTAGGGTTGAGAAGGGGTTAAATAGAAGGGTGGGAGGGTTAAAAACCTTATTAGGCATTCTTTCTATTAGATCCATTTATGCCCCTGATAGATTTCGGAGATCTGGATTGTAGGAGAGATGGCATAATATACACCACGTGTTCATTACATGTATATTATTCGAGAGTTTGGGTGGGATCTTGGTGATGATGGTATGGTAAGAACTCAAAAAATGCATTAATTAGGTGCATTTATTACTTGTTAAACATGGTTAAAATTGAATAATTTACGCTAGCGCAAGGAAAGAGTTGTGCTAGCATAGCCTGCAAAGTGTGATAATATAGGATTTCTTGTGATAACATGAAGGTAAGTGCATCTGTGTAGAAATATGTGCATTAACGGAATGGATATGTTAGCATGATTTTGAGTGTGCTAGCATGACAATATATGTGCTAGCGTTAAGTTTGTTAGCATAGTAAAGAATTTACTAACGTGAAAATTGAGTGTGATAGCCTTAAAAACATGTGTATTAGTGTAAATTTATATGCGCTAGCATGAATTCTGAGGAATAGGCTAGATGTAGAGGATTAAATGAGAAGAAAACAGGAGTTTTAGAATACTAACAAAGTAGTACGATGTGTGTAGAAGAGATTGTATTCCCTAGAAATGCAAGAGAGACATGGAAGATTATGATGACTCAAGAGACATATAACGATATATGAGCAGAGAGGATTGATATCGATACTAGAGGCATTAAGATTGACATTCATAACATAGATGATAGAAATCATATTAGACCATTTATTTTTTATTGTGTTAGTAGAGAGATGGCATAATGAGTCGCAAAAATTCATATTGACTACTAGGGAAATGTCAGTGACACTGGAGGGTGTATACTCCATACTGAGGGTCTTGATGTAGGGTCATTTGATTTAGTGGGAGATGAGCGCAACACCGATCCAAGAACATATAAAAATATTATTTCAAGTAGAGGATATTTATGGAGAGGGTATGGAAGTGCACCTGGAAGAGTGTGTGGAGGATGATGTGTTAGCGCGTCTTCCGATTTACTTTATGGATCTTATCAATGGCTACTTGTTTCCTGATAAGAATGGGAGATGTTTTTAGCTTGGTTTGATTAGTGCTGTATAAGAGTTGATGGACTCAGTGAAAATGTTTATGTGGGGGCCATGCGTATTAGCCCATTTGTACAAAGACATACATATGTTTATATATAGGAGTAAGAGGAACTTGGACCCAATGAAACTTTACAAATTTGGGTGTGGGACCTGTTATCGCCAAATCACTGTACCGCCTGAATGGCCTGAAAGTGAACACGAAATTTAGCGTGATTGGGAAACATGGGATCACCTCTCAAGTTGTGGGACTTGGACTCAAGGTGAACCTCCGAGGAAGGCTGGCTTCCTCTTTCTAAAATAAGCACTACACTACTCCTAATTTGAGATAAATGACTAATTAGACCTATGCTAACATTTTAAGGGATTAGGGAGAGAGACTTGCAAGGAAATAAAACCTATACTTAGAAGTGGCGATGCACAAAGAAAGGGTTTTTATAGACAAAATTTTGGCTTTCAAATGAAGAGATATGATCATGAGGAAGAATGAACATCATTACAAATTCAATTTACATACAATACTTCATTCTTTGATAAGCACAATGACCTCCAAAAATTGCAAAAGAAACTCTGGTTGCACAGTTCACCTGCAAACATGAGAGAGGAAAATAGAAGCAACAAAATTATGAAAGGACATATAACTGATCACAAAACATAATTTTCATTACTTCAAGCACTTGCACAATGCATCATTATAGTGGGGAAAAGGCATAGGCTGCCATTACAATTTGAGAAGAAAGGCTTGAGAGCCTACAAATTCAAAGAATTTCAGATTATGTAGAGAGGGGAAGCTTATAAATTGTCTAAATAACTTTTGAATAAGTATCCCTTTTACATTTATAGAAAATTACTAAGTGATTGAGAGAAATAAGGAAGAAACCCTAGAAACTAGGCCAGAATGTAAGAAATAATCAATCACTGTTGTTGGCCATGTTTGTTCATTTATTGTATCTCTACCTTCTAAGGCATTGTTTGAGGAAAAAGGAAAACTAGAAAATTTGGAATGCAAAACCTCAAAAAATTCATCTTCTAGTGATTTCATGATGCATCTCTCTTTCTCCCAGTTCCAATGACTATAATTTTGTGAAAAACTGACAATCGGGGAAAACGTTAAGGCATATTGAGAAAACTTCAGTTTTTTTAGGGTTTCCCATACACCAATTTAGAAAATTCAATGCTTTGATAGCTTGGTGAACTTTGAGATTAATTCATCGAGTTATTTCTTTTCCCAACTTGGGTGGTTTTGAAAATGGCTCATCGGGTCCCTGTTTATTTCCTAGCTCGTATGGTAGAGTTCAACTTGTTTCTCACCTTACATTGACTCTCTTTACATAATTTTCCATGTTAGGCCAATTGACCAAGCTCGTCGCATATTACCCCAATCTTGATGTGACGAACCTACCTTAAAAGGCTATTTCAAACTCCCACTGTGTCCTTATACACATCGACCCTTTCCACATATAACTCGGGGAATTGAGCCTTGCATAGCTTGGTTAGTCTTACCATCTTCATCAATTAGCTCAACTTTCCATGTTTAATTTAATATTTTGGCAAGTTCCTTTGTTAACCTTTCTAAGGTTTCAATTTATTCTTTCCACATTTTACATTGGCGATCAATACAACTCAAACCAACTCCTTCGCGTGTCCACATTACATGCATCGAGCGTATTACATTTCTCATTACCTTCGAATTCCTCGATCTACATGTTGACATCCTTGAGCATGACAATTGCTCATTTTGCATTGAATCAAATACATCCACATCTTTATTCTAATTATTTAAACCTCCCCACCTAGTTTCTGGGCTGCTTCAACCTCTTGACACATCACCGAGATAAACGGAAACATCCCAACAACACCAACTTGGTCTTGAAACCCATGCGTGAAACAATGTCCACGTAACTTACAACCTAACCTATCTGCCTAGTGTTTTGGGTGACATGCCATGTTGTGTTGACCGAGCAATTTTTATTGGCTTACCACTTTCCTTTAGTGCACTGACATTATGACATCTCCGCCGAGCTCCTTGTTGAATGACCTGGTGAGCACCTTAACATAGAGCGAGCTACATGGCATTTACACCACATTTCTAGGCGAGCACATATGTCTAAAACCTCAATGCGTTTTAACCCTCACACGAGTTATGAAATTACGTTCATCCAAGTACCAAAATAGTAAAATCCTGAAACAAATTAATGCTGAAACCTGAACCAAATACCTTCGAAACTTGAAATACCCGAAATTCCGAATTTTCAGAGTTTTGGGCTTCAGACTCTTGGAACATATTTTTGCCAACTTGTAAGGTGAATTCCGAATTACAAATTGCTGAAATCCCAAAATGGGAATCTCCGAAAGGACCTTATTTTTTCTCTAATCTCAGTTACCTCATGTGAAGGATCGACCATTTTGCATTTGCCACGCAATCCTCTCGCTGACAAGCTTTGAGCTTACATCGAGCCATCAATCACTCAAACCTGTAGAGAGCCATTAGATGGACTGACCCTATGAGCTCACACATTACCCTTGAGCTTTGAGATTTCCCTTTGCTTCAAATGTTTTAGCCCAATTCCATCTCTCCTCATGAAATCCAAGCTCCTTATATCCCATCGCACGATCTCTTCCATGCACTGCAATGTTTCACCCTCTTTCACAAACTCGTAGAGGGTGCGTTAGATTGAACACCACCAAATTCCTTACGAGTTGGTACTGAAGCTCATCTCACCTCATTCTCCACACTTCCTGTCTCATTGATCGATTCCTTTCACTAGTGAATCAGCTCTCCATCTCCTTACGATAAATTTATTCACAAGAGACTCCAACGAGCTCAGTTTCATTCCTAGTTTGATCGTTTTGATCATCATGGGTATTACCTACCCCATATTTGATTCTATTCTGAATGGCTGACCGAGCCCTTATCCTGCTAGCTCACTTGCCATGTCCCAAGCTCGTTACACCATCGTCACTATATGGCCCAGCTCTCAAGTTTTACAAGTTCGTTGCTTCAAACTCGATCCCCATTACTTGCCAAAACTTCATTCTCCTATTGATCATGAGATTGAATGGCTGAGGCAGGTTAGTGTGCATGAATCACCCTACCACTTACAAATGGAACTAGAGTTCTGCATGGTTGACATGGCTCAGATATTCCAAGGTTCATCTCCACATTTTCTATGTGCAGGATTACATCCACTACCCAACTTAACTTTGGCCTTGGCACTCGTGTCATTTCATGATGCATATGAGCTCAAGGTTTGCGTATTCCATGCTGAGTTCTTCGATGTCTGGAAAGCCCACTATCTCATTATCCTTCCCGCCCATTCAGCTCATGCTCGGCCTTCACTGTACTGGATAAAATAGATCCCAATTTGAGCAGGCTCCCTTATATCTTGGCTGGGCGATGTATTCGACCAACCTACTTGGTTCATCTTGTGTCTAATGCACAACATAGCTGGCATGCCTTTAATGTTTCCTTCGAAGTAGCTTGCACCCGCGTCCATGTTCGAATCAAACCATCATTCAATACTACGTTACATCACATCTATGAATCATTCTAACGTATCCAGTACATTGAGCCAATGCATGAAACCTTGCATGCCTTATAGAGATATTTCCTACATCAACCCGCTTACCTAATTTATCTCTAGTACTCATGATTCACTTGATTCTAAGCTCAATGACTCGAGCTCCCGAGTTGATCCTTTCTGATCCTTCTGATTCCTCTTTCCACGCTTATCTCAATGTTTTCAATCTTAACTTGTCACTACCGAGGTCTATTCCTATAACTGGATGCGTAGCTCGATCTTCCATAACGTGTTTCAACCTAGCTTATGTTTTGACAAGCTATCCTAAAACATCCTTCCTGTGCGAGCCAAAGATGAGGTGTCTGCTGATGTGCCAGGCTCCTAATGTGAAAATTCGAGCCAAAACAACTCCTCATGTTGTGTTCGAGTTCTATTTCCTGAACATTGAGCCCACTTTACGAAACTCTAAACTCGGCGCCACTCAGATTTCTTGGATTAATGCTCTCCAACGCTCCTCCTACGTTGATCTAGCTTTGTGAATCACCGAGTGATGGAAATGGGTTAATTTTCCCTTGAGATTGATCTAATCTACTAGCAACTTGGATCCACCATATGCCTCTGAGCTAATCCACAAGCTCGAGCCCTAGTACTTCCTGAGCATTCTTTTTTCATTTTCACATATGAGTGACTCAATTGATCTTCCTAATATCTTTATTCAATGCTAGCGAGTAGCCAATGTTTATGTCCATCATACTCACTGAACGACCTGTTCAAAAAATCTGAGCCACTAAGCATGTTTCCTCGTGCCTTAATTAACTCGTCCATGAACATTACCTAGGCCATTGTAATGTTTCTTCACTTCAACCAAGCCAACCTTAAGCGTTAGTCCTTTTATGCTTGCATTTTCCTAGTTTTTGGCCACCCTATCTATGTCACGGCCGAGTTGGCATCCTCATTCCCTTTCCCAATTTTTAACTATACTATTCTTGAATTCCTGTTGAACTCGATGACACTATGCTCAGGACATACCCAGTTCTTTGTATCCCCTCAAACTCGTAGCTGGTGGACATCCCCTTTTATCTGTTAGGACAAACTCAAATACTCTTTATCTCTGAAACATTATGTAATTCGGGTCCCTTGCTGCCTCTCTTGTTCACTCAAGTCACCATGGAAACATATCATTGCACCATCTCCTATGAACACTGAGTCACCACGATTTTGATTGAGCTCCTTAGTAAGGTTCAACACTTTCACCGACTTGAGGAACTCATTGAGCTCCCAAGCCAAGTTCAACGATACGATGACCACTACTCCTGGTATGATTCCTGAATGTAGATTTAATAACCGAAATGAGCTCAGTGTAGAAATCACTCTATGTTACTCACATGCCGATCGACTCACCGAGAAGCTTAGTGAGATGCTTTTAGCTCGAGCTCATATGTGGCTTGTGTTGACAAATTTTTAAGTCTTGCATTGACCCTTCTTAAGATTTTGAACCCTTCTGTAAAAGAGTGGATCATAGAAGTGTGAAATGAAACCTGAACATTTATATTTCACTTTTAACCATGTTTTTCTTGATTTGGGTGAGTGTGGGTCCTCCACAGGCAATTTCCTTGTTCTGAGCGAAACTCGAGCTTCCAGGACTAGGGAAAGATAAGAATAGTCCAAGACAATCATAAACACCTCTTAAAGATTGAAATTATCCCAATAACTACGAAATATTTTATAAAAAATTTCCAGTCTCAGGGTATTATCGTACTGTCAAATTTTCCCCATAGGGGAAATTTGGATAACATTTTTGGCGACTTCTCAAGGATGCTTTTCTACTAGACATGATACTAGTAGCCTTGTATATCCCTTGGGCAAGGAGTCACTTCAATCCCAAAACCGAATTGATTCTCTGTGATGAATTTCGAAATCTCCTTAAGCATTACCAATCTTGGACCTCCCTGGAATGCTAGGCATAAGGTATACTGAATCTGTTGAATGCTTGACATCTATGGCATACTATGGAATTTTGACTGAAGAAACATTATGAAACTCTTATGGAAACTTTGAACCTCCTTTTCCTTGAAAAAAACTCCAATGATGAAACCGTGTGCACGAGAAATGACAAAACATAACACACACTGAAATAATGAAAACCATACATGCCCTAATTGAAACATACAGGGTTTACAATGCACCTATTCTTTTAAAAGAAATCCTATTCCTACTCTACACTAACCAAAAGCATGGGTGAGCTAAATAAACCCAGAAACTGGTTGTGTAAAATATATTCCACTCCTCATAATGGACATCCATGCAGATGATTTGATGATGAACATAGCTAAGAATGAGAGTGGAAAAATGAAACAATAGTTCACCAAGGCATCAACTGGGAAGAGAAAGAATTCGTCTTTTAGTTTTTCTGCATTTGTCTTATAGAGGCCTTACAACTGATCCTCGGAACTGTGAAATTCATCCTCACATTCTGAAATGAATGTGACTGGCTATGACTCCTCGTTTGGCTCCAAAGAAGACAAATACCTTATGGGACATGGTCTGACGCTATGAATTTTCCTTTTACCCTAAACCACAAATTTGACAAGAAAGTCTACCTGAAGGCGTCCTTGAAAAAGGTGATTGCATATGATCTGATTTTCCTCCTGTTCCCCATTTTCAAACAAATCTCCTCCCAAATGAATAAATGGTACCGAAGTGATGTTACCTTCATTTCCTTTTCCTTCCTTGACAATGAGGAATTATTCCACATGAAAGTCTTTTGGATTGCTTGCAGCCTCAAATGAAGTTGCTGGAAAGTCACTGCAAGTGTTTGAAGTATACTAATTATACAAGAGTGCCACATTTATCTAAAAACATATTTTTTCTGCATCTCTAACCTCCTCATTCCAGGTAAAACTTGTAAGATCAAATTCTTGTACCTATTGTTTTTGAGGACAATTAAGGGAAGCAAGACCTTCTTGGTTTTCTTTCACCATCGCTTGTTCATCAAAAAAATCTGAATCCACAATTGAGAGCAAGAAGCTCTCAATAATGTAATCTCCACCTAAAGCCTTCGAAGTTGACTTAGTTTATCCCGCATGCTCCTCTCTTTCTTATTTTAATTAATGTTGTAAAAGATCCAATTCCTCCATTTCAAACTCAAAAGGATAACTTGAAACTATAGGTAGTCCTTGAATATTTCCGTGTATAACACTAGGAAACTTACATTGAAGGTTAGATAACAAAATATCATAAATGGGTATTTCCACAGGTCTTTTTTCATCCAAATACTCCTCCAAATATGACATACAACTTGCTTCTTTGTTCTCCAACTTTGTAAAGGGTTCAACCTTCCTTATGATGTTTCCTGAATTAGCAGTTGCTTCTCCATGACCTTCCTTGTCTTCAAACATAAAATTTGCAAGATCAAATTTATCTAAGAAAACAAAGTTTTGAAAATATGAAGAAAGGGAAGAATTTAAAAATTCCTACATGGTATAATCTACACTTTAAACTTATGAGTCCACCATCGAAAGAATCCTGATATGATCAGTTGTTGCATTCGATGAGGATATTGGCAAGTTGCTACAATGTTTCATAAATGTGGCAAGTTCTTGACATGCCTGGAAACTAGGATCGTCACACTCATAAAAGTCACCTTGTACACTTGAGAGTCTTTCTTCTTCAGTTTGCACATGCTCTTCTTCAACTGAATTTGCAATTGGTAAGGAATAAACAATCTCCATGAACATAGTGCTAACATGTATGTTGCACTCTGAATAGGTAGAATGATGCCCACCATCATCTTGTACTTGTTCTTGTGAAAGTTTAGTCTCCACCAAATGATCTTCAATCTCAACCTTAGATAGAGGTTGAGTTATGAGGGGCACTTGCTTGATGTTCAATATTTCAACCCACTTCTTCAGATCTTTTGAAAGTTCATCTCTACAAAGCTCCTTAACTTTCCTCTCTTCATCTTTAGTAGAAGCATGTTCTTCCCAAAATGGATTTGGAACTATAAGGGGAAGGGTGGGTTGGGATTCAATGACTTTCCTCATTATTTGAGATAGTGGAAGAGGTGCAGCTTCTTGTCTTGGTGGCCTTTGTAAAAAATAAGGAACTTTGGAAGGGCAAGGAAATATAGGAAATGAAGGAATGGAATTCTCATCATAGGCAGCTGGTAAAAAAATCAGAATTTGAGGTTTGGATTGAAATGAAATTGATTGAGAAATAGAAAGAGAAATTGGAGGTGGTGGTGGTGTAGAATCAACCCATTGAAAATATTGCATTTCATCAACCTCATATGCCTCCATTTCTTCAATCCAACCTTCAAGATGAGGCAACATTTCAGTCATGAAAGCAATCTTTTCCTACAAGTTGTAAAAACTTGGCATAGGGCCAACCCATGGACAAGCTTCCTTAAATCCATTCTTGGATGCCCTCATTTGAGATGTGGCTCTAGATTGTACCATGCCTACCTCTAGTTTATGCATCTTAAGTTGTAACTTTACATCTTCATCTATAGGATAACCTCCATCATCTACATGTTCCTGCCCTTGAAAATTTGCGTAGTTCGGTGAAAAACCAAAATGATCATGAATTTTCTCAGAGGGATATGGATATTGTTGATTCTCATCATAAAATGGAGCTTGAGGTGGGTTAAAATAGCTTGAAGATTGAACGTGCTGCTGTTGGTGCAAGTGGGAACTCAACTATGAAAACGAAGCCATGATTGCACAACTTCATGAATGGGAGAAAAATGGAAACATGTTGAAGGAAACAAAATGTAAATGGGTAAAATTGAAGGTCTGTAACCAGAGATTAGGGTACTTAGACCAATGGAGTCGCCAGTTGTGCTTAGGTATACCTCCTAAGGCTCAAATTTCACTAAGAGCACAACAAATTACTGAAAGGAAGTGAACAAAATAAACACACTTTTGAAAAATGTGACTCTTGTGGTCCCATCAGGCGTGCCAAAAAATGTTATCGCCAAATCACTGCACCCCCTGAATAGCCTGAAAGTGAACACAACATTCAATGTCATTGGGAAACATGGGATCACCTCTCAAGCTATGGGACTTGGGCTGGAGGTGAACCTCTGGGGAAGGCCAGCTTCGTCTTCCTAAAGTAAGCACTACACTACTCCTAATGTGAGATAAATGACTAACTAGACCTATGCTAACATTTCAAGGGATTAGGGAGAGATACTTGCAAGGAAATAAAACCTATACTTAGAAGTGGTGATGCACCAAGAAAGGGTTTTGATAGAAAAAATTCTGGCTTGCTAATGAAGAGATATGATCATGAGGAAGAATGAACATGCATTACAAACCCAATTTACATACAATACTTCACTCTTTGATAAGCACAATGACCTCCAAAACTTGTAAAAGAAACTCTAGTTGCACAGTTCACCTGCAAATATGAGAGAGGAAAATAGAAGCAAAAAAATCATGAAAGGACATATAAATGATCACAAAACATAATTTTCATTACTTCCAGCACATGCACAGTGCATCATTATAGTGGGGAAAAGGCATAGGCTGCCATTACAATTTGAGAAGAAAGGCTTGAGAGCCTAAAAATTCACAATGTTTTAGCTTATGAAGAAAGGGGAAGCTTGGAAAGTGTTGAACTAAATTTTGATTAAGTATCCCTTTTACATTTATAGAAAATTACTGAGTGGTTGAGAGAAAGAAGAAAGAAACCCTAGAAACTAGGCCAGAATGTAGGAAATAATCAATCACTATTGTTGGCCATGTTTGTTCATTTATTGTACCTCCACCCTTCGAGGAACGAGGAACAACAGAAAATTTGGAATGAAAAACCTCCAAAAATTCATCTTTTGGTGATTTCATGACGTATCTCTCTTTCTCCTGGTTCCAATGACTATAATTTTGTGAAAAACTGACAATTGGGGAAAACTTTATGGCATATTGAGAAAAAGTCATTTTTTTCAAAGTTCCCCGCACACAAATTTACAAAATTCAATGCTTTGATAGCTCGGTGAACTCCAAAATTAATTCATTGAGTTATTTATTTTCCCAAATCAGGCGGTTCCCAAAATGGGTCATTGGGTCTGTTTTTATTTCTTAGCCTGTATGGTGGAGTTCAACTTGTTTCTTACCTTACATCGACTCTCTTTACATAATTTTCCATGTTATGCCAATCGACCGAGCTCATCACATATTACCCGTATCTTGATGCGATGAACCCACCTTAAAAGGCTCTTCTAAAATCCCACTGCATCCTTATACATGTCGTCCCTTTGCACATATAACTTGGTGGATCAAGCCTTGAATGGATTGGTCAGTCTTACCATCTTCATCAATTAGCTTGGCTTTCTATGTTTGATTTAATATTTTGGAAAGTTCCTTTGTTAACCTTGCTAAGGTTTCAACTTTTTCTCACCACATTTTACATTGGCGATCAATACAACTCAAACCAACTCCTTCGCGTGACCACATTACATACATCAGGCATGTTACATTTCTCATTACCTTCAAATTCCTCGATCTACGTGTTGACATCCTCAAGCGTGACAATCACTCATTTTACATTGAATCAAATACATCCACATCTTTTTTCTAATTATTTAAACCTCCCTGCTTAGTGGTTTGGCTACTTCGACCTCTTGACACATCATCAAGCTAAACAAAAATGTCCCAACTACACCAACTTGGTCCCGAATCCCATGTGTGACACGATGTCCACGTGGCTTACAACCTAACCTATCTACTTAGAGTTTTGGGAAACATGCCATGTTGTGATGATCGAGCAATTTTAATTGTCTCACCACTTTCCTTTGGTCCACATACATGCCGACATCTTTTTCGAGCTCCTTGTTGAATGACCTGGTGAGCACCTTAACACAAACCGAGCTACATGGCATATAAACCACATTTCTCGGTGAGCTCATATGTCTAAAATCTTGACACATTTTAACCCTCACACAAGTTCTAAAATCATGTTCATCTAAGTATCGAAATAGTCAAATCCCAAAACAAATTAACGCTGAAACCTGAAACCAAATACCTCTGAAACTCGAAAACCCGAAACTCTAAATTTTCAAAGTTTCAGGCTTCAGAATATTTGAGCCAATTTTGGCCAACTTCTGGGGTGAATTTTGAATTACAAATTTACGAAAACCCAAAATGGGCAGCTATGAAAGGACCTCCTTTTGCTGCCAATCTAGGTTACCTCCTGTGAAGAACCAACCATTTTTCATCTACCATGCAATCCTCTCGCTAACAAGCTTTGAGCCTACATCAAACCATCAATCACTCAAACTTGTAGAGAGCCACTAGATGGACTGACCCTACAAGCTCACACATTACCCCTGAGCTTTGAGATGTACCTTCGCTTCAAATGCTTCGGCCTAATTCTATCTCTCATCATGAAATTTGAGCTCCCTGGAGCCCATCACGTGAGCTCTTCCATGCACTACAATGTTTCACCATCTTTTGTGAACTCGTAGATGGTGCATTATATTGAACACCACCAAACACCTTACGAATTGGTCACAAAGCTCATTTTGCCTCATTCTCCATGCTTTCTGTCTCATCGATTGATGCCTTCCATGAGTTGGATCCTTCCATTATCTGCCAAGCTTTGCACTTGATCTAATTCACTAGCGAATTGGCTCTCTGTCTCCTTACAATGAATATCTTCAGAAGGGACTCCAACGAGCTTTGTTTCATTCCTAGCTTGATCCTTTTGATCATCATGGGTATTACCTACCCCGTATTCCCTTCTATTCTGAATGGCTTACCGAGCCCTTCTCCTGCTAGCTCACTTGCCATGTCCCAATATTTTTGCACCATCGTTGCTATATGGACCAGATCTCAAGTTTTACAAGTTCGTTTCTTTGAACTCGATCCCTATCACTTGTCAAAACTTCATGCTCATACCAATCATGAGATTGAATGGAAAAGGTAGGTTAGTGTGCACGAACCACCCTACCACTTACAAATGGAACTAGAGTTCTACATGGTTGACATAGCTCAGCTATTCCAAGATTCATCTCCATGTTTTCTGTGTGCAGGATTACCCAACTTTACTTCATCCCTGACACTCATGTCGTTTCATGATGCATATGAGCTCGAGGTATGCGTATTCCATGCCGAGTTCTTCGATGTCTGACAAGCCCGCTATCTTGTTATCCTTCCTTCCCATTCGGATCATGCTCAAACTTCACTGTACTTGGTCAAATAGAGCTCGGTTTGAGTAGGATTTCTTATATCTTGGCTTGGCGATGTATTCAACCAACCTACTTGGTTCATCTCACGTCCAATGCACAACATAGATGGCATGCCTTTAATGTTTCCTTCGATGTTTCTTGCACCCATGTCCATGTTTGACTCGAACCATCATTCAATACTATGTTGCATCACACCTATGAATCATTGTAACCTAGCCCGCACATTGAGCCGAGTCACGAAACCTTGCATGCCTTGTAGAGATATTTCCTACATCAACTCGTCTACCTATTTTATGTCCACTACCTGTGATTCAATTGATTCTAAGCTCAGTGATTTGAGCTCCCGAGTTGATCCTTTCTGATCTTTCTGATGCCTCTTTCCATGCTTATCTTGATGTTGTTGATCTTAACCTATCACTACTGAGGTATATTCTTATAACTTCATACGTATCTCGATCTTCAGAAACGTGCTTCAACCTAGCTTATGTTTCGACAAGCTATCCCTAAACTTCCTGTGCAAGCCCAAGATGAGGTCTCCGCTGATGTGTCAGGATCCTAACATGAGAATTCGAGCCAAGATAACTCATCGAGTTGTGTTCGAGCTCTATTTCCTGAACATCGAGCTCACTTTATGAAACTCTAAACTCACCGCCACTCATATTTATTTGATTAATGCTCTCCAATGATCCTCCCACATTGATTTGGATTTGTGAATTTTTGAGAGATGGAAATGGGTCGATTATCCCCTGAGCTTGATCTAATCTACTAGCAACTCAGATCCACCCTATGCCTCCGAGCTAATCAACGATCTCGAGCCCTAATACTTCCTGAGCATTTTTTGTCATTGTCACATATGAGTGACTCAATTGATCTTCATGGTATCTTTGTTCAATGATAACAAGCTATGCCAATGTTTATGTCCATCATGCTCACTAAACGACCTGTTCGTAAAACCTGAGCCACTAAACATGTTTCCCCGTGCCTTACTTAACTTGGCCATGAACATTACCTGGGCCATTGTAATGTTTCTTCACTTCAATCGAGACATACCTAAGCCTCAATTCTTTTATGCTTGTATTTTCCTATTTCTCGGCCACCCTGCTTGTGTCATGGCCAAGTTGGTATCCTCATTCCCTTGTTGGGTGTTTAACTGTAATATTCTTGAATTCCCATCGAACTTGATGACACTATGCTCAGGACATACCCAGTTCTCTGTATCCCCTCAAAATCGTAGCTGGTGGACATCCCCATTTATCTGTCGGGACAAACTCAAATACTCTTGATCTTTGAAACGTTGATTAATTCAGGTCCCTCGCTACCTGTCTTGTTCACTCAAGTCACCCTGGAAATAGATCATTGCACCGCCTCCTGTGAGCACCGAGTCACCATGATTTTGATCGAGCTCTTTAGTAAGGTTCGACGCATTCACCGACTTGAGGAACTCACCGAGCTCCCAACTCAAGTTCAATGATATGATGACCACTACTCGTGGTATGATTCCTAAATTTAGATTTAACAACCAAAATGAGCTCAGTATAGAACTCACTCTATGCAACTCACATGCCGACCGGCTCACCGAGAATCTCAGTGAGCTGCTTTTAGCTTGAGCTCATATGTGGCTTGTGTTGACAAATTTTTAAGTCTTACATTGAACCTTCTTAAGCTTTTGAACCCTTACGTGAAAAGTGGATCATGGAAGTGTGATATGACACCCAAACATTTATATTTCCCTTTTAACCGTGTTTTTCTTGAGTTGGGTGAGTTTGGGTCCTCCACAGCTAATTCCCTTGTTATGAGTGAAACTCGAGCTTCCAAGACCATGGAAATATAAGAACAGTCCAAGACGATCATAAATACCTCTTAAAGATTGAAATTATCCTGATAACCTTGAAATATTTTATGGAAGAATTTTCAGTCTCAAGGTATTATCCTATTGTCCAATTTTACCCCGGGGGGATTTTTTTTATAACATGACCATATTGTAGTCGATTGACCGATGGGTGTACTTAGAGATAGAAAGCTAAAGGATCCATCAATTTGTGGATGTGAGATATTAGGTAACAGTCACAGAGGTCACCGAGGAGTTTTAACATTCTACAGATGAATAATGGATGATTAGTAGTTGTGGATGATTACATAGAGGCCACACAAACAATATATATGGGAAAATAATTGCAGTGTAACACCCTTGTTATGATCAACCAAATTAAGGTATTTTTTAAAAACATACCCTTAATATACAATCAATGCTACCAATGTTTAACATTATTATTTAGATTATTGATAAATAATCCATTATAATTAAAATATTCATAATCCATCTAATAACATATAATAACCATGTAGAGTTGTAAGGGTATATCCAGATCTCCACGATATCCCTTAAATCACTCTAACCGAGTGTGTACACTTTTGTATACTTGGTTTAACCTTTTACATGTTATAAGAACTATGTGCATCTCCTAAGTGCCTATCTAGAAGACATTCATATAACTTCCATCTGGTATCAAATATTGTTTATATATGGGATTGGTGATCACACAATGTAGTCATCCAATACATTACTTTGGATTTTTTTTCAAGAATTTCTTTGCAATCTTAGTTTCGAGACCACACATGAGCCTACGAAACTCATCTTCCGTCACCACAAAACCATCTCAATAAAGTTATCTAGATTCCTTATTGTTTAAGAAGGTGAAATAACTAAGAAGAGGGAGAGTCCATTACTATGGCTCATTTCCCTATATGTAAATAATCCCATCCATACCATCCTTAGGATTCCTAAGGTAAACATAGGGACCATGTAATGATTATCCATCATTATGTTCTCACTACCATTCTGCAACCATCCTAAGTTGACACTAAGATAATATTATAGTGATATGACATAGGAACATTACACCCCACACTCCTTATACTTAGGTTACCTTAGTTGAATAATGTAACTAAGTCATCCTTTTTAAGTCGTTTTAAAAGTATTATTTCATAATACTTAATAGGTTTCCATAAAGGGTCATAGTAACTCAATGAGTTACTAACTAATTTTAGTTCCTCTTTTCGTACTTTTAATAGCTTAGTAATTGTTGTTAGGTATAGGTTAAGTATTCATTTTTCATACCGAGTCATTTAAATCCATTTACTCGAGTACATAAAGCATCTATATTTTGTTTATGTACGTCATCCTTTAGTTTATATGTCAATATTCATTTTTCTTTGATTATTATATCTGAATTAATGAAATCAGAAATAATCATATAACTTAAGAAATTATCAGTTTAATTAATAAATCAACTTTATAAGTAAAATATCTACATTTTTCAGTTCAAATAAGATAAGTCATAAGACCAAATTTCAAATAAGGGACAAATATCATAATATTCATTAATAATGATTTGTAATAGTCAGAAAGAATTATACATTGGTCCATAATGCCCCTTATAAGATGTGATGATATTTCAATCACATAAAAAATTGATAACAAATAATCCTTTCAGATTTATTTCCCAATAAACTCAAGACATATAGACAATAAATCAAAATCTAATCCAAGCTGTTACTTTAAGTATATTGACATTTCCTGTAAAACTATAGGAGAGATAGATAGATATGGATCATTTCATATGAACTGGAATGAGTCTGCATACTCTTATTCTATGTTGTAATTATAATGAAATAACATAATAATAGATCAACTAAGAACTATTCTTAATCAATGAGTTATAATCATAAATTTCATAGTTTATTTTATGAAATCTACCTTATAAACATATCTTAATGAAACTTATTTAGATTATATAAAACACATTTATGTTATCCATTGTTACTATATAATAACAACTAGAAGGTTCATAATGTATGTGATCAATAATAACAACAGATCTATCTAAAAACTCATATTTCAGTAGAGTTAAACTTCAGAAGGTTGCAACAATCAATCATAGCCCAATTAGAACCTCAATCAATTGAAAAATAATGAAGTAATTCTATTTTAAAGACCCTTTTTGAGTTGACTACACATATATATTATCATTGTTTACAAGAACATCTAAATTCCATGCAAGGAATCATTTAATCATAACTAGAAGTTAACCAAAATATCTAATACCAAGAATGGAGTGAGAGTTCATCAATAATAAGAAATAATCAAAAACTGTATTACACATATCAAAACTAAATAATAGAATCTCAGAACATAAACCTTTATTCCCTTCCTAATATTTCCCAAAACTAACTCAAAACAATCATGTTTAATTATCAAAGAATCGATCCATTTCTACATATACATCAACAACAGTATCCAAAAAACTATACTAATTGATAAATATATATATATATATATAATATATATATATCCTTCATATTATCTATAATCAAAAGGTCATTTTATTCACAATTGTTAACAATCAATCGAAACGATGTTCCTAAAATTCCCATATTAAAAATTGAAGCAATAAACTAAAACGTAAGTCTAGTTTACGTTTTCCATAACCTTCCTTCGTTTAAGTTTCCAATCACCCAAAAAAATACTACCAATTTGGACCATTCACACTATTAGCCTACACTTTATAATTCCAATCTGGACTATTCATACAATTCTCGCTTCAAAAATTTGTTTCTCATAAAATTATCTTTCTCATTCATTCTATATTTAACCTGAATGAAAATCAGACATCTGCCCATTCTTAAAAATACATTCAATTGTTCCCAAATAGAAAACAAATTCACAACAATAAGATTCTGATAACCCCCAGTAGCTATTTCCAAAGTTTTAAACCCACACAAAATAGTAACTTAACTCCAATATGTCCATGAGGGAAGGATTCCATGAAACAAAAAATAATCCATACTTTTATAAAACCAGACTCCCCATAAAATGAACCCATTTTTAAACAATAACCCAATATCCATTTAATCCACACACTCATATCAAGTTTTTACCTCCACCATTTATTCATAACAAAAAAATAATGATAACAACAATTCTCTAAGGAGCTGTAAAGATAATCAAGTTTGTTTTTATTTCACACTAACTCCTTATTAAATTTTCGATACCTCACATAATAATCCAAAACCAAAATGTATTCACTTACATCATTAAAATAACAACAAATAATAAGAGTAGAAAAACACATGCGCACATATTTTGCCTCTAAAATTCTTTGCACTTTTCCAAGTTGAAAACTTCAAAACATTACATTTTTCCATTAAATCTTTCAACAACATATTTAAACAATAAAAATGCCATAATATCCAGAAATAACAGTAGTGAAATCTCCATGCAATAGTCACCAAAACAACTATTCTCCTAAAAAATCCATGCATGGTCCTCAAATAAAGCTCCAAAAACAACCAAATGACAATCAAACAATGAGATTACTTATATGACTAGCTTCTTGAGGAAGCTAAAATTTTCCAAGGCTTTCCTGATTGTCTAGATTAAATTCACACCAAAATTCCTCTTAAATTCCATGCCACGTTGTGGCTTACCAACATCAAAAAACCGTTTAAACCATAAAATTGATTTAACCTTAGCTACAAATATGCCATGCAACTTAGGTTTTAACCTAAGTTCTATAAAATTTCAAAACCACATAACCCATGGTGGGGTGGGTCAAATCTCCATACCTCACACAATTTCATAACCAATTAACAATTTCATGAAAATGCCAAACTAAACTCCATAAATTAATATAAAGTGGTCTCATGATAATATGCCAATAATGCCTAAATACACACACACACACACATATTAATGTGTGTGTAAATAATCACCAAACAATCCTTTACTAGAATGTGAGTAATGTGTGTGTAGATCAAACACTCATTAGTGGGTGTGTTAATATCCTTAACAATCAGTGTTCACAGTGTCTGGTGAATTTCCATGTACATATTTCTAACATTTGAAATATATAACTTAATATTATTAAAACCAATTCATGATACATGTTGCCTTCATAATGGCTAGTGGTCAATAACATCCTAGTTGAAACCAATGTCATAAAATGATTAAATATTTTAACAAAATGCCTATCAATAATTCATGAATTTAATTAAATTTAGGATGTTACATAATTCCCTTCTAAAAAGAATCATTATCCCAATGATTTAATTATAATCAATTTGCTAATATATCAATCATAATAAAATTCATAAATAAAAGTGTAGAATACAATTCTATTTTCTTCATCAATTGGAAAATTTTCCCATGAATTTAACTAATCAAAGTTTCTAAAACTTAGGTTGTATTAGCCTTATCTCAGCAAGTAATTCCCCAAAATTCTTTCAGTATAACTTAAATTTCCATTTATTTATAATAGGTATCAAATAGTTTTCAATAAATCCATCAAAATTATAAAAAACAACAGTTCTGATTTACTTAACAAAAAAGGAAAAGCAGTCAACATATCATTCACATTCTCCCAAGTTGCATTGTTCTCAAAATATTGGTCCCATTGGACCTTACATTGAGAAACTTATCAATTTCTGAGATGAAATTTATGTTAGTTTCTTGCACTCTTATTGGTTCAAATACAATGATTCCTAGGTCCTGAACTTGTAATGAGTTCCAATTAATAATATGTGATATATAAGAAACATATTTTTAAGAAAAGATATATAAAAAATATTGTGGGAGGTGCATCCTGGAAAATGCAGGAGGTAAGGATAATCTGTAAGCCACCAGAATTATAACTTCTAGGAACTTCAAAGGGTCCTATATATCTAGGAGATAACTTGGCAGCTTTTCTAAATGAAATAGAGCTCTTTTTGGGTTTTACCCTAAAAATACCTTGTCTCCTTGCTCAATTTTTTTGTCAATTATTTTCAAATCAATGTAGCTTTTTCTACCTATCAGCAACTTCTTTCAACCTATCATGAATGAGCTTAACTTTATCTTCCATTTCAATCAACATTTCCAAGACCCACCACCTCTCTGTCCTTCATGTTATCCCAACTAATAGGATTTCTACACTTTCTGCCATACAACGCTTCAAATGGAGCCATTTTCAGCAAGGAGTGGTAAGTGTTATTGTAAGAAAATTTAACCAATGGTATATATTCCTTCCATTTGTATTCCTGATCCATGCATACATTCTAAGCATATCTTCCAAAAATCTTGGTTCACTCTTTTATTTTTCCATATGTTTCAGGATGGTAGGTCGAATAAAAATTAAATTTTATTTCCCAATGCAGAGTTCAATGTTTTCCAAAACCAAGAGTTCATCCTTAGATCCCTATCTGAAATGATTAGTTCCAAAATTCCATGCAATAAAAAAATATCATACACAAACCTTTTTACAAGTATTGGGGAATCATCCTTAAGATTTCCTAGTATGAAATGAGCTACTTTGGTTAGTTTATCCACTACTACCAAAATCATATCATGTTTATTTTTTGATAGTGGTAGTCCTTGTACAAAATCATGTTGATTACCTACCATTTATATTGTGGAATATTTTGAGGATATAGTAGACCTGTGAGATGTAAGTGTTCTACATTTACACATTGGCATTCCAAACAATGTGTAACATATTCTATCATATCCTTCTTCATCCCTTTTTAAAATACTGATTGTTTAACATCATCCAACAACTTTTTTACTCCTAGATGCCCAAAATATGGTGCATCATGAAATTCTTGCAATAATTTCACTCTAAGATCACTTCCCAAGGGACATATATACTCTATTGTTAAATCATAAAATTTCTTCATTGTCATGAACCTAAAACCCTTTTATCTTCTATCATTCATATTTATTTCTAACACAATTGTCACTTGTTGATAGTAAGAATCAACTTGAATTTGTTTCTTAACTTCTTCCTTAAACCAAGTTCTCAGGGTCACAACTGTGGAAATATGCTTCTTGTGGCTCAACACATCAGGCACTTGATTTTATTTTCCCTTGATGTAACCAATTCAAATTCTTATTGTGATAGAAATTCTAGCCACCTACATTGTCTTTCATTTAAATTGAGCTACGTAAAAATGTATTTCAACTCTAAATGATTTATTTTTAATTCAAATTGCTTTCCTAAAAAATAATGCCTCTAGAATTGTAAGGTATGGACTATGGAAACAAGATCTAAGTCATGGGTAACATAGTTCTACTCACACACCTTCCATTTTCTACTTTCATGTGTAATTACATGGTCATTTTGAAGAAATATTTCACCCAATCATTCACCTGAGGTATTAGTAACTATGGTAAAGTTTCCATTGGGATTAGGAACCTTTAATATAGGTGTAGATGTAAGTTTCTCTTTCAACAAGTTAAATGTACTCTCACATTTGTCACTCCATACAAACTTTTTATCTTTTTTCTGCAATGAATTAATTGGTCCAGCCACTCTTGAAAAGTCTTTAACAAAATTTTTGTAGTACCCAGTCAGTCCCATAAAATTTCTTACCTCATACACATTTTTAGGTGCTAGCCACTCAGTAATAGATTTTATTTTTGATGGGTCAACAAAAATACCATCCCTATTTATGATATGGCCAACATATTATACTTTGATAAAAGGAACATTTTAAAATATTACCAAAGAGTTTCCTTTTTCTCAATACTTCCAACACTATGCTTAAGTGTTCATTGTGTCCATCAATGTTATTTGATTAAATTAGAATATCATCAAGACAAACTAGAATAAACTTATCTAAGTATTCTTGAAAAATGTTATTCATAAGGTTCATAAACTTTGTTGGTGCATTAGTGAGTTCAAATGGAAAATTATTAAAGTGAACTCATAATGCCCATAATGTGTCCTGAATTTTGTTTTGTGAATACCATCATCTTTTATTCTTAACCCATCATAACCAGATCATAAATCAATCTTAGAGTAAATAGACGCATCTCTCATCTGATTAAATATATCATCAATTATTGGAAGATGATATCTATTTTTTATCATTTCTTTTTGAATCACGTGATCGTCAATGCATAACCTTAATGTTCTATCCTTCTTATTAAAAAAATGAACGATGCTTCCTAAGGAGATATAATAGGTTAGATTAATCCTTTTGATAATAATTCACGTAGTTGTGATTATTTCAACTAACTCTGTTGTCATCATTATATAAGGTTCTCTTGATATTGGTTATGTTCCTGGTTTAATGTCAATTGTGAAGTCAAACTCTCTTTAAAGAGGAAGTCAGGTAAATTCTTCAGGAATTACATCCTTAAACTCATGTAAAAGTGGAAAATATTCCAAATAAGTCTTACCTTCCTCACTAAAATTTGAGATCTTAGTAGCATACAACATACATCTTTTTCTTTTGGCTTTCTTTAATTGCATTGTAGAGATTTGTCTAACTTCAATATATCTCTTAATGCCCTAAATGATGGTTGTTTTGTACATGTCATTAAGACATTCTATACGCTTATAAAACTAATCCACTATTTCCTTATGGCTGGACAACTAGTTTACTATTATTATGATATTATAAGACCCTAAAAGAGTCACATACATGTTAATTTTAGTAGTAAAAATGGGTAATTCCAATGCTACTTCAAACATACATTAGTACATCGCATGAATAACATCAATCTCGTATTAGAGGGTCCAAGTGTTTTCCATAAATCCATATTTCTTAAACAATTTTCTAGCTAACTTACTTTAAATAAAACATTCAGTAGCATCGGTGTCAAACAAAACAGTAACTAGACAGCCATAAAGCTTACCTGGTACTTATATTGGGGTAGCCTATTTTTCTGCTTGACAATTACCCACTACAACATGAATTATTTATTGCTAGTTATTCCCTTGATTCTTTTTGGAACATTTGTTTGCATAGTGATCACTACCACATTTAAAACATCTCCCAACACGCCCTTTCCTTTAAAATTTATTTTCTCCAAAAGAAACATTGTTCAGCTCATTATTTCTTGTGAAAGGAGCAAGTTGTGCAGGTGAACTAACACTCTTCTTTCGTTTCTCTTCCCTGAAGGATGAAATGGATTGTAATTTATGTTCCTTCCTTATAACCTCTTCAAACACCACTTCTATTGTAGATGGTCCATGAACATCCACCTCAAATCCTATGTTTTGGTTTAATCCCATGATGAATTTATGAATCCATAAACTTTTCATATTTTTAGTATTGGGGCACGTATTTTAACAATGCTGTAAAATTTACCCAATACCCCAAAACACTCAATTTCCCTTGAATCAAGTTTTGAAATTATGACATTTTCTAATAAAAATAAATTTGAGGAAACTGACGTTGATGGAAATATACTTTGAATTTCTCCCAAGTGATAGAGGAAGTATATACTCCCAATTACATCTGATGGTTATCCCACCATGAAGATGATTCATTAGAGAGTTGGAAAGCACCCCATACTGCTTTAGTTTCCTCAGAAAAATCCCTTATTTCAAAGTAATCCATCTCACTTAACCATTTTTCATCACCGTTCCCTAAGGTAGTTCCATCAAATTTTGTTGGGCTTATCCTTTAATGTTTTAGACAATTCAACAGCCAAACAAGATCTTTTATCCTATCACTCATTGTCATCTTCATTTTGTTTATGTTTTTCTTCTTCACGCTCTTCATTTTCACCCCCTACTTGGTGCTCAAAGCTAGCTATTTGGTTACAAGTGACCTGAAAGACTTTGAAAATTTCATCTAACTTATCAGTCATCAAACCTTGGTTCCATCTTCATGGTTCACCCTTCTTTTAACCATCGTATCCTATTAATGAAAGGATAAGATTTCCATTATCATATCAAACCCATTAAGTCCAAGAGCTGATGAACCTATTGCTCTGATACAAAATTGTAACACCCTTGTTATGATCAGCCAAATTAAGTGATTTTTTTAAAAAAGCATACCCTTAATATAAAATCAACACTACTAATATTTAACATCATTATTTAGCTTACTGATAAATAAACCAACATAATTAAAATATTCATAATCCATATGATACCATATAATAACAATGTGTAGCTATAAGGGCATATATAGATCTCCACGATCTCGCCTAAGTCACTCTAGCTGGGTGTGTACAATTTTGTATACTTCGTTTAATCTTTTACATGTTATGGGAACTATGTGTATCTCCTAAGTTCCTACCTGGAAGACATTAATGAAAATTCCATATGGTATCCAACATTTTTTATTTAGGGGATTTTTGATAAGACAATATAATCAGATAATACATTGTTTTGGCCAAATTTTCAATCATTTCTTTAAAAGTTTAGTTATGAGACTGTACACTAGCCTACAAAACTTGTGTTCCTTCACCACACAACTATCTCAATACATTTATCTAGATTCTTGTTGTTTAATAAGGTGAACTAGCTAATAAGAGGGAGAGCCCATTATTGGTTCATTTCCCTATATGTACAAAATCTCATCCGTGCCATCTTAGGATTCATAAGGGAGACATAGGGTACATGTAATGATAACCCATCATTACGTCCTCACTACCCTTCCTACATCCATCCTTAGTTGAAACTAAACTAATATTGTAGTGAGATGACATAGGACATTATGCCTCATACTCCTTATACTTAGGTTATCTTAGTTGAGTAATGTAGCTAATTCATCCTTAACAAGTATTTTTATAAAGATTATTTCACAATACTTAATATGTTTCTATAAAAGGATCATAATAACATGATGAGTTACTAAATAATATTCGTTTCTCTTATCGTACTTTTAAAAATTAGTAATTTTTCGTTAGGTGTAGGTTAATTATTTGTTTTTTTATGCCGAGTAATTTAAATACATTTACTCATCACGATTAGTGCATTATTACTATAAAGTACATAAACATCCATATTTCGTTTCCTATGCTATCCTTTAGGTTTATTTGTCGATATTCATTTTTATTTGATTATTCTATCTAAATTAATGAAATCAGAAATAATCACATAACTTAATAAATTATCAACTTTATAAGTAAAATATCTATATTTTAAGTTCAAATAAGATAAGTCAGATGACCAGATTTCAAATAAGGGACAAACAACTTAATCTCCATTAATAATGATTTAAAATAGTAAAAAAGAATAATACATTGGACATATTGTATTTTTTAAGATTTGATGATATTTTAATCACATGAAATAATTGATTACAAATAATCCTTTCAGATTTATTTCCCAATAAACTCAAGATGTCATAACAATCTCATAATGCAATCCAACTAGTTACTTCAAGTATGCCAACATTTCCTGCAAAAATGTAGGGGAGAAAGATAGATATGATGTTGGCATAGTGTTATCATTTATTTCAAAGAGATATTTTTTCAAGTGTTTTCATTTATTTCATTGATGTTAAAAGTTATGTGGAACATGAAGATTTCTTATCTTGTTGAGAATTGCTTGGTCTTAATGATGGTTCATGGTGTCCCGAATCAGTATGGTGGCTTGTAGAGGTAATGAAGTGTATGGATGATGCTAGGATGATTCCATGAAGTATGTTGAAGGTCATTTAAGGTGTATAAGGTTGGCCAAGGTGTATTGAGATCATATTTGGTAATGCAAATAACTTTCAGGTGCTTGTTTGTGAGGTCTAGAGAGTAGAATGAAGTATAGTATGGTGAAGTGAAGGTTATAATAGATGTGTATGCATGGTGAGAGCATGGGAATAATTAATATGATGTTTTAGGAAACTCAAAAGTGTCTGAGAGTGTAGGTATAAGTTTTTGATGTGGTTTCTAGGTCTGTTATAGATCCAATCCTTAAGAAAACATGTCCTAGTGAAGTGAGTTGGACTGTTTCCAACATGGTGGTGAAAAAGTGAGACTTGGATAGTGTCCGGAAAGTTGATATGATGTTGTGGTTCATATTATAGGATTTGGTTTGAAGGTATGTGTAAGATATTGAGTTTTTACTAAAACTGAGTTGTGAAGGTGAGAAACCAAGGTTAATTTTCATCTTTCTGATGCTCGTTGGAGAGTATGTGCTTTGCATGGGGACCCAAAATCTTAGGTTTATTTAAGTAGATATGTTATGAATATTATCTAAGGGGAATGAAGTATTTTTATTGTCTTATTTTTATGAACAATCATTAAGAAGCCAAACATCTTTTTAACACTCACAAAACCCTAACTTTGTAGTGACTTGGGAGATATTTATTGTTTTGGTCTAGAATTGATTACTTTTTCAAATTTGGTGATTTTATGTTGTAGAGGAATCCTTCATATTTTTGTTGATGTGATTTAGAGGTTTTGGTTGTGTGGGTGTAGTCACAAAATCATGCACTTAAGATATTATTTATCACAGTTTCATACTACTTTTTAGAAGGTGATTGAGTGAAGAAAGTACTAATCAACCCTCATCTTTTGGCCACATTGTTTTATTTTATTTCACCATTCTCAAAATTTTACATCCATAATCTCAATATATTTCAGTTATCTTTTGTTATTTTAGCCTCAACTAGGGCGCCCTGGTCCCACCATGGGTGCCCTGATCCTTGTTGATCTTTCCTGCCACTTTCTGGGCTTTTTATAGCCATTTATTCTTATTATCTTTTTGGTGGTCATCCATTTTAGGGTTAATTAAAAAATTAGACCAAGATAACCCTATAAATATAAATTTATGAGACCATAATGAGGGACCAGGTGTTAGGGATGGGTCTATGAGGAAAAATTTGCAACTATAGAATATTGAATCCAAAACATGCAAATAAGGATCTAATAATCCCCACAAATTCTATAGCAGTGGAATTATAAACAAGAAAAATCTAAATTACACAAAAGTAAAAACACATAACAAAACATGTACCATGGTTCACCCAATGTGGGCTACATCCACCAAAGATAGAGATCTCATATATATAATATAACAAGAGATTACAAACCAACTCTTCTAGATAAGAGTACATGTATCCTTACAAGAGTATCTCCTCCTCCAGATCTCTAACCAGATCTACTTGAGTACTATAAACTATGTCTCTATACCACCACCTATGTCTCCTCTAGATCTCTAACCAAATCTACCTGAGTACACTACAACCGTGCCTCTGAAACACCACTAGATCTCACATACCTGAAGCTACCCTACATCAGCCATTGTGCAACCAAGATCTCACTGTACTTTAAATTTGTAAACAAGACCTCTAGAAGGGTCTATCAATGTGCAATTGTAACCGCGCACCAAGAAATAAGTCTCTCCATCATCACTACATCAACCTGTGGAAACATGAATGAAACTACCTCTATAATAATAGATTCCTATGGATTAACAATACATCAAGATCTCATGTATTTTTAATATAAGATCTCACAACTTATGGATCTACAAGAATGAGAAATAACAAGATCTCACAACAACTTGAGGATATAAAAAGAAGAAACACTAAGTGCTTTGCATATAATGCAAGCCATTACATGAGACTAAATAATAAAAAGGAAATATAGTAGATGATAATACCATCTTCTCACAAAAAATGTACTTGCACATTCCTTCTATTCAACTTCTCTCTATGAAAGCTCATGTCTTCATGCAATATTTTTCTTCTTCTTCATCTTCAACCTAGGAGAATTAAAATTCTTCCTCTATAATTTTGTTCTAACCCTAGTTTTCTAGCTTAAATAAGCTTAGAAAAACTTAGGGCACCTTAGTTATGCATTTACAACCTTTAGATCAACTTTATACTAAATTTAGATCTAATTCATGTGAGTTAAATTTAAACTTTCATACACAGGTAACCGGTGCTTCTTACCCTGATGTTGACTAATACAGGTTACCCTAACTGGTGTCAGTTACCATGATGCTGACGGGTGCCAGTTACCCTAACCAATGTCAGTTACTGTGTAAACCAACAAGGTGGAAATCATGCTATCTATGAAGCAATTCAGCTCCACAATCCTAACAATCTCCCACTTGGAGATAAATTACTGAACTTGTACATGTACTTGTACATCACCATCCTCCACATACCGTGAAGACCGTTTATTATTTATATAAAAATTCTCTCAAATGAAACTGGGAAGATTAAACTATCTTCTAAACCCAAGAAGATAACTAACCTATGATTTACGATATACCTACACAAAGATACTATTGATCTATGATACCAAAGCTAATCATACATCAAGCTCCCAATAAATCATACCTCAAATCCTCTCATGAAACTAAGCCCCCATGACTAACACACATGCAAGAGCTTGCACTCAAACTGAAATACTGATCTTTAAATGCAACCATAGCCATACCTATAAAACCGACCATGTTCTCCATCCATCTACCCATGTCTCCATGCAACCACCAATGCAAATGACCAAAAAAATTCAAACTGGAATATGCAAGATCAAAACAAGATCCTGGGTAAAGACAACCTAAATGATTTCTACCTGTAACAGTGGGTGATCAATCCACAAACCTACATAACTCAATGAATCCAAGCATTGCAATATGTAAATCCAACCCTGCATAAACAACTAGCATGTCCAAGACAATCATCTGTAGATAACATCTCCCATGGAGTAAAATAGTAATTAGGAGGAAATACAAACATGCCCTACTCATTCTCAAGGAATTTATGGGCAAATCAAACATCTGCATCATCATAGACTCACAAAATTGAATATATCCACATGTACAAACTCACCATGTACATCCATCCATATTATAAGGCTCTCAAGAAGCTCCAAGTCTACCACCAACTAAATCCAAATCCAAATATGAATCCTGTGCTCATCAATGTCGATAAAAATCATCCATGTCACTCCATGCTAAACCATGCCACTAATACTGAGTGCAAATACCATCAAACATTTCATCAACATATTATGCAAAATCAAGTAAGATGAAAACAAATAAGGGAAACATCAATAAGATGTAAATATACGCCGATGTCACACTGTAACCTGTAAAAAACATATTTTCCTTCTTTACCCTTCAATGTCAATAAAATTTCTCTCTCTTCTTAACCTGCTATGAACGACCATCAAATGAAATCCCATAGGGATATCTAGGCACCAAAAAATAAACTAGAAGTGATATCACAAAGCAATAAACTAAAAATACCTACAAATTCGTGACTTCCCTCCAAAACCAAATTGTGCCTCCTGCCACTCTGAATAGTAGTAATCTCCTCTCACTCCCTATGTGCATCATGTATCTAATCCTACAATGCCAACAAAAATGGCTTGCTCCCACTGAACATGAAATCCCATGCAATGGCTCTAAAAAAAATCTCAAAAGCTAATATGTCAGTGCGAAATAAAACCATATGAATGAACTATAAAATGTATTCCCTTTCTTCTCTGAGAATACATCTACACCAAGGAAGTTTAGAATTCTTGTGAAGTAGGTGAATCACCTTCTTTCCATCTGTGTGTACTCAACATCTCTTGTTACCTGCAACTGTGTATAATCATGGATTTTAATTGAGTATCACATCCTTAGAATAAAAACCCTTGTCCTCAAGAATCCACACAATCGGGAAATAAATGTCAAACAACACCAAAACCCATGGTGTAAATTTGTGCACACTATCCAAACATAATATCAATTTCTGTAAATGAAAGAAATAAAACATGAATTATATAGAGATACTTGACTCAAAATCTTAATGGACTAACTGAGCCAACTCCATCCTCTTTCTGATATAAACCATGAAGTGATCTACACCATCTTTGACATGTACACTATGTGCAAGAAAATTGATTCTCCAAACCGGGAAAAAACCATCTTCCCTTTCCTACTACAAAAAACCATGTCTAGATAAGTTTCCATAGAGACTGACCACAATCATCTCCTAATCGACCATAGTTAGCTGACCGATATCAGTTCCTCTGTGACTGACCTCGGTTCTCAGACTGATTTCGATGCTGTTGGAATGAACCCAACGCCACCCAATTTGGCATAGAAAACCACACAAGGTGTCTACTTCGACTGAAGCCAATAGTTGAGCTGATCCACTCATTTTAAGAAGCATACAAATTATACAAAAATCATAACAACAACAATACATGCAAATAAATTACACCAAGATGAAACATATCACCTTACCAGTACAAAGATACTCAACCACATCTTCAACTAAATAACATGCTTCTCTGATGGAAGCCCTGTCTTCATTCTATGCTATTACCTCTCTAATGAAGCTTGTGCATCTGACTACACTAAGGATGCATAAATGATCTTCTATATCATACTCAAATATGTAATCACAAACCGTACATGTGCATCCAAAACATAAAATCAATGCAATACCAAAATAAAACCATACCTCTATAAACCTAATCTATAATCCGACCACCATGCTTGTGCTTCTAAGAACCAGGGACACATCAGAAAATAAGACACATTCCATGCATCTTCTCATTTCTTTAGATATGTGATTTTATGTTTAAAACCAGGTTTCCCAATAACTTACCATGGTCACCCTATAACTAACCACGACTACCCTGCCGACATTGGTTTCCACCTAACTCACGTCAGTCACTGTATTCTCTAGAAACCTCAAATTTCTAGTTTCCATTTGAGATTTAAATATTTTCTTGCAATTTTCACATCAGGAAAAACAAACCCTGCTCTCATACACCTATCAGGAAACCACTAACAATATATTGAAGTATAACCTTGCTCTAAAATAACCAAGCTTTGAGACCACTTATTGGGAATGGGTCTATGTAGAAACATTTGCAACTATAGTAATATTGAATCTAAAACATGCAAATACAAATCTACCAATCCCCACAAAATCTACAGATGTGGAAGTATAAACAATAATAATCCAAATCACACAAAAGTACACACACATAACACAACATGTACCGTGGTTCATCTAATGTTTGCTATGTCCACCAAAGATAGAGATCTCATATATATAATATAACAGGATATTACAAACCAAATCTTGTACACAAGAATACATGTATTTCTACAAGAGTATCTCCTCCTCCACATCTCCAACTAGATCTTCTTGAGTGCACCAAAACATGCCTCCATACCACCACATGTGCCTCCTCCAGATCTCTAACAAGATCTACCTGATTACACTACAACCGTTCCTCTAAAACACCACCAGATCTCATATACTTAAATCTACCCTGCATCTACCACTATGCAACCAAGCTCTCACTATAATATGAATCTGTAAACAAGATCTCTAGAATGGTCTATCAATGTGCAACACTAACCGTGCACCAAGAAATAAGTCTCTCCATGATCACTGTATCAACCTGTGCAAAGATGAATACAACTTCCTCTACAATACTGAGATTCCTATATATCAACAATACATCATGATCTCATGGATTTGTAATACAAGATCTCACAACATGTGGATCTACAAGAATGAGAATTAATAAGATCTCACAACAACTTGTGGATATAACAAGAAGAAACACTGAGTGTTTTACATACTATGCAAGCCATTACATGAGACTAAATAATACAAAGGAAATACAGTAGAAGATAATACCATCTTCTCACCAACAGTGTACCTGCACTTTCCTTCTGTTAAGCTTGTCTCTATGAAATCTCTTGTCTTCATGCAGTATTTTTCTTCTTTTTCTTCTTCTTCATATTCAACCAAAGAGAATTAAAATTATTTCTCTATAATTTTGTTCTAACCCTAGTTTTTCTATCTTATATAAGCTTAGAAAAACATAGGGAACCTTAGCTATGCATTTATAACCTTTAGATCAACTTTATAATAAATTTATATCTAATTCACGTGAGTTAAATATAAATCACGTATAGGTAACCAGTGTCGGTTACCTTGACTAATTTCGGTTACCTTGATGTTGACTGGTGCCGATTACCCTGACCAATACCAGTTATCATGAATGGTGCAAATTACCCTGATGTTGACTGGTGCCAATTACTGTGACTAGTGTCGGTTACTGTGTAAACCAACAAGGTGTAAATCATACTATCTATGAAGCAATTCAACTCCAAAATCCTAATAATATCCCACTTGGAGATAAATTGTTGAACCTGTACCTGTACCTGCACATCACCGTCCTCTACATACAATGAAGACCATCTATTCTTTATATTAAAAATTCTTCCAAATGAAATCAGGAAGAATAAACTATCTTCTAAACCTAAGAAGATATAAACTTGTGACTTACCATATACCTGCACAAAGATACTACTAATATGTGATACCTGAGCTAACCATACATCAAGCTCCCACTAAATCATAACTCCAAGCCTCTCATGAAACTAATCCACCATGACTAACACAACTTCAAGAGCTCCCACTCAAACTGAAATACTGAGCTTCAACTGCAACCATAGCCATACCTATAAAACCAACCATGTTATCCATCCATCTATCCATGTCTCCATGCAACCACCAATGTAACTGACCAAGAAAAGTCAAATTGGAATATGCAAAAGCAAAACAAGATCCTAGGTAAAGATAGCTCAAATGAGTTCTACCTGCAACATTGGGTGATAAATCCACAAACCTTCATAACTCAAAGAATCCAAAAATTGCAATTTGCAAATCCAACCCTACATAAACAACTAACACGTCCAAGACAATCATTTGTAGATAAAATATCCCATGGAGTAACTTAATAATCAAGAGGAAAGACAAACATCCCCTACTCATGCTTAAGGAATCCATGTGCAAATCAAACATCTACATTATCACATACTCACAAAAATGAATCTATCCACATGTACATCCTTCCATATTACCAGGCTCTCTAGAAGCTCCAAGTCTACCACTGACTAACACCAAAGCTAAATATGAATCTTGTTCTCATAATTGTCAGTTAAAACATCCATGCTAAACCATGCCACTAATACCAAGTGAAAACACTAGCAAACATGTCATCAAAATACTTTGCACAATCAACTAAGATGAAATCAAACAAGGGAAACATAATTACGATGTAAATATAAACTGATGTGACACTGTAACCTGTAACAATTTTTTTTCCTTCTTTACCTTTCAATGTAAATAACATTTCTTTATCTTCTTAACATAGATGAAAAACCATCAAATAAAATAACATAGGGATATCTAGGCACCACAAAATAAACTAGAAGTGACATCACAAAGCAATAAACTAAAAATTCCTACAAAGCCGTAACTTCCCTCAAAAACCAACTTGTGCCTCCTGTCACTCTGACTAGTAGCAATCTCCTCTCACTCCGCATTTACAATATGTATCCAATCCTAAAATTTGAACAACCATGGATTGCTCCCACTAAACACGAAATCCCCCGCACTACCTCTAACACCAATCTAAAAAGCTAATATGTCAGTGAGAAATAAAACCAGATGAAAGAACTATAACATTGATTCCCTTTCTTCTCTGAGAATAATTCTACACCAAGGAAGTTTGGACTTCTTGTGAAGTAGGTGAATCAATTTATTTCCATCCGTGTGTGCTCAACATCTCTCATTACCTTCAACTGTGTATAATCACAAATTTTCATTGAGGATCTCATCCTTAGACTAGAAACCGTTGTCCTCAAGATTCCACACAACTGGTAAATAAAAGTCAAACAACACCAAAAACCATGGTGTAAATTTGTGCACACTATCCAAACATAATATCAATTTCTCCAAACAAAATAAATAAAACATGAATCATATAGAGATACATGACTCAAAATCTCAATGGACTAACCAAGCCAACTCTGTCCTCTTTCTGATCTAAACCATGAAGTGATCTACACTACCTGTACCATGTACACTCTGGGAAAGAAACTTGATCCTCCAAACCAGGACAAAAAACCATCTGCTCTTTCTTGCTATAAAAAAAAACCCTGTACAGATAAGTTTCCATAGAGACCAAACACAGTCATCTCCTAACCAACCAAGGTTATCTGACCGATTATGGTTCCTTTCTGACCAACATCAGTTCTCAGACCAATGTCGATGTTACTGGAATGAACCTAACGTCACCCAATTTGGTATAGAACACCACACCAGGTGCCTACTTCGACTGAAGTCAATAGTTGAGTTGAGCCAAACATTTCAAGAAGTATCCAAATCATACAAGAACCACTAACAATAATAAATCATGTAAATAAATTACATCAAGAGTGAAATACCTCACCTTACCAGTACACTAAGATACTCATCTTGCATCTTCAACTGAAGAACTTGCCTCTCTGATGAAAGCTCTCCTCTTCATTTTGTGCTACATTCCTCTCTACCGTAACCCCGTGTATCTAACTACACAAAGGATGCATAACTGATCCTCTATCTCATACTCTGATATGCAATGACAAACCATGCATGTGGATACAAAACATAAATGCACTGCAATACAAAGATAAAACCATACCTCTATAACCCAGATATGCAATCTGACCACCATGCTTATGCCTCCAAGAACCAAGGACACCTTAATAAATAAGACACATTCCATGCATCTTCTCAATTTCTTCATATCTATGATTTTCTAGTCTTAAAACTAGGTTAGCCCCGTAACCGACCACGGTCACCCTGTAACCAACCACGGTTACCCTACCGACATTGGTTGCCACCTAACCGAATTTGGATCACTATATTCTCTAGCAATGTTACATCTTACAAGCTCCCACTTGAGATTCAAATCTCTTCCTACAATTTACACATCAGTAAAATCAAACCCTTCTCTCTTACACCTGTTATGTAAACCACTAACAATATACCATTAAGAATAACCCTTGCTCTGAAAAACTAAAAACCTTCGCTTTGATACCACTTGTTGGGGGATGGGTCTATGTAGAAAAAATTTGTAACTATAGAATATAAAATCTAAAGCATGCAAATACGGATATAACAATCCCCACAAAATCTACAACAGTGGAATTATAAACAAGAATAATAAAAATCATACAAAAGTACACACACATAATACACCATATATTGTGGTTCACCCAATGTGGGCTACGTACACTAAAGATAGATATATCATATATATAATATAACAAGAGATTACAAACCAGCTTTTCTGCACAAGAGTACATGTATCTCTACAAGAGTATCTCTTCCTGCCAGATCTCCAACTAGATCTACCTGAGTACACTTAACCATGTGCCTCCATACCACCACCTGTGTCTCCTCCAAATCTCTAATAAGATATACTTGAGTGTACTACAATGGTGCCTCTGAAACACCACCAAATCTCACATACCTGAAGGTACCTTTCATTTTCCAATGTGTAACCAATCTCTCACTGTACTGTGAATCTACAAACAATACCTCGAGAAGGGTCTACCAATGTGCAATCGTAACCGTGCACCAAGAAATAATTTTCTCCATCATCACAACATCAACCTGTGAAATCATGAAGAAAAATTCCTCTACAACACTATATTCCTCATGGATCAATAATACATCATTATCTCATTGATCTATTAATACAAGATCTCACAAAATGTTGATCTACAAGAATGAGCAATAACACGATCTCACAACAACCTGTTGATCTAAAAAGAAGACAACACTAAGCACTTTGCATACCATGCAAGGAATTACATGAGACTAAATAATACAAAGGAAATATAGTATAAAAAAATACAATCTCCTCACCAACAGTGTAGTGTAACTGGACTTTCCTTATGCTCAACTTCTCTCTATGAAAGATCCTATGTCTTCATGCTATATTTGCTTTCTCTTTTTATTCTTCTTCTTAATCCTTTTAACCAAGGAGAATCATGCATTCTTCACTTCTCACACCTATGTTCTTACCCTTGTTTTCTAACTTATATAAACCTTGAAAAACTTAGGGCACAATAGCTATGCAATTACATTCAATAGATTTGATTTAAAACAAAACTTATATTAAATCTCGTGACTTATAAATACAACACTCCCGCAGCAGTAACCAATGTCGGTTACTTCCTAATCGATGTCGGTCACTACTTGATCAATTCCAGTCACTATCTAACTAATGTCAGTCACTTCCTGACCAATTTCAGTCACTGTGTAACCCAATCACTTTGTAATGCATGCTCCAGTGAAGCTATTTAGCTCCACAACCTAACAATGATGTCCCTTATTGTTTGTTCTTAAGAGTATTTTTAGATAAGGTAATAAGAATAGGTTTTGAAGGGACCAAAAAACCATTTACAAAAAACAAAGAAGAGGTCCCAAAAGACACCAAAAAGGAACCAAAAGCATAAATTTGAGCATGCTTGACAAACAGTGCTCATAGAATAGGGCAGACCACAACCGGTCTAAGTATTACAAGATAATATATTAAAAAAACAAAATACTTAGATCACCAAGGCATCAAAACACAACAAACCCATAGGATACTAACACACAGAAGAGGGTAGCCAAAGGACTACCATCAATCCACCTTGCTCTGGGAATCTTTGCTTCTAGTTCTCGTACTCAGGCCCGCTTCCCTATTCCCTTTGCACTTGATGATTACCTTGGTAGGCACTTTCTCAGTGTTCTTCTCCTCCATCTCCCTGATGTCTTCATCATCTGAACTACTCATCTCAAACCTCATGTTAACCTTGTCCTTTTCAGCTTCCATTTTTACAATTTGATCTTGAAGGATCAAAAACCTCTTTTCCTAGAGTAAATCGGCCAAGTTTAAACCTTCCATAGAGCTTTCTTATTGTATTGAAGTTGATGGCCTTGAGGCAATGGAAAAACAAGGAGACAGAGCATCAAGTGAGCGAAACAAAGATAATTTCCTAAAAAAGGACATTTGACAAAGGACATTCGCCAAAAATAATTTTTAAAATTAGATAAATAAGGCTAGATTTGCCATTTCACCTACAATTATTTTCTATGTTTTTCCATTTTGGTCACTAGATCAATGTTCATCTTCACCATATTCCCCACCCATGTGAATCCTACTACAACAATTTTTTCCAACATTTCTACAAAAAAAAATACATGTTCTTTAAAATTTTCCCTAGCCCATAGCCAAAGAGGAGGTCGTGAGCTACAAGGAGGTGATTACACAAAAGAAGAAAAGGGTAGAGTGCACAAGATAATTAAAGAGCCGTGACATGCAAAAGGAAAAATAATGGATGGGAAGATTGGGACCAAGGGTTGTGCAAGTCATGTGTTAGAATTGAGCAGAGGTAGATGGATTGTGTCCCAACAAAGGCCAAGGGGAAATCTTGAAAAATGTATAACAAACATAGAGATATTTGACATGTATAGGAGTAGACGTGCAAAAGGTGATGGCCCAAAGGGGAAAGGGGCACAAATGAATAGAATTCAAGAGAACCACAAGCATAGGTGGTCAAGGAGATATGAATTAGAACTCATAAGGATAAAATGAGGGAAAAGGAAACCTTAGAGAGAGAAATATGAAAAAAGAGCATGCAAAGGTGATAAGGGATTGAAGGTAGGAAGCGCAAAAATGAAAAGGTGTGCAAAAAGGGAATGTGCAGAAGATAAAATCCCAATGATGAGATGGGAACAAGTGAAGATAAGATGAGAAGGATTTATGTAGAGGTGGATGGAAAAAGGTGAGAAAGAACTTGTGGGGACAAAGAAGAGAAAAATTTGGAGGATTTAGTCGTGCTATGGTGAGCTGAAGCTCATAAATACGTAAGGTAGCACAAAAGGGTCACAATAGGACTATGACGAAGGATAGGAAGAGAAGGAAAAGTATAGGGGTTGGAGATAGTCTCATTGGATAAGGAAGTCAAAATTATCTACTCCAATAGTCTGGATAGTGTTTATACCACTCACTTGATCTACTTGAGCTAGAGCTCAAGTTTTAGGTACCTCAGATGTTTGATGCAGGAGCATCCAAACACAATCTGACATCACAATTTTGATTGAGGTTGCACATAATAGACACCGTGGAAAGAGGGAAGGTTAAGCACAGTAGTAGGGATTGTTTGGAATTTCACGAGAGGTTTACGCTATAGTAAGTAGTGCACACAAAAGAGACCATATAAGCACATAAAGGAGTGAAGGTGTAAAGGAAGAAATAAGTGCTACTGGAAAGTAATTTGTAATATGTGAAAAGGGAAAATAATGATTGGGATGCATTATTCAGTGTAGAAACTAGGACCAGTGTGTGTGAAGGGATTACATGGATAGTTTGACTAAGTGATAAAGTAAGTCATAAGGTCAACTTCCCATGGACACATGCCACACATATGAGTAAAGGTTACATAATGAGGTGTACAATAAGAGCTTGACAAAGGGCTGAAGTGACTATCAAATCCAATCCCAGATTTAGAAAAAACAAAAGGACATGATAGATAGTCAGCGTGATATCTTAGAGAATAAATGAGCCAAATTCAAATTGGACAAGTAGGAATAGAACCTATTGGGAATGCCGCCATCTAGATAGTTTGAGCAAGATCAAATATATATGTTGGGTAGAGAGCTTGCAAAATAATGTGAAGCCAAGGAATAGAATCAACTGAGAGAGAGAAAGGTGAAAGAGAGAAAGGAAAGTCGAGCCTAGATAACCAGTCTCTCATACCCCCACTGGTTTCATTTTGGATGATTGGTAAATGAGCTCCATTATCGAGCAACTCGTAGGAAATGAAGACCAGTCTTGGTATGCTTACCATTGCCACGATGGCATATCGGCACTTGCCATCATGTTCCGCAAGCTACTAGATACTGAACCCATTTAGTATACCCCTATGAGTATATATTTTACTTGTTGTAAGTAATAATATTTTTGGTTATCTTACTTTTGTGTGATGCTTGGACTGTAGTCACAGCTATACTTTTTATATTGCAAAGTAAGTTGTCAATGAGAACATGTTGGATTTGGATGACAATGAGTTTGTTATAATTTAATTGTCAGTTGTATCTACCTGTTGATATTTTACTCCTATGTTAATAATATTCAGATTCATGTCAGAATTATATTGCAATTTCTATATCAGCGTTTCTTGATCTAAGTTTCTCTAATGATGGGGACAACATTACCATTGTTCAGGAAAAAGGATGAATCCTTAATAGTTTAAGGCCGGTAAGAATGACCTTGGTAAGGATAAATTACTATTCCTTTTTTATAGCTTGGCGGGTTGATAATAAAAGGGTGATATTATTTTTTTATGATCTAAATACCACAATACTATTGCAAATAAATCAATGGTCATCGACCATATGAAGCAGGGTTACATTATTTGTTTGGTTATTGACTTATCAAATTACTATGGAAAATTGAAAATAAATTTACAAGGTGGTATGTATAAGTTGGTATGGGCTAAGGACTATATATTATTTAAAATATTTAAATGGTCGATCGACCATGCTAAGGTCCTTTGCATTTTCGATTGAATTGATATTAAAAATAAAAAATACAATAAGGTCAAACATCAACCCGAGCTTATATATATATATATATATATATATATATATATAAGTTGTTAGGTTGTGGAGCCTATTTTCATGTGTGAAAGTGTTGAAGACTATACACTAAGAGTACTATACACTTTTCATGTTTTCATGGGCGTAATTTTTTTTTTTTGCCTCGAAAAAACGCACCCGACATATCGGGAAACATGCTCTTCTCATATGGGTGAGATTTTTGACCCATAGGTTTTTGGGCTGGTTTTGATACCCACGGTATTGTAAAACTGCTTAAGTAGTTTCCTACTTATATGGTTTTATGCATATGGTAGGGATAATGAAAAACATTGCAGATGTGCTTTGAATTTAGCTGTGAATTCTGTAGAGTTTGTTGAGCATAGCTCCAAACGGATCTGGGTATTGTATTAAGAGAGCGGTGGCTTGTAATAAAATCTGAGCAAATGATTCTTGGTGGAAATAGCCCAAATTAGGTGAACCACGTTAAATACTGTCTCTTTGTGTTGTGTTATTGTATTGTGAAATTTTATTTGAGATCTGTAATAATTTCTGCATATTAGTTTCTACTATTGCAATTCTGTGAGGGATTATTCCACATATTTTATCACTTATTTCCTAACAATTGGTATCAGAGCCTAGTGTCGTTTGCTGAAGTGTTGAATTGCAGGGAAAGTTTTATCTTGAGTGGGAGCTATGGCAGATGATGGAAGATCTAGGGTTGATAAATTCAACGGGTAGAATTTAAGTCTTTGGAAGATGCAGATGGAAGATTACCTTTATCAGAAGGAACTTTATACTCCATTGTCTAAGAAGGTTAAAAAACCCCTCGAGCATGACAGATGCGGAATGGGATTTTTTGGATAGGAAGGCACTTGGGACAATCTGGCTGTGTCTTGTATCTTCGGTATTATTTAATGTTTCAAAGGAAAAGACTACAAAAGAACTAATGGATGCATTCGGGAAGTTATATAAAAAACCCTCTGCCTCTAATAAAATATTTTAAATGAAAAAAACATTTAATATGAAGATGTCTGAGAATGGTTCAATAGCAGATCATCTAAATGATTTTAATACGGTTGTAAATATGCTAGCTTTGGTTACAATATAATTTGATGAAGAAGTTAGGGCTTTATTAGTTCTATGCTCTTTACCTGAGAATTGGAATAGCTTGGTAATGGCGGTAAGCAACTCGGTTCCAGCAAACTCAAAGTTGAAGTTTGAGGATGTTGTAGGGGTGATTCTAAGCGAGGAAATGTGAAGAAAAATCTCTAGTGAATTTTCTACTTCATGAAATGCTTTGACAGTGGAAACTAGAGGGGGACAGAAGAATAGAGGAAGTTGTGGAAAATCAAAGGATCGTGCAAGGTCAAAATCTAAAAGCAAGATAGTATGCTGGCACTGTGGAAAGTCTGGGCATACAAAGAAGGACTGTTGGGAGCTTCAAGACAAGAAGAAACAACAGGAAGAAAACAAGGAGGCTAATGTGGCAATGGGTAATGTATGTCAGGATGCTTTGATTCTTTCTTTGCACAATATTATTGAATCTTGGGTTTTAGATTCAGGGGCTTCTTTCCATGCTTCTCCACATAGGAATTATTTTGTTGATTATGTTCAAGGAGATTTTGGGCATGTTTTTCTTGGTGATGATGAGCCTTGCAGCATAGCTGGAAAATGTTATGTTCAGGTTAGATGCAGAATGGGAATACTTGGCTATTGAAGGATGTCAGACATGTGCCTACATTAAGACAAAATTTGATATTGGCAGGGCAGTTGGGAAGTGATGGTTGTACTGTGATATTTACAGTGGACTCTTGGAAGGTTACCAAGGGTGCTCTTGTGGTGGCAAGAGGTAAGAAGGTTGGAACCTTGTATTTAACCACTTATAGCACTAATGTTTGTAATCTTGTGGCTTCAAAAGTAGATACAACATTGTGGCACTATAGGCTCGGTCATATGAGTCATAAGGGCATGGAGATCATAAAGAAGGATTTGCCCGGATATACAGAAATAGGTTTGGAGTTCTGTGAGGACTGCATACTTGAGAAATAGAAGTGAGTAAGGTTTCTCAAGGTTGGACCTACAAAGAAAGAGAGTAAGTTAGAGCTGGTGCATTCTGATGTGTGGGGGGCATCTCAGGTATCATCTCTTGGGGGTTCAAGTTATTATGTTACTTTTATTGATGATGCAATAAGGAAAGTTTGGGTTTATTGTATTAGAAACAAATCTAATGTATTTGACACTTTTGTTAAATGGAAATCCTTGGTAGAGAATGAAACAAGTCTTAAGCTAAAATGTCTCATGTCAGATAATGGAGGAGAGTATTACAATAATGAATTTGATGATTATTGTTCTAAGAATGGAATCTGCAGGCAAAAGACGGTTCCAGGAACTCCGCAAGAGAATGGGGTATCAGAAAGGATGAATAGAACAATAATGGAATGTGCTAGGAGCATGAGGTTACATGCAGGACTACCTCTTTCTTTTTGGGCAGAAGCAATGAGCACAGTTGTGTACTTTATAAATAGAGGACCCTCAAGTGCCTTGGATGGAGGCATACCTGAGGAGGCTTGGTATGGTAAGAAAGTTGATTATTCATTTCTTAGAGTCTTTGGATGTGAGGTATTTGTTCATATAGACAAGGATGATAGGACCAAGCTAGAGGCTAAATCAGAAAAATGTACTTTCATTGGTTATGGTGGTGATGACTTTGGATATAAATTTTGGAGTATTAAGGACAAGAAAATATTCGATCTAGGGATGTTGTATTTAATGAGAAAGTAATGTATAAGCAGCAGTTGCAGGAAAATAGGGAAGAATCCAAGAAATAATATACAACGATAGAGGATCTTCCAGATGGAAAAGTGACACATGAATCAGTTCAGGAACCCCCTCAACAGGAACCCCAAACTCCTATATTGAGGAGGTCTTCTAGGGTAAGAAGAGAACCTAAATTTTTTTCTCCTTCTCTTTATTATTTATTACTCACTGATAGTGGAGAGCCAGAGAGCTTTGATGAAGCAATGCAGGTAGATGCCAGGATTAAGTGGGAGCAAGCCATGGATGAGGAGCATCAGGCTCTCATGGAGAACCAAACATGGGATTTGGTGAAGCTACCCAAATGCAAAAGAGTGTTATAAAAAAATTGGGTGTTCAGAGTCAAAGAGGAAGAAGGAGGCAAGAAAAGATACAAGGCTCAGTTGTTGGTCAAGGGGTTTACATAGAAAAAAGGTATAGATTTTGATGAGATTTTTTCTCCTGTAGTAAAAATGAATTCTATTAGAAAGGTTGTAGGAATAGTTACAGCAGAATAATTGCACTTAGAATAGCTTGATGTAAAGACTACATTTCTCCATGCTGATTTGGAGGAGGAACTATATATGCAATAACCAGAGGTCTATGAGGTCAAAGGTAAATAGGAGATGGTGTGTACACTAAAGAAGAGCTTGTATGGCTTGAAACAAGCTCCATGTCAATGGTATAAGAAATTTGATAGCTTCATGATGGAGCAAGGTTATATTAGATGTCATTCTGACCATTGCGTGTATACAAAGAAATTTGAGGATGACAGTTATATTATCCTGTGTCTGTATGTGGATGACATGTTGGTTACAAGTAAAGACATGCAGGAAATAAAAGTACTTAAGAATCAGCTAAGTGAATCCTTTTCTATGAAGGATTTGGGTGTAGCCAAACAAATCTTTGGTATGAGGATATCTCGGGATAGGAAGGAACGAAAGCTGAATTTTATCTCAGGAAGAGTACATTAAGAATGTCTTGGAGAGATTTAATATGGAGGATGCTAAACCGGTTGGGACTCCTTTTCCAGTCCACTTCAAGTTATCAAAGGAACAGTGTCCTAAGACAGAGCAAGAGAGAAACCAGATGTCCTAGGTACCTTACTCATTAGGGGTTGGTAGTTTGATGTATGCCATGGTGTGTACTAGGCCTGATATTGCCCATGCAGTGGGAGCGGTGAGTAGATTTATGAGTGATCCAGGTAGAGATCACTAGCAGGTAGTAAAGTGGATCCTTCGGTATTTGAGAGGGACCATGGGGACAGTTTTGTGTTACAGTGGATCAAACACCACTTTGTGTGGTTATGTAGATTAAGATATGGCTGGAGATGTAGACATCGGGAGGAGCACAACAGGTTATGTTTACATTGTAGGTGGAACAGCATTAAGATGGATTTAACGACTACAAAATTTAGTGGCTTTGTCAACCATGGAGGCTGAGTATGTTGTTGTCATAGAGGTAAGCAAGGAAATGATTTGGTTACAACAATTACTTGAGGAGTTGGGGTATAAGTAGGAGGAAGGAAAGCTACATAATGATAGTCAGAGTGCTATACACCTAGCTAATAACTCTTCTTTCCACTCTAGGATGAAGCATATATAGTTAAGGTACCATTTCATCAGGACAGCTTTTGTTGGAAGAGAAGTTAAAGTTGGAGAAGATCCATACTAGTCAGAATCCTACAAACATGATGACCAAGGTGGTCACAAGGGAAAAACTGAAGTTGTGTTCAGCTTTGATTGGTATTCACGGAAACTAGTGAAGGGTTGAGAAGCTTTCTCAGAGGAAAACTAGTCTCCAAGTGGGAGATTGTTACGTTGTGGAGCTTGTTTTCATGTGTGAAAGTGTTGAAGAACATACACTAAGAGTACTGTACACTTTTCATGTATCCTTGCTGGGGTTCGGGGCTGCAGCCCCTGAAAAAAAAAATTGGGCCTTAAAACGTGCCTGATATATCGGGAAACATGATTTTCTCATATGGGTGGGATTTTGACCCATAGGTTTAAGGGACATTTTTTTTCCCATGGTTTTGATACCCACGGTTTTGGAAAACTACTTAAGCAGTTTTCTATTTATATGGTTTTATGCATATGATAGAAGTATGAAAAAAACATTATAGATGTGCTTTGAATTTGGGTGTGAATTCTGTAGAGTTTGTTGAACATAAATCCAAATAGATCTGGGTATTGTAATTAGAGAGTGGTGGCTTTTAATAAAATTTGAGCAAGTGATTCTTGGTGGACGTAGCCCAAATTGGGTGAACCACGTTAAATACTGTCTCTTTGTGTTGTGTTATTTTATTCTACACTTTAATTTGAGATTTGTAATATTTTCTGCATATTAGTTTCTACTGTTGCGATTCTGTGAGGGATTATTCCGCATATTTTATCCCTTATTCCCTTACACAATCCCCACAAAATCTACAGGTGTGGAAGTATAAACAAGAACAATCCAAATCATACAAAAGTACACACACATAATACACCATGTACCGTGGTTCACCCAATGTGGGCTACGTCCACAAAAGATAGAGATATCATATATATAATATAACAAGAGAGTACAAACCAGCTCTTCTGCACAAGAGTACATGTATCTCTACAAGAGTATCTCCTCCTCTAGATCTTCCTGAGTAAACTTAACCATGTCTCCATACTACCACTTGTTTCTCCTCCAGATCTCTAATAAGATCTACCTGAGTACACTACAATGGTGCCTCTCAAATACCACCAGATCTCACATACCTGAAGCTACTTTGCATCTGTCAATGTGCTACCAAGCTCTCACTGTATTGTGAATCTGAAAACAAGACCTCGAGAAGGGTCTACCAATGTGCAACCATAACCTTACACCAAGAAATAATTCTCTCCATCATCACTGCATCAACCTGTGAAATCATGAAGACAACTTCCTCTACAACATTAAATTCCTATGGATCAACAATACATCATTATCTCATTGATTTTTAATACAAGATCTCACAACATGTGGATCTACAAGAATGAGCAATAACAAGATCTCACCACAATCTGTTGATCTAACAAGAAGAAAAACTAAGTTCTTTTACATACTATGCAAGGCATTACATGAGACTAAATAATACAAAGGAAATACAGTAGAAGATAATACAATCTTCTCACCAATAATGTAGCTGCACTTTCCTTATGTTCAACTTATCTTTATGAAAGATCATGTCTTCATGCTATATTTTTCTTCTTTTTCTTCTTCTTCATCTTCAACCAAGGAGAATCAACATTCATTCTCTATAATTTGTTCTTACCCTAGTTTTCTAGATTATATAAGATTTGAAAAACTTAGGTCACCTTAGCTATGCATTTACAAAATTTAGATAAACTTTATAATAAATTTAGATCTAATTCCCATGAGTTAAATATAAAATTTCATGCACAGGTAACCGTTGTCGGTTACCCTGATCAGTGTCGATTACCCTAATGCTGACTAGTGCCGGTTACCCTGATGCTGACCGATGCCGATTGCCTTGATGTTGACTGGTGCCGCGTTATTGTGTATACCAACAAGGTGTAAATCATGTTATCAATGAAGCAATTCAGCTCCACAATACTAACACCAAGAACTAGTCACTCCTATCATCCACCTAGAGTTACATCCATTTATTGCATTGGAGATCACTTACATCCACATAGCTCCATCACAAGGCACAAGGATAGGACATATGCATCACACACAACATAGGGGGAGGATTCTATTCTATTATATTCACACATTGTATTACATTTCTACATCTAGTTATTGCTCGCTACTTCACAAAGTATGACTGACACAAGAGCACCTAGGGAACATTACACACACATTCACCAGAACTACATTTGGGTCAGAAATGTAGTGCAACACTTAGTTAGTGAGCCCACTGTTGTGGCAGCTAAGGTCAGTCTGAACCATTCATTTACATTCCTTTTTTAGGGTTTTGAAATTTCTTCTGGTCTTTTACAGATCTTTTCATCATCTTGGATTATTGGTGGACATTTTACAAGTTCAGCGAATCTAATGTGACACAAAACGAGGGTTTAATACCATCTTCCAAATCTACAAGGATCAGTTCCAGAGATTTTACATAGACCCGGGGCACCTAGTTTTTCAGACCAGATTACCTGTAGGTGCCCCAATCCCTCTCCAAGTGCTCTAGTCTAGGTTGATAATCTAGATCCATCCTTTTCTGGGCTTATACATAGTCATTCTTGTTTCATGTTCCTCCAGTCATTTATGTGACAGAATCTCGAAAGATCATAAAATCAGGTGAGTTCTTTTCCTCTCCTCTCTTGTACATTAGGGTTAGAATTTCCTTTTGCATAGTTACTTGGATCATTTACATACTTCTTTACTAAATTTATTTACTGCATTTACATGTCATTCTAGATAAGATTAACTATATGATATCCCCTACATATTCCTCATTTTAGCTAATCATTTTGGCGAACCCAACTCTATCATTCCCGATCCCCAATTCTTCATTCATTACTTGTCATCCTAGGATTTGGTCATTACGAGTATCTCAATCAATGATTATTTTCTTTCAAATATGGATTTAATTAATAGAGTCCAACATTTTATTTCTACTACTCATGAATCCAGACTTAGTTTATCAAGCCTTTGCTGATGCATTCTCTTCACACCTAGTTTTCTAATCTAACCTTTCGAATGATGTTCAAAATTTTGATAATGACCCGACTCTACATATCATATGTTGTATTCATAATTTTTGTGTTAAGCGCACATTGATTGATAATGGATCTAAACCTAACTTTTTTTGATGTCATTCCTTGAATATTTAGGTCTTTCTGCTTGTGATGTTATTCCTTCAATTATTTCACTGTGTGCTTATGATGGTTCTATCTTCCCATGTTTCAGTCACTTTACATTACATATCACTGTTAGTCCTAAGTTTGTCCCACACTTTCTTTTTGATTGTTGATTTCCAAGTTTCTTACAATTGTCTACTTGGTAGGCCATGGCTTTATGTTGTGCAAGATGTTACCTCTACTATCCATCATTGTGTAAAATTATTACACAAGAGCACCGAGTACATTATTTTTCGTGAGCGCGACCCATTCTCGTATTGCGACTGGGATCTTAATACTAGTCTTCCTGTTCCACACACATATACTACAGATGAGCCCCAACCTATCAAAGAACCACCCACTTACCACTGATTGAAGGTACCATTTGTGTGGATAGATATAGTTTCTTCTATGCCACATGCTAATATTACTGCTATGATTCCATATTAGAGGCCTTTCTAGCCTATGCATGTCACTCTATTACCTACACCTTCACATGCACTACCTATATTAGCACGCCCACCATTGACTTGCATACTCTTCATAAATGACTCATATTGGGAACTTATTCCATTTGATCCTACTTCACTAGAAACCATATGTACCCATGCGAGATTAACTTAATTAGGATTTTCTATTGATGATATCCGTCCTCAACCATACGAAACTCATCTATATCATGGGTTGGTTCATGTTATGGTCGCCTATGGTCTTTGTGTATTTCATCTTGATGTCTTTCTTGCACAAACTCCTAATACTTCTCCACTCACATTAGGAAAATCATGGCTTGATTATATTAGGAGCACTCTAGATCCTGATCATACATATATATCTTTCCGTATTCCTTTTGGACACATTTTCATCTACAATATTTCTTTCCTAGGTCATACAAAGAATCTTACTTGTTGGAGTGTGGACGATTGTCCTCTTCCTCCATTTACTGATGAGGAATATGCCCTGGGTTTCTACAATTTTTGCCTCAATAGTTCATTATGTGATCAACCATACACTATTTATTATCAAGTTACTAATGTTTATCCATTCAAATATGATCCAAATGATGATGATATTATTGATGACTTTACATGATCTACTTGTATACACTTGGGGGGCATAGAATTTAACACACCCCCACCCTCATCCTAGCATACTCACATACTACTGCATCACATTCTTAGCCTTCACGCATACCTCATCTTAGCACCCTTTACTCTTATATAGTCATACATACTTCATTACCCAATGATACACTCTTGTGCTTTGGTTCACACTTGACTGTTGATGGATTACTACACATGAATTCCACACATTACACATTAGGTATTACATATAACATCTATTTGCATATCATGCATCATACATTATATTAGTTTTCATTATGCATATATCATGCTTCTATTGTCTAGCGTTACATATTATTCATCATATTGGTCATTACACATCTCACACACTTCATACTATTAGCTTATTTATACGTATTGTATTGCATTCTATGCATTGTGTATTTGCACTACATATCGCATCCTTTGTCTTCCATTATACATTCCACACTCCATCTACATTGCACATCTCCATACTACACATATTTTACATACTATACTAGTCTTCATCATATATGAGTCTAGCATTACATAATCCTATATACTACATTACTAGTCTATCTACATACATTACATACCACTCTTTCTATTACACTTTACAGATTCTATACATCTTGCATCACACATACTACACTTATTCTACATCATGCATCTTACACTTGTTAGTCTACATCATACATTACATTATACATTACACATTACACTCATCACATGGTCATTACCTATACTATATCGTCTTCTACATGCTGCACTTAATGCCTGATAATGTATTTTAGTTCCTTGGTCCATACTCAACTATCGAGGGTTTAAAAATCAAATGGACCTTAAATTCATCATGTGTTTATCATTCCACCTCTCATCATGTGACATTTTGAGGATAGTGACACATGTTATGGGCTAAATCGTCACTTGCTCTATCATTTTACACTGGTATATGCTTTAGGCTACATCAACACTCCTTACTATTTATCCAATAGTGATATACACTTAGGGATAAATGGTCACTCATAAATTCATTTTGTCATGATATATGCTTTGGATATACGGTTCACACACATCTCTTCTACTTGTCACATATTATCATCACTACACTTACATACTCATCACAACTCATTAGACACAACACACATACTATTCAATCATTTCCCGATGACGCACTCTCGTTTACGGTCCATTATTGACTTGTGAAGGGGAAAACCAAATGAACCTCACAACATACATTTCCATCCACTCAAGGGACAAGCATCTCCTTTGATCTATCTTGTATTCCATTCCATTCATCCACTACATACTGCATATTATGGTTACTTTTAATCTTAAGGTAGATTCATTTGGTGTGATTCGCATAACATTGAGTTTTCCCCCAAAGTGTGGGACTTCACAGGTGGGAAAAAAACTCTCCAGATTAAGGCTAGTTCCTACTCCTCTGTTTAGGTGTATGCATAAAATCACAGAGGGTCTATCCTAAATCCTACTCTAATTTTCCAAGGAGACAGAGTTAAAGAAGGGATGCAAAGAAAATAAAACTTAAGCTACCAGGTGATACACCAAAGGAGTGATGAACAATTGTTTTGCTGGCAGACACAAACCAGAAGAATGCAACACAAAAACATGCACAAATAACCAAAGTTGTAATGAAGGATCAGAAGACAACAATTAACACAGAAAGGGATGAAGATCACCCACAGAACATGTATTATTGCTCTCACGGCTTGATACGATGCATTACAATAGTAACAAGGAAAATTTGCATTTACAGTCTATATGGGAGGTCTGAAACTCCACGAATTCACTTGCCAAGGAGAAGAAGGGAGCCTGCAAAATAGAAGAATGTCCAACCCTTTACAATGAGTCTCGACCCTGTATTTATAGATTCAATCAGAGAGAAGAAAGAGAGAGAAGTGGGAAAGCAGGTCGAAGCTCAACCACTGCTATTAATGCCTCCTACAAAATCTTCCCCCAAATCTGTCTTGACTGTATCAATCTCTGGTTTGGCACCTCGAAGGAGGAGGAAACAACAGAGCAGATTGAATCTGATCTAGTTGTTGAGGTAGATAGATCTGCATTAATGGCCCTGAAGATGTTTTCCTCCATTTTTCTTTACCTAACCTCCCCAAACTTAAAGTTTCAGATCTCCATGGCATGGGTGAGGCCGAGATCTTTCCAACGGTGTCAGATTTGCAATATTTCGAGCCCTGAGTCGAAAGATATGCCCCTTCAAAGTTTGTATCGGGTCCGTACAAAAGGGTGGGAAAACTAGTTTGAAAAATGGGCCCCCTTTTTAATATGGGACACGTGGAGGCTAGGCGCATGTCTGAAGGGTGGCCTCTGTATCTTGCTCTTGGAATGGCATGGGGGCTGACACGTGGCTTCCTCCGCCGGCCTGCTCAATTTCTATATTTCTCGGCTAAGTCCTTTGCTCGGCGGGGTCATATTCCTTGACCGGGGACACGCAGTGGTCTGAGAGCTTGTTTGAGAACCCTCTCTCTTTTCAACCTTGAGTTAGCACCATTTGGACACTTGGCACTCTCCACCGGCCTGCCACTATGCATTGACTATTCAACCCGACTCTGTCCCCTTCGAAGAGACTGGACGCGTGGAGGCTCTGCGCTCGCTTGAAACTCCCGATCAAGATTTTTCCTTTGAAGGAGCATCAGGTTGACACTTGGAAGCCTCCATGGGTTTTGGACTTTTCAACGATTTCCTTCCTACCTTTTCAGACCCTGGGCTACGTGGCGAACTGGTGCTTGTTTGAGCCTCCACATTTGGATTCAACTTTGGAGATGCGCCACTTTGGACACGTGGCTCTCTCCACTAATACTTCTATACTTAACCCTTTTTTAGGCCCGCCCTGTCCACCTTTTGACCTCTGTTGACCATTTGCTACGTGGAGGGCTGGCGCGAGTTTGAGTCTTCGCCTTGGGCTCCCATCTTGGATTTGTGTCGAGCCGACACCTGGCACCTTCCTACTTAGCCAAAGACTTTTCAATGGCCACACAAAACTTTTGGGGCCTTGGACGCGTGGAAGCCTGAGCTCATTTGAAATTCCTTTCTTGGATTCACCCTTGGAGAAGCGTCATTCTGACACGTGGCTCTTCTCCGCAACATCCTCCATACTTAGCCGATTTTTGGACTCATTCTGAACTGTTTTGAGCCCGAAGACTTTGGATCTTCACCGTTTCTTCCTTTTCTTGCTCCTGGCTTCTCTTGTGACGCTGCTCCTCACGTCTGACCCTGTGTTCTATTTCTGAGCCTACCTGTAACCTGTAGAATGGATTTAAGGCCCGGATTCGCTTGACAGAGCCGTTTTCTAGATTTCTCCTACACGTTGTTGTTTGATCTTTCGCAGGCCCCGCCACTTCCATTATAGAGTCCCCCTGTAATCTGTTTGTAGGAATCAAATGTGATTTCTCAGGTTCTTTCAGTGCGGGGTCATTCTGATCCAATATTTTTCCCAGGGGAAAAATATGGATAACAATTTGGTGACTCACAGGGGTATCTGTCCTGCTAGATGAAAAGACCAATTGCCTTGTCGTATCCATTGGGCATGGAGTCGAGAATGATGGTCTGATACTGATTCTGCCTTTGATTCATGAGCCCGACTGTTTGCACTCTCAATCTTCATAAGAAATCTTGAAATGATGGTTTCTGAGAGTAGAAAATTGTTTTGACCCGGGGCTTCATCTTGGATTTGAATGAGTTGTGCAAGAGCAACAAAACAACACCACAACTATATACAAAATTTGAAATCATACATGCTCCAAGTAGAACATGCAGAGTGTGCAAAGCACTTAGGAGAAAAGCAACCTAAACTACAACAAGACAATGTGCACAAGCACTTAGAGGAAAGAGAAACTAGACTAATATGTACAAGGTGAGAACCTTCCTTCTAGTAGCAGTGTTTAAGATAAATTCCATTCACTGGAATCTGCAATTCTTCACCATCCAATGTAGACAATTGGAAAGCATTGCTACTTTTACATTTTGTGACCATGTAAGGGCCACTCCAAATAGCATCAAACTTGGAATGCCTTCCTGGTTTTTCCCAATCTGCATCCCATTTCAAAACCAGGTCTCCTTCCTAGAAGGTCCTTGTTCTTGCCTTCTTGTCAAAGCATCTCTTGATTGAAGCCTGATCCTTCTCTATTGTTTGAAGTGCATGTTCTCTGGTTCTCTTCCAATTCCATCAGCTCTACATACCTGGCCTCCATTGGTTCAAACTCAACACCTCCAGTTGCTTCATGAGTTCCAATGTTGGCAACTCAAGTGATATAGGCAACACTGCCTCTTTCCCGTAGACAAGTTTGAATGGAGAGTTGCCTGTAGACCTCTTGGGTGTTGTCCTATCAGCCCATAAGGCTGATTTGAGTTTCATGTGCCAGGTTTTCTGATTTTCATCCAGAGTTCTTCTGATAATCTTTAGCAGGTTCTTGTTTGTAGACTCTGCTTGGCCATTACCCTGAGGGTAATAATTTGATGAAGTGCTTAAGTAAATCCCATTCTCACAACCCATCCTGTGATTTTGGAACCCATGAATGCCAATGCATTGTCTGATATAATGGTGGTTGGCACTCCAAATCTGGTCACTATCCCTTCATAAAAATCTAGTATACTAGACTCATTAGCTTCTTTGAGTGCCACTGCCTCGGTCCACTTGGTGAAATAGTTTGTTGCCGTCAGAATCCATTTGTGGCCTTGGCTCGAATTTGGATTGATGACCCCGATGAAGTCCAATCCCCATTGCATGAATGGACCGATCTACTGAAATTGGATGCAATGGTAGTGCTGCTAGCTTTTCCTTGCCTCTGAAGAACACACAGTTCTTGCACTTTTTGATCCATGCATAGCAATCACTAAACACCCTGGGCCAATAATAACCCACCTTCATGATCTTAAGTGCTATCACTCATGGAGAAAAATGGCCTCCAGCTGCTTCATCATGGAATTCTTGTAACACTCTTTCAATCTGATTTGTCCCAATGCATCTTAACAGAATGCCATTGATGTCCCTTTTGAACAAGACACGTCAATGAGCACATATGGGATGGCCTGTAGTCTAAAGTGTCTCCTTTTTGTTTTATTCATTTCTGGAGGACACAGGCCTTTTTGAAGGAAGTGCACCATGTTCTGAGTCCAACAAGGAGTGGGCACATCCTCATTCTCTTCCTCTTGACTATTTTGCAAGACAAAAACAACTTCCTTTCCTCCACTTGCTTCTTCTTGCTGACTCGAGGCCAGCTGTTCACACAATCCCTTCCCATGGACCAGCTTAGTGACCTTGATCTCAATGTCATACTCCATGACACGAGTGATCCATCCTACACGTTTCTCATTCAGATCCTTGCTGAGAAGGAAGTCTTTAACTCCTGCATGGGAGACTAACAGTTGGATTTTATTGTTTGAAACCAAATGCTTAAACTTCTTCAAGCCTCTGATCACTGCCAGGACCTACTTTTCGATGAAGGAGTATCTTACTTCATAATCCTCCAGACCCTGGCTGAAGAAAGCAATTGGCTGCTCTGTATCTTCTTTGTTCTGTTGTACTAGGATTGCAGAAATCGTGTCACTGCCACCAAAGGCATACAATATGAAATCCTTAGAAAAAATTAGATTCACGAGAGTTGGGGCTTGTGATATAGCTTCTTTGATGGCCTCAAAACTTTCTTTTCCTTCAGTTGTCCACCTAAATGCCAAACTCTTCTTCAACATCAACGTGATTGGCTTGACAAGGGCAGCAAAGTTTGGTACAAACCTGCGGACAAAATTGATTTTTCCTAAGAAGCTTTGAAGAGCCTTCTTATGGCTTGGCAATGGCAATGCTCTTATTGCTTCAACTCTCTCTGGGTCGATTGCCAAACCTTCCTTTGACACAATGTGGCCTAGAAGCCTGCCCTCATGGGCCAAGAATATGCATTTTTTGGGGTTCAATGATACCCCAAATCTCCTACACCTTTGAAACACCTGCCTTAGGTGAAAAAGGTGGTCTGCTGCATTTCTGGAGAACACAGTAATGTCATCCAGGTAGATCAGCACTATTTTGTTGATCAGCCCTTTGAATGCCATATCCATTGCCCTTTGGAAAGTGGCTCCGGCATTAGACAATCCAAATGGAATTTTTCTGTAGGCATAGGTGCCCCATTTGGTGGTGAAATCCATTTTGAACTGATCATCTTCTTTCACCATGATCTGGTTGTACCCTGAGTAGCCATCTAGGAGAGAGAATCTCTCTGATCCAGACACCACCTGCAAGATTTTCTCCATTGAGGGGAGTGGGTAGTGGTCTTTGAGGGATGCTCTGTTCAAGTCACGAAATTCAACACACAACCTAATCTCTCCACTCTTCTTCCTGACTGGGACCAAATTTGTGACCCAGCTTGAGTGTTTGATTGGAAATATGATATTTGCCTCTATCAGCTTGCTCAGCTCTTTCTTCATCAGAGGCTCAATATGTGGATTGACTGGTCTCTGCTTTTTCCTGATGGGCTTAGCAGCTGGATCTAGTTCGATTGTGTGTTGGGATAACTTCGGATTGAACCCTCTGAGGTCCTCATAGCTCCAAGAAAATACATCTGGAAACTCTTGGCAAAGTTACACAAATTCATACCTTTCTTGCTCAGTGGCCACTTTGCCAATTTGAAGCATTTTGCCTTCTCCAACTAGAATTGACTCTGAATCTTCTCCTTTGATCTGTATATTAGCCTTTTCTTTTCGAAACTGATCGTTGGGATTGAAGATAGACTCCAATGTCACTAAGCCTTTGGGAAGCTTGTTTGTATGCAGCTGCACTACTTGATCTCCATATTGCTGCTCTAGTCTGCTTTGATTTCTAGCTGAGAATTCAGCTTCCTCTTGCAAAAAATTGATGATCTGTTGATCATTCTCGAACACCTGCCAGCATGTGTTATTATCTGGCACTGCTGGCCTCACAATCACATGGATATGTGGTTGTTCTTTGTCCCTCTTGATGTTGTCAACCACATCAAATGTGGCTCCAACTGTTGCGAGCCTATCAGCAGCTTCGTTCTCCTTCCTGGGTATGGACACAATGTTGAAGGCTTTGAAATCCTCAATGAGATCCCATACCCTACTCTTGTAGCTTTTGAGCAGGTCATTCTTGACAACATTTTGTCCTTTGACTTGATTGGCAACCAGTTCACTGTCACCAAACACCTGCAGGTTCTTGATTCCTCATCTTCTGGCCCAATGCAATCCATGAACCAAAGCCTCATATTCTGCAGTGTTATTTGAGCAGGAAAACTGAAATCTGAAGGCCGAATAATACTTCATACCTTGGGGGGACACGATCATAGCTCCTCCTCTAGCTCCTTGTCTGCTCCTCGAGCCATCAAAGAACAATTGCCATACTTCATTGTCATCTTTGTGTTCTGGCTTGAGGATGTCAGGAAGAGGATGATTCTCCTCATGCAGGTAGTAGACTCCTAGTTCAGATTCTTCCATCTCCTTATAGGGATCAAAAGCATGCCTTTTGACCACCCATTCGTCAAGAGTCAGGTCCGGGATACACCCTACTTTGGTATCTGCCTCAGAAGTGTTTAGGAGGTCCTCCTGATCAAAAGCTGAAACAATTTGCATTGATTGGGCTAGGCACATAGGACTCAATGTGATAATCCACTATGGGCTCAGATCTGATTGTGGCCTTCACTCCATACCTTGTTCTAAAGAGCATATGTGACCAGTCAGCAGACAAATATCCTCCAATTTTGGCAGTGAAGTCCCTAGACAAACACAATGCAAAATGTGGTGGCAAGTCTATGACCGATACGTTCTGCAATACAGTCACATTAGGGTAGGCATGCAGAGTGAGGCTCAGATCCTTGATGACTCCAATAGTGGTCACTGTTGTCCCATCCAATTGTACTACTCCTTTAGAGATGACTTCATACTGGAGGCCCAGTTGATCAACTATTTGTTTGGGCATTACAAAACTACTTGCCCCCGAATCAATCATGCAATTATGCACCAATTTTTCTCCAATGATTAATGAAACATAAAATGGAGGAGGCTTCAGATTCTTACCTCATTGTTCTCCATGGTTTCTCTCAGGTTGGGCCATATTGGTAAGCACTTTCTCTTGCTGGCTAAGGGGTTGATTTGAGCTTGACCAATTTTGCATGGCAGTCTGCAATAGATCCCTCTGCCCTGGAATGGCCAGTGACTCCCATAGTGAAATGTTCACACTTGTCCTCTTCATTTTCTCAATGATATTAAATGAACTGTCCTTCTGCTGCCCCTTCCCTGGCACATTTTTCTCTTGTACATGGGCTGTTACAACCGGTGCCTGAGTAGATTTGGAAGGTGGCTTGGATTGACTCTGCATACATTGGGAGTTGTATTTTGAATGCCAATACCTTGTGGAGCAATGGAGGGTTGAGGATCACATGAGCTTGGTGAATGTCCTTCTCCAATATTTCTCTTCTTGGACCGTGTATTGGCAGCTATACTTTGAGAAGGAGTCTGATTCATTCCACATAAGTCTTCAGCCTGCCAATTGACAAGCATAGTTTCGCTTGGGGGTCCTTCTTGCTGAGCTCCTTGCTGCTGATTTTCTTCATGGCTAGGTTCTTGTGACCCACCAATGGTTTGCACCATCAGAGCCTGATTTAGTGCACCATTAAAGCACATCGATTGATTATGTGGCTGATTGCATGGGAAACACCAATCATACTCTTGTGCCATGTTATTATGTGCTGGAACCAATGCCCTTGATGTCAAAGCTGTGTTTGGATCATATGACCTGAAAGGTCTAGCAGCTTGAGGTTTCCCTTGGTGTTGACTCTGATTTACAGCCTGGGCTGGTGGTCTATTTTGTTGATACGGGGGTCTAGCCTGATACTGAGCCTGAGGCTGATATGGCCTAGAACCCTGAGCCTGTTGTCTTTTGATGGTTACTAGCTCATTTCCTAGGTTTTGCAGTTGTTTCATAACTTCTTGAAGCTCCTTTGAGGTGTTAGATGATGAAGTGGAGGCTTCAGCTGAACTTTGACTCCTGGGGGTGGGTATAGGAGCTAATGTGGGTGTTTGGTTGGTACCTGGGTTTCCTAACTCAGGGTATAGAGGCATGGATGGCCTAGGAGCAAGTTTTCCAGCCTGAATCAAATGATTCTCAGCTCCTATGGAAAGGCTATAGGCTGCAGGTAAGGTTGTGCCCCCCATTGACTGAATCATCAAAGAAATATCAGAATTCAAAGCTCTAAGGAAGTATAAGAAGGCACCTTCATTAGTGGGCTTTACTGCTGTTGGAATCCTGTCCCAGGTCCGTTGAAATCTGAGGTTGAAATCCGTCAGTTGCTCATTCGGAGCCCTCTTGATTGTTGTCAGCTGCTCCAGCAAGGATAGGTTATCTCCCTTCTCTCCAAACTGGTTGTGAAGAGCTGTGCACAGATGGTCCCAAGATTGAATAGAGCCTACTTCTAGGCTCCTGAACCATTGTGAAGCTTTTCCCTTGAGTGAAGAGGCTAGCAACTTGACCACAATGTCCATCTTAGCGATCTCATGGATTGTACAGACATTTGCAATGTCTTGTACGTGGTCACCGGGACAAGTCTGGTTTTCTCCAGTGAAATATGGGATGCTCTTTAATGCCGCCACCGGGACTGGGTTTTGTGCATTCAGAGCAAGTGGGTTGCTGCCAGTGAAATTGACATAAGGATTTGGTTGTTGGTGTGCCATCCTGATCGGCCTGAGCACCCTTCTTGATTGAAAGAATGGCCTACTAGGAGGAGGTGTTGATAAGGCTCTATTTGGTGGAGATAGAGACTTCTGGGCTCTTCTTCCTCTTCTCCTTCTGTCTGGAGACAAGTGTATGTGTACAAATTGTCCTTCTGCTCTTGTTCTTGACCTTGTTTGTATCCTTCTCATGAACTTGGGAAACTTGGACTGCTGAAAACAAGTGGATTTTGTCCCTTTTGGAGTCGTCAGATGTGCAGTTCTTAAAAGCTTCTTAAAAGCTAGAATCACAGCAAGTGCACATCAATCTTACTGTAATAAAAATGGAGACTTCTTTGTCCCACCGGGCATGCCAAAACTGTTAGTGCAAAATCACAGCACCCCCAAATGAGTCGTTAGATCTACTTTTCTAAGGCAGATTCATTTGGTGTGATTCGCATAACATTGAGTTTTTCCCCCAAAGTGTGGGACTTCGCAGGTGGGAAAAAACTCTCCAGATTAAGGCTGGTTCCTACTCCTCTGTTTAGGTGTATGCATAAAATCACAGAGGGTCTATCCTAAATCCTACTCTAATTTACCAAGGAGACAGAGTTAAAGAAGGGATGCAAAGAAAATAAAACTTAAGCTACCAGGTGATACACCAAAGGAGTGATGAACAATTGTTTTGCTGGCAGACACAAACCAGAAGAATGCAACACAAAAACATGCACAAATAACCAGAGTTGTAATGAAGGATCAGAAGACAACAATTAACACAGAAAGGGATGAAGATCACCCACAGAACATGTATTATTGCTCTCATGGCTTGATACGATGCATTACAATAGTAACAAGGAAAAATTTGCATTTACAGTCTATATGGGAGGTCTGAAACTCCACGAATTCACTTGCCAAGGAGAAGAAGGGAGCCTGCAAAATAGAAGAATGTCCAACCCTTTACAATGAGTCTCGACCCTGTATTTATAGATTCAATCAGAGAGAAGAAAGAGAGAGAAGCGGGAAAAGCAGGTCGAAGCTCAACCACTGCTATTAATGCCTCCTACAAAATCTGCCCCCAAATCTAGTCTTGACTGTATCAATCTCTGGTTTGGTGCCTTGAAGGAGGAGGAAACGGCGGAGCAGATCGAATCTGATCTGGTTGTTGAGGTAGATAGATCCGCATTAATGGCCCTTGAAGACATTTTCCTCCATTTTTCTTTACCTAACCTCCCCAAACTTAAAGTTTCAGATCTCCATGGCATGGGCGAGGCCGAGATCTTTCCAACGGTGTCAGATTTGCAATATTTCGAGCCCTGAGTCGAAAGATATGCCCCTTCGAAGTTTGTATCGGGTCCGTACAACAGAGCAGGGAAAACCAGTTTGAAAAATGGGCCCCCTCTTTAATATGGGACACATGGTTGGCTGGCGCATGTCTGAGGGCAGCCTCTGTATCTTGCTTTTGGAATGGCGTGGGGCTGACACGTGGCTTCATCCACTGGCCTGCTCAATTTCTATATTTCTCGGCTAAGTCCTTTGCTCGGCGGGGTCATATTCCTTGACCGGGGACACGCGGTGGTCTGACGCTTGTTTGAGAACCCTCTCTCTATTCAACTTTGAGTTAGCACCGTGTGGACACTTGGCACTCTCCGTCGGCCTGCCACTATGCATTGACTATTCAACCCGACTCTGTCCCCTTCGAAGAGACTGGACGCGTGGAGGCTCTGCGCTCACTTGAAACTCCCGATCAAGATTTTTCCTTTGAAGGAGCATCGGGTTGACACTTGGAAGCCTCCGCAGGATTTTGGAATTTTCAACGATTTCCTTCCTACCTTTTTGGACCCTGGGCTACATGGTGAACTGGCGCTTGTTTGAGCCTCCACATTTGGATTCAACTTTGGAGATGCGCCGCTCCGACATGTGGCTCTCTCCACTAATACTTCTATACTTAACCCTTTTTTAGGCCCGCCCTTGTCTGCCTTTTGACCTCTGTTGACCATTTGATACATGGAGGGCTGGCATGAGTTTGAGTCTTCACCTTGGGGGTCCTTCTCAGATTTACGCCGAGCTGACACCTGACACCTTCCTGCTTAGCCAAAGACTTTTCAACGGCCATGCAACTTTTGGGAGCCTTGGACATGTGGAATCCTGGCGCTCGTTTGAAATTCCTTTCTTGGATTCACCCTTGGAGAAGCATCGTTCTGACACGTGGCTTTCTCCGCAACATCCTCCATACTTAGCCAATTTTTGGACTCATTCCTGAAGTGTTTTGAGCCTGAAGACTTCAGATCTTCGTCGTTTCTTCCTTTTCTTGCTCCTGGCTTCTCTTGTGACGCTGCTCCGACACATCTGACCCTGTTGTTCTATTTCTGAGCCTACCTGAAACCTGTAGAATGGATTTAAGGCCCGGATCTACTCGACAGAGCCATCTTTCTAGATTTCTCCTACACGTTGTTGTTTGATTTTCACAGGCCCTCCACTTCCATTATAGAGTCCCCCTGCAATCTGTTTGCAGGAACCAAACGTGATTTCTCAGGTTCTTTCAGTGTGGGGTTGCTCTGATCCAATATCTTTCCCGGGGGAAAAATATGGATAAGCTTTTACACTATTTGCGTAGCTCATACACTGTTTTATACATGCATGTTTGTTTTTTACTAACACTTGTTTTTGGTTAGTCATCTTTGTTTGTGGGAACCTTGGTTTCTACCAAGCACTTTCCTTTCCCCCTACAGGGAAGAGTTTCAGAGTGCATGTGGTTAGTCCTCTTTTGGGGCCAAATTTTTCCCTATCAATGACATTGCAGGTCGCCCCCATAGAGGGGGGCATCATTTGTGATTTTACTACATACTACACAGAGGTTCTACACTAGTTCAACTCAATTATATACAACGATTGGATTCTGACTAGTCTAAAAACCTCATACATAGTGGATTTTACAGGAAATGGTTGTCCTTAGCATTTTGGGAAGCAGTTACAGGCTTGGAGGTTATAGTGGGTGTGCCTCCTTACAATACTTTGGCTAGTGGCATCAGATCACCCAAAAAACTAGGACGTATAGATATCTCTTCACACACATTTAGAGAAGTAGTTATAGGAAGGAAAATAATGCAGCTTCATCCATACACTTTTTCATCCATGATGGCGAGATATCTGAAGTACATGATATCCTTCTAAAATCTCTTTCTTGACATGAATCAGGTGCATATACTCCATTTACACTTCTCTATTTACAATTTTTTATTTCCGTATTTTAAATTTACACACTTTCACATGAATCTTTATAATTACATTTTTACATATGCACACATACATATTTGACAACTTGATCATTTTCTCATTGCAGGTCCGATCGTATGAGAAACAAGTAGTCAAATGGGGGGAAACAAAAAAAAACAATGGTGTCAGCAACAACACTTCACAGAATAACACACCATAGTACATTACACACATCATCAACTACATGCATTTCCTCCCTAGGTTCACTCTCATCACTTCTTTGTGCATTTTCATCTTTAGTTTCCATGCTCCACCATATTTTTGTCATTCCACACTTTTTCTATTCCTTCGGCGTGTTATCTACATCACTCTACATTGGCATAAGGTACGCATCTCTATATACTTTATGTTACCTAGCTTTCCACTCTCTAACATAAAATGGGGGCAAATGTAGTCACAAAATCATGCACTTTAGATATTATTTATCTTAGTTTCGTACTACTATTTAGAATGTTCTTGAGTGAAGAAAGTAATAATTAACCCTCGTCTTTTGGCCATATTGTTTTATTTTATTTCACCATTCTCAACATTTTAAATCCATATACCCATTCTATTTCGGTTTTCTTCCATTATTTTTTCCTCCATTGGGGCACCCATGCCAGTACTGGGGCGCCCATGGGCACCCTGGTCCCACCATGGGCACTCCGATCCTTGTTGATATTTCTTGTCACTTTTTTGGGCTTTTTCTAGCCATATCTACTTCTTATCTTTTGGTAGTTGGCCATTTCAGGGTTAATTACAAAATTAGACGAAGAGAACCCTATAAATATAAAGTTATGAGACCATAATGAGGGACCAAACACTAGTCAATACTATCATCCACCTAGAGTTGCATCCATGTATTAAATTAAAGATCACTTGCATCTACATAGCTCCATCACAAGTAACAAGGCTAGGACATCTGCATCACACATAACATAGGGGAAGATTTTATTCTATTATATGCACACATTATATTACATTTTCTACATCTAGTTATTACTCGCTACTTCAAAAATTGTGAATGACAATAGAGCACGTAGGGAAAAAATTACACACACTCTCACCAAAAACACATTTAGGTCTAAAATATAGTGCAACGCTTAGATAGTAAGCCCAATGTTGTGGTAATCTTAGGTCAGTACAACCCATTCATTTGAATTCTTATTTTTTAGGGTTTTGATACTTCTTATGGTATTTTTCAATTCTTTTCACCATCTTGGATTATTGGAAACATTCAATAGGCTATAGGGAATCTGATGTGACACACAACGAGGGATTCAAACCATCTGCCAAACCTACAAAGATCAGTTCTAGAGATTTTACACAGACCAGGGCGTCCATTTTTCAGACCAGAGCACCCATAGGTGCCCCAGTACTTCTACAGGAACTCCAATCTAGATAGATACTCTATATCCATCCTTTTTGGAGCTTCTGCACCCATTTTTTCCTCTTTCCTATTCCTCCAGTCATTTCTGCAACACAGTCCCACAAAATCATCAAATCAGTTGAGTTCTTTCCTCTTCTCTCTTGCACATTAGGGTTAATATATCCTTTTGCATAGTTTCTTGGATCATTTACATACTTATTTACTACATTTACATGTTGTTCTAGATTATATTAACTATAGTATATACCCTACATATTCGTCATTTTAGTTAATCAGTGGGCCCCACTTAAAAATGCCTTCTTCTAGAAAGTTTCAGTTTGTGGAAAAGTTATCCATTGGACCTATTAAATAATTTAGCATTTATAGAAGAATGTGAGTTTTAATTCATTTCCATGATGGTTTTAGATCATGGTTGAGCCTTTAGGAGTTCAAGTGTTCCCTATTTTTGAGGACTAGTTTTTGAGCAGTTTTTGGCAATTTGGAGCAGTCTAGATGCAAACTAGTTTTGGAGGTGCTAAAAATTATTTTATGGCTTGGTTTGAGTTTTATTATGATACTGAGATCAATATATTTTCTATGGTATATCATAATTTGGTTTTTGATGATATTTTAGCAAGTTATGTCTTGTTTACTAAATAATAGTTTTTAGGGTGCTTGGTTGTGCATCCTCTTGAGAGGCTTCATGAGGAGAGATGGATTTTTATGTTCATGGTTTCTGGAGGTTTCTATAAGATTATATAACATATTATAAGTTTTGATCGATGATTTGGTGATTTTTTTGTGGTCTAAAACATTCCTATGATGACAAGTTTCTTGTTTTGAGGTTTTATGAATTTTTGTGTCCTAATGGAGGCCTAGATTGTTCTAGGTGATGTTGGAGACCTACTTGGTCACTATGGGTGATATTTTATGATTTTATTATGTTTTGGGGTGTTTTTTTACTCTATGATGGCTGAACCAGGTTATTTTTGATAAAGAAATAAGTATAAATGCAAATTAGAAGGTTTATTTGAGCTAGTTGAAAGAGTGGATGAAAAGTGTGAGTTAGAGGGTTGTTTGAGGAAGGTGATGAAGGTCCTTGTGATATTTTTGGGAGGGAAATGATGTAGTGATGTTGTTCTATAGAGATATTCAGATATAGGTGATCTAGGAAAGATGGGTGGAAATTGGATTTGAAGGAAGAGGTTCTTGGGTATGGAGGCTAGAGAAGTGTTTTGAGGCAAGGATAGAGGAGAAGAGTGAGCTTCATAGAGTCATCATCAGTTGTGTGAGAAAAAATTCATAGATGGAATAAATTTCAGATGTCTTTTTTTGGTATTGAGTCATCTATGGGGTTGGTGCTCTCCTTGTAGGGGTTGGTTATCCTTGTAGGGTCAATGCTCTACTAAACTAGGGTTTGGTGCTCCTTATGGGGTTGGTGTCTCACTAAATAAATATCTTATGATGTGTAATATTCATAGGATTCCATTATGATTAGTAATATATGTAGTTTAATGGTTTTTCTTCCCCTTGAGGTTTTTCTACTTAAATCTTGTGTTCATGTGTTCTTATACTCTCATGGTGCTATGCTCATGTGTTTGGTTTGTCATTTCCTAATCTATATGTTGATGTATGGTTGATGAATGCATTGAATAATTGATGGATGTAAATGTCAATGGAATGAATTTTTTAATGGATCACTGATTCATCCCCCCTCTCAGTGATTATGCTTCCAATAATTTTATCAAAGAAGGACCTTTGAAGCAATATTAACAAGCTTAAGGTGATCCTATGAAGCACAAGATGAATAATGAATTGAGGAAAGAGTGTCAAGAATTGAATATCAGCTGTCAAAGAAAGATGCATAAATCATCAAAGATTCTTAGAATTCAGTTAGAGGGTGTAATTGCAATTTTGAGGAACAAAGGAAGATGAGTGTGACCAATTGAAGTCCAAACCATGTGAGGTTAGTATGTATGATACAGTTGACATATAAAGAAGATTGCGGTATACCTAGAAGTAATATTTGTATTCCATAGAAATGAGAACATCAATTTGAAGCATTAATCAAGGGGTATGAAGTCAAATCATCAAAGAAATGAGATTCAAGCTGAAGGATCTGTCGATTGAACACTTTGGAGACCAAGGAAGAATAGTCTGTAAAGATTAAGGAAGAGATAGAAAACCCTAAAAGGCTAAAGATGATGATTACACAAGGTATATGAAACTGAGTATGAGGTCCTTTGAAGGTAGAGTTTGAGCAGGTGTCTAGCAAGTTGAAGATTCATATGAGAAGATTTTAGAAAATCACTAATGACCATAGATGATATTTTTGAGTAGTTATAAGGTCTTTAGGTGATAAAACAAACCTAGGTTTCATTGGAAACCACAAAAAGAGCATTGAGTTGATGATAAGTGATCTACCAAGACATGAAGTTGGTCATAGTTCAAATGAAGATCAAAAGAAGGATGCAAGTGCAAGAAAGGTCAATATCAAGAATTCAAAATCAATGAGACAACCAAATGCATCCATGAGGTATACAAGTTTTCATGGTTATTGTTATCCTTGACAATGATTTTGGTCATAGGGAAAGGTATTGGAAGAAGGTTTTTCAAGAAAGTGTGTATCCTATGGAGCAATGGAAGGAGATCACAAGCAATCATCAGTCAAGAAGCATGCATGAATGTTTTTTGCTATAATTGTCACCAAGCCTAGGTCACATTGCTAAGGTTTTCGTTTTTCATTATGATCATCAAGGAAGGTCAAGAAGGTTTGTTCTCCCAAGATTCAAGAAAGTATGGATGCAAAGTCAATTAATAAGTCAAAGAAAATAAAGGTTCAATGATGTTAAGAATCCTAATCATGCAAATGAGGTCTAGGAAAGAGTCTGAATCTGTCAATAGTCAGAATCCAATAAATAATGTGTAAATGACTAGTTCCTATCTATAGCAAAGTCAAGAAGGTAATGTTGTTCCATGATAGTGAAAACCATCCAGGTGTTGAATAAATTCATGTGTGTTTGACAAAATTTTCTGGTGTCAAATGAGGATAATATTGGTCATCCTATCAAGTTTGAGTTGCTCTATTTAAGTCAAGGAGGATCCTAAATATTGATTGTCATAAATATCAAGGACGTAAGTGGATATGTTGTTAATTATCTGTGAGACAAGAAGGTCATGGTGCTCTAGGCCCTAAAAGTGAACTATAAGTATTGTCTTAATTAGGATTGTTTGAGACAAATGCAGGTCATGAGTTTGCTAGCTATCTTCGAGAGTTTGATTAAATTAATTGTATGTGTCATGAAGTATGAGTGTCTTGTCATAAGCCTATGGTGTAAGTTTTGAGGTTGTCCCAAACAAGGATTGTTGTTTTATTTCATGAGTGCATCAGGTCACTATTTAAGTCAGACTATTGAAAGGTTGCAAGATATAAGGCTTGTAAGTATCATGTAGACTATGCAAAGTATGATTGTGTGACTAATCAATGAAGAAGTTGACATGTATCAAATCATGATGTATGAATGTAATAAGAAGATTACCCCAAAGGGTTGTGTATCATAGTATGGTGGAGATTGCTTGGAAAATCATGAAGGTTATATGTGCTCCTAGATGAAAATGGAGTTTATCAAAAGGAATACTAGAAGAAGGTTCTTAGAGTAGATGACATATCTAGATTGGTAAGAGTTTGAGTTATAATATTGATGACCCATGGTATGTAGAGTTTTGAAAGGATCTACATTCTGAGTTGTATGAAGGTTATGTTGAAGTCATATTATAGTCCCTGTGAGACAATAAATATGGAATTAATGTATCAAGAGTCATGATAGAGTTTGAAAGAAGATCCAAAAGGTCTATTATGAAGGAAAGTTGTGTTATTTAAGATCATGATAGAGATGCTATGTTTGGATTGTGAAGATAAGATAAAGGAGATTGTATGTTGAGCTTGAAAGGTGTATTACATGGCAAGTTGTGAAGTAGGTATGATAATTTCTTGGAATGTTGTCACAATATGAAGGTATGGGGTTATGCATGATATATTTGAAGGAAAAAATTAAGAAGATTGTTTGAAGAAATCATGTCAATTGGCAGGTATCAAAACTATGTGTTTACAAGTAGAGATCATGTTATGAAATATAAGTTAAGTGAAATGAAATATAGTTGAAGAGGCAAGTGTGCTTTTAAAGATCTATGAGGGAGATCTTGTCAAAGTTTATATATTTGCATGAAGTGAATCTTGTATCAATAGGTTGAAGAATGTTTGTAATATCCAAGGACCTATATTCATAAAGAGTTTTTTGGTCAACTATAAGGTTCAAGATGATATGATGCCTTATTTAAAGCATGTTGCAAGTGTCATGAAGGACCTGACATTTAGATAAGTTTTCAGTCAAAGAAAAGATGAGTAATGTCTGATGTTCATCATGGAGATATATTTGGGTTGTAAAGTTCTGACAGAGTTGAAGGCATGAAAAGGTATTGATTTATCATGTGTTTCAAGTAGGAGTAATCATAGGTTCAAACTGGTCTAAGTAAGGAACATTAATAGGTCACAAGTTATGATATCCAAAAGTCCTCCATATGAGGTTTGATCATGAAGAGAAATTGGACAAAGACTTATATGGTATGCATAATGAGTCTATTACCATGGTGTCAAGAGTCTCTGGTTCAGTATGCATGTGTATTGAATAATGGGTTTCTATATTTTTTTGCTGAAGGTTGGTATCACTAGGTTTGAAAAACTGCAGTCATGAACCTAAAATTTGGTCATCAAGGGAAGATATGATACAAGTTTGTATAAGTGCATGAAGACATGGAGGTGAAAGAATGGTCAGTATCTTGGACATAAAAGTGTATGAATTTGTGTAAGGTCATAAAGGTATGTACTTTGATTATGATGTAATTGAAAATGGTATTGGTGTCTTTGAGGCATTTTGGGTCAAGTACATGTCTAAGGAGTGTTTCAGAGTCCCAATCAATGTTTTGAAATTTTTTGTTATACAATTGGTTCTCAGTCATGAGATCTTGAATAGGTTTACAAGGATGGTACAGGTTTGTGCATGATCTATGTCAGTCTTGATGTGTTGGTTTAGTTCTTAAGTGCTCCTCGAAGAGTAGTATGATGTATCTGAAGTTGAGAAAGTAATGACTTGGTCAAGTGATGACTAATTGAAGATATGTTGACCAGTTCAATCAAAGATCATAAAGTAAATGTTTAGTCCACTATGATGAATATCAGGGTATGATGAGAAGCTATGAGAGAATAAAGTGTATGTTCTAGACAAGGTAAAGGACAAGATATCTGAAGGTGTATAATGAGAATGAGTGTCTAAGGTTTGCAGTGTGTCTGTAGAGTCCTGAAAGTAAAATCTGATTGAGGATGAAAAGACTTAAAATTATGACAAGTATGATTGATGGATTGAAGATATTTTGAAGTTGACTAATGTTCATGGAATCAAAAAGATCAGTAGACAAGATGCTTGAAGGCAACATGGAATGGAGATTCTTAAAGTTCCATCAAGTTAGTATATGATAATGAGGTATGAGTTTGTAGATATCTTAGGGGGAGCTTTCATAAGAATAAAAATATGTTGGTATCAAGTGTATATAGGTGAAATTAGGTGCTCCTATATCTCAAAGTAATTATTTTTGCAAGAAGATATGAAGAATTGAACTTTCATGGAATGTTTCGATGAGCCCTAAACAAGGTATGATAAGATCACTCTTGAGCTATAAGAAGTTCATACAGATGGTCTTTGAAAGAAGGATTAATGAGCTTGTAGCTCCATTGTAAGGTACAGAGCCATCTAGTAGGAACATGATGAAGAAGTCAAATGAGAAGTTCCATTATCTCAGAAGGATTTTGGTATGTCTAAAATTAAGAGGGAAATGGTTAATAAGTCCTTGAAGAATGATGAGATCTGAGTGCTTCCCCAATTGATATGATGGTTTGAGTTGACAAGAAAAGAATGGCATGAGTAGATGAAATTATGATATTATATGGTTGTTAGTAATTAGGGTGAGCTCTGAATTGGTAAAAATAATGTGTAAGTATTGTTTTGCAGAAGTGTTTTCACTTAAACAATCAAGAAATAATGAGTGTAAAGTACATGTTAGGTGAGAAAGAATGAAGTTCAAGTAGAATGTGTCAAAAGCCTTTAAGCCTGATGACTAAGAGGGAGCCATGAAGTTTTCAAGAAGGATGAGCTTGTAAAGGTCAGAGGGGAAAATTTGACTAGATAGTAGAAAAAATCTTGAGTAAAAATAAAGGTTAAGTATTGTAAGATGTATCATCTCAGGGGGAGAATGTGAGTAAGGATATTCAAAGTATGCTCATGAAGACAGGTTGGTATGAAAATAAGTTGTAGTTGTTGGCTCATTGAGAAGGTAAGAGGTTGATTAGTTTTTTCATTGCATTGAATGGTATGATGTGTTTGGTCTATTTGAATCATTTTGGAAGTAAGAAATGTTTGATAAGGTCTAAGTCATATGTTGGAAGGTCATGCATGTGCTTGAGGGGGAGCTATGTTGATCTCTGTCTCTATGAGTCAAAATCAGTGATGAAGAATTTCAAGTTGACCTTGTCATGTTTGGTTAATGTTTCCAACCAAGTGGAGAGCCCTTTGTGTTGTAAAAAAGTGGTTATTTCAGAGGTATGTTTTCTTTTCATTAATGTCAAAAGGGGGAGAATAAGTTGATGACATGTGTTTCCTTAGGGGGAGAATATTGTTTTTAGTGTGTTTTTCCATTAATAGGTTTTCCATCAATGAAAAAGGGGGAGATTTTTGGCATAGTGTTGTCATTGATGTCAAAGATAATGTTTTCAATTTCTTATTGAGTTGTCATTGATGTCAAAATGAATGTATGGAACATGAAGGTTGATTTGTCTCAAGTTGAGATTGCTTGGTCCTAGTGATTCTTGAGTCATGGTGTCTTGAGAATTTTAGTAATGAGTGGCTTATAGTGACTAAAAGGTAGTGGATGGATGTTGATAGAGTGATCGTCATGACAGTATGATGAAGGTCATTACAGGTGTACAAGGTATTCCAAGGTGATGAGGAGGTCAAATTTGGTGAAATAAAGACATGTTTTAAGGTGCTTGTTTATAAGGTCATACAGAGCAGAATGAGGTATGATATGGTGAAGTAAATCTTGTAGCTATTTTATATGCATGGTAACGAGCATGGGTAATCCTGAATATGATGTGTTAGGACACTCACAAGTGTCTTACAGAGTGTAGGTACATGTGTTTGATGTGGTTTTCTAGGTTTGTTCTAGACCTAATCCTTAAGAGAACATTCCCTAGTGAAGTGAGTTGGACTGTTTCTGAGAATGGTTCATAGTAAAAGTGAGAATTGGAGAGTGTGTGGTAAGGTTGATATGATGGTTTGGTCCAAATTTTAGGTGCTGGAATTGAAGGTTATGTAAGATTATTGAGTTTTTTACTAAAACTGAGTTGTGAAAGGTGAGATTTTAAGGCTAAATTTTGACTTTCTGATGCTCATTGGAGAGTGTGTGATTTTCATGGGGACCCAAGCTCCTAGGGAATATTTGAATAGGTCTATTATGAATATTTTCCAAGTGGAATGAGGTCTTTTTATCATCATATTTTTATGAACAATCGTTAAGAAGGTAAACAAATTTTAAACCCTCATCAAAACCTAAGCTTGTAAAAACTTGGGAGAATTGATGGTTGTAGAAGTCCATAATTGATTCCTTTTGAAAATGTGATAATTGGATGTTGTAGAGGACTCCTTATATATTTATGTTGATGTATTTAGAGATTTTAGGTTGTATGTGGGACCACTTAAAAATGCTTGTTTCTGGAAAGTTTCAGTTTGTGGAAAAGTTATCCATTGGACCTGATGACTAATTTAGAATTTATTAGAGTCATGGAAATTTTTACTTCATTTCCATGATGGTTTCATATCATGGTTGAAAACTTTAGGAGGTCAAGTGTGCCCTATGGATTGGTTTGAGTTTTATGATGATAATGATATCAAAATATTTCCAATGGTAAAATGACTCACAAGTTCTCTAACTAGATTCTAAACCCCGATCTAGATAAATCTAAGCCTATGTGAGTTAGTTGTTTCTCATCCTAACTACCTCCTTTTCTCTAAAAAAGAAAATGTATTCAAATGGTGAGAGGTTAGTGAGTATTAAGAGGATTATTAGTGAAGGGAAGAAACTTTTTTTTCATATCTATATGGCTCAAGAAGTATTTTACTCCATTGATTTGATAAAAAATGAGAAGAGCTTCTTTTTAGTAAAACTTGTGTATTAATGAATGTATGTGGAATTACCAATGAATATTATTGGTTTATAGTTTTTTGAATGTTCTTACATGAATTATAAATATATAAAATAGGTTTTTTAAATGTGTGAATGAAGTTATTTAAGGGGATGGAATAGTCTCTAAAGTTACGTTTCATAAAATGAGGTAAGTAAATTGTTTGTAGTATTTCCTTGTGTGGAAACATGATAAAACATGAATAAATGGAATTTTTAAATCCATGGATAAGGGTTTAAAATTGGTAGTAACCTCTGTGGCATGGTCCATAAACATATTCAAAATTAATTTTGAATTTTGCATGGGTGGAATTTGGGAGATAATGATGACATAATTTTTTCTAATGAGAAAGTATGCACAATTGTTTGATGTAATGTCTGATAAAAAAAAGTCATAACTTTTTGAACGCCATAATGAAAAAATGAACAAAATTTAGAAAATTTGTTCCTTGTAGAGAATACTATAAATGTATAATTTTTTTTAATACAATTGGCCTTGTGCAGAAAAATGATATGCATGATAGAAAGTTTTTGCAGACCGTTTGGTCTTGAGAACACTAGGATGGCAGTTTGAGCAAGATAAGTGAATAGTGATGTTTTTTGATATTTGTGAATCAATTTTATGATTGATATAACATTTATTCTAGGTGAAAAAACAAGGTACATGTATTGGAAGATTCCTTGAAAGATAAATATCCCAAAATTTGTTGGTTTGAGCCAAGAAGTTAGTAAGAATGATGAAGGACAGTTTTGGTCTAAATGAGGAAGATTAATTTTTCTTTTAGTTATGAATCATTGATGAAGGTGAAATTAGCATGGAATGATGTTTTGTATATATGCGTATAGATAAAATGAAGTGTTATTTGAAGGCCATTTAAGGGTGGAATAAGTGAAAATTTTGCATATTAAAATCCATTTTAGGCATGATAAAGGTCCTCTTTTGTTGAGTGTATGGTGAAGTTTTTTTTTTGAAATTTCATAGTTTGAATGAATTAATGAAGAATATATTTTTTCTACATCATGGAGTTCATTTCAGATGGATTTTAGTGGTTCAAATTCATCTATGAGGTTGGTGCCTCTTTGTAGGGTTGGTGCTCCTTCTAGGGTTAGTGTTATACTAAACTAGGGGTTGATGCTCCTTGTGGGGTTCAGTTAGTTTTCTTCCCCTTGAGGGTTTCTCACTTAAATATTGTGTTCATGTGTTCTTGTGCTCTCATGGTGTATGCTCATGTGTTTGATTTATCATTTCCTTATATGTATGTTAGTGTATGGTTGATTAATGAATTGAATAATTTATGGATGTAAATGTTAATGGAATGAAAGTTTTAATGGCACATTGATTCACCCCCTCTCAATTTTTGTGCTTTCAACATATGGATCAGTTCATATAAACTGGAACGAGTCCACATATTATTATTCTATGTGGTAATTATAATGAAATGACATAATAAGATATTGGATAATAAATATTCTTAATCAATGAGGTTATAATATTAATGTTTATAGTTTATATTATGAAATCCACCTTATAAACATATCTTAATGAAACTTCTTAATCATATAAAAACATTAAGTCCATTGGTTTCTATATACAACTAGCCTAATATGACTTAGAAATTTAGACAATAACTGGTCATTTTACTATAAGAACTAGAAAGTTCATAATTTATGCTATCAATAATGGAAATGATCTATCTAACAAATCATATTTATGAGAGTTAAAATTTTTAAGGTTGCAAAAAATAAATCATAGTCCAATTAGATCCTCAATCAACTGTAAAGCTAATGAAGTAATTCTATCTTAGAGACCATTTTTGAGTTTAATACACATATATATTATCAATTTTTTACAAGAAAATCTACAATTCCGTGTAAGGATTCATTTAATTGTAACATAAGTCAAGAAAAATGTCTAGTCCTAAGAAGGGAAAGAGATTTCATCAATAATAAAAAAAGTAATCATCAACTGTCTTATGTACATATTAGAAATAAATAATAGGAGACATAAACCTTTACTTCCTAATAATACCCCCAAATAACTCAAAAAATTCATGATTAGTTATCACAAAATAGAGACATTGTTCATATATATCAACAAAAATAACGCAAATATTATTCTCCACTGAAATAAATATACATACAACATGAAATGGTCATTTCCTTCATGATTTTTAATAGTAAATGGAGTCTGAACACTATTCCTAAAATTACCATATTTAAAAATTGAAAGAAATAATAAACTAAAAGGTGAAGCTCTAATTTAAATTTTACATAACCTTCCTCTTTTCAAGTTTTTAATCACCCAACAAAATACTGCCAGAGTTAGGCATTCACGCTATTAGCTCCAAACCATTTATACTTGCAGATCTGAGACTATTCATACTTCTTGCTCAAGACCATGTATTTCTCATAATACTATATATTTCTCATTCATTATATATTTAACCTGAATGAAAATGGACATCTATCCATTATAAAAACAACATTTAAACTATTCCTAAATAGAAAAAAAATGTACATAAATAATCCCATAACTCCCAACAACTATTTTCCTAAGTTTTAAAGCCACATAAAAAAGAGTAAATAAATCCAATACATCCATGAGAGAGAAGATTACATGAAACAAAAAACAATCCATACTTTTATAAAAACTAGACTCCCCCATAAGTGGACCCAATTTTTTAAACAATAGCCCAAAAATCCATTTAATCCAGACACTCAACAGGGTTTTTATCTCCACCATTTATTTATAAAAAAAATAATGATAACAACAATTCTCTAAGGATCTGTAAAACTAATCAAGTTTGTTATTATTTCACACTAACTCCTTATTTAATTTTGGAGATCTTACAGAATAATTCAAAACAAAAATGTATGTAGTTACATCATTATAATAACAATAAATAATAAGACTAGAAAAACCCATTCTTGCATATTTTTCCTGCAAACTTCTCTTCATTTTTTCCAAGTTGAAAACATCAAAATACTACGTTTTTCATTAAATATTTCAACATCATATTTAAAAAGAAAAAAACCATAATATCCGTAGATATTAACAATGAAATATCCATGGAATAGTCGCCAAAATAACTATTCTTCTAAAAACTCCATGCACAAACCCCCAAATATAGATCCAAAGACAACTGAATGAAAATGAAACATTGAGATTACTTGCATGACCTAAATTCTCAAGGAAGATAACATTTTCAAATGCGTCCCTATTTTCTGTATTAATTTCACACCAAACCTCCTTAAATGACATGCCACTTCATGGCTTATCATCATCAAAAATCCCATTTAAACCATAAAATATATTTAACATCTACTCCAAAATGCCATGCAACTTAGGTTTTAACCTTAGTTTTATAAAAACTTTAAAACCACATATCCCACGCTTGTGGGGTGGGTCAAATCTCCACATTACATACTTTCATTAACCAATTAACAATTCCACATAACAACCAAACTAAACTCCATAAACACATATCATAAGTGGTCTCAATGAGCAATAATATGCCAACAATGCTAACGACACACACACACACACACACACAAAATTATTAATTCATTAAATCCTCACCAAACAATCCTTTATAAGAAAATTAATAACAAAAAACAAATTAAACACTCATTAGCAAGGGGGGTGTTAATATCCTGTAACAATCACAATTCACAATGCCTAGCGAAAAACTCCATGACATATTTCTAACATTTGAAAGATCAAAATTAACTAGTAAAAACTATTCACGATACCTATTGCCTTCGTAATGGCAAAGCGGTAAAAAAATAATTCTTGCTAAAATAAATATCCATAAAATGTTTAAAATTTTTATAACAAAATATTAATAATTTAATAAATGAATTTAAGTAAATCTGGGATGTTACATGCAGAGTTAGGGACAGTTGAGATAAAACATTATATTATTAGTATCCAGGCATACATTATTTAATGGTATGGATGAGAAAGGTTCAAGTGACAACTTGGAGTCAAACATGATATTCCCGTGGGAGAGCAATGGTATTTATAGGTAACATGAGAGACCTTAGCGTTTTGAGCCATGCATAAGGATGAGCATAACAAGGGACAATTTTGGAGGATTATTAACACATGTATGGTATGAAAGAGAAGAAATTGTGGACCCTAGTGTATCATTGGAGTATGTCAACTTCGTACGCAACTAAAAATACCTTTTCATGTGACCATTCCATAGGTAGCTATGGTAGTAGGTTTAGCAACAAAAATGAGGGGTGCACTACAAAGAGAGATACAAGAGAGGGGGATGTCGATAGGGCCATGGAAATTATTCAGAAGTAATTATATAGGCACATGATATACATGGTATATAGGTATAAGGTATACATGTACAAGGTATAAAGTTACCAATACAGGCACATGATGTACATGGGTTTCACCACCAAAGGTACCTAGTCTAAGTGAAGGTGGAGAAGATGTAGATGGAGATGATGGATGGGGATACAAATGATAGGATGACATGTGGAGTTATATTCTAGTAGTACGACCTTTAGGGATGTAAAGTAGTAGAGTTACAAGCTACACATGCATAGATAGATAGCGTTATATGGTAGAGAGACGCCTCTCTGGTTATAGGTCACACATTATAAATGCATTTATAACAAAGGACATATGAGAGGGATCAATTATCCTTATAGATACAATAGTGATAGTAGAGAGAGAGACAACACGATGCGTAGCCAAGGCCAGTGGGATGTGATACCTACTAATAGAGTTAGTGACAACTACAAATGATGTGGGTTATTATATAACATTATATGAGGCAGTTGTCCCAGAGAGCTAGAGAGTTCTAGGATATAATTAGAGGATAAGGATGAGGTCAGGGAGGCCAACTAGATCACATGGGCTATTAAGATCCTTTAGATCAGTTCAGATGTCACCACAAAGGAGAGGAGGATATGGATCAGGTATTCCATGAGTGGGAGAGAGTCATGAATTAGTCAATGTATTATGTATATGTATAATTTTTGGTATACACCTCATGATGAAGGCATATATTCTTGTATAGATGTTAATTGAAGAATTGTGATGTATATTCATGTATATGAATCTTTTATTTTGACCTTGTACATGGACATGTTATTGATGTATATAGATGAGGATTGGTTTATTTTGCACATTGTAATTTATTCATGGCTGGATGTTTATTTTATTTTCATTATTTATAGTAAAATGGTATGGTAGATATGATATTGATGATGATATGATTGATTTTTATCGTAGCATGAGCTTCTATTAATATATCGATATTTAAGAAAAAACCTATTTTTCTATTGCACAACATAGTTTACATAATGATTATTAAACAACCGTTAAAATTAACTTATTATGTGCATAAGATAAACACACAAACAAAATAAAAGGAAAAAAAGATACAATAAACCCAATATTCACAATAGATGTATACACCATGGCTATAAATTAACCAATATGTTAACAAAATTACTTTTAATTGGTCGAAATAAATAAAATATAAAATTAAAAGTAAACCCAATATACACAGTAATAGTATGCCCCATGGATATGGATGATCCAAGATGATTAAAACTATGTGTAATTGGTTGTAAAGAAAATTAAATGATAAAAATTAAAGAAAAACCCCAATATACACAGTAATAGTATGCACCATGATTATGAATGAGCCATGATGATAACAACATATGCGTAATTGGTGTAAATTAAAGCATAACAAAAAATGTAACACCAACCTGAAATAAAGACAATTAACTATACCTGTAATGTGTTCCACAGTGATGATTGAGAAGATTTGGATTCCCCACAAACAAGGAGACATGAAAGGGAACTAGATCATACTAAAGATTGGGTTCCTAATGAAACTCTTGTTGGATCCAAATTGAGGATTTAATCTAAGATTAAATGGGTCATTTCCTCAAAGCAAGGATGCATGCAAATGAGAAAATGTGAGCTGATGTTGCCCCAAATGAGGATATACGTGAGGGGATATGATGTGCGTTTGACTTCCCCCCAATAAAGGATATGTACAAAGGGGTAAGATGATTGTGGTTTGAAAAATTACAACATAGTTTTGGAAACGATCAATAGGATATGTAGTATGGTTTTGTTGAGTTGTGTTGATGTTTTTGGGTTGTTTTTTTTATTTTTTTTTGTATTTTTAATTTACTAAATATTTTTGGATATTCGAATACTTTTGAGATTTTTTTTGGTTTTTTGAGAAACTTTGCAGCTAATCTATGTTTTCTAGTTTATACATTCATTAATATATTGAAGAGCTCTATGATGACCAAGGCACTGAATAATAATGAACATAAGATTTCTTGAGGTACTCAACTTCTTGTAAACGTCATGCTAAGACATATAGAAACAAAGGATAGAAATGTGGCTTGTGGTCCTGATGAATGGAATGTCTAAGCGTATGCCAGTGTCGTTTGACTGCCTCGAATTCTTCATCCAAGGTAAATATTTGTCTAAGAAGCTTCGTTCTTGGACATACCTAAATCTCTATAGACGTAAGGATAACTCTTGAGTCAACGTTGATCTATCTAGATAGGTTGAAGTTGGGCTGAATCATCCGTGGGAAATGCACCAGTATCTCTCATGATGGTCAGTGCTATTATAAGGAACTGTCATACACATAAGCGAATGAGATTGGATGAGGCTATACCTGAGGATATAAAATGAGTCAATTCCGAAGGTTGGCTTGTTTAGCAGCAGAGTTGCATGAATTTGTTCAGCTAACTGTGATTCGGTTGGAATTACTTTATTTGTTGTAGGGCTATAACAAAGTTGATTCTAATACACTTTCAAATGATCGAAGGCAATAAGCATGTTTTCATCCAGGAGGTGAAAGACCTCTTGTCTAAGCTCAACTATCTATATTGGTCTGGATGTCACTAGTCCACTATAAGAGGAACGAGGACACAATGATGGGAGCTTGTCCTACTCTACGTGGAAAAACGTTTCCGTTGAGTATCGTCCAACAGTGTTATAGAAAAATGGTAGTTGTGTTGTTCTTGTTTGTTTGTGTTTGGAAAGTAAGAGACTTGCTGATTTTGTGTTGGAATGTGACTTGTGTTGGAAGGTAAATGAATGGTGTTATGAAGGACAATGCGAATTATACTTTGTGAATGACTATATGAAATTTGTGCTGAAAATAGGGCTGTCGATATCTTTATTTTCAGTGTTTTTGATGTTAGATAAACGGAAATATAATTTAACATACTGTTGGAAATTAACAGCTGGAAGTTTTCTTTTGAGTTTTCATGATGCAATTCAACGCGAAAGATGGAAATCAAACTCACATATATGTTATTTTTTATCCATTTTTCTCCTTAGTTCAATGAATGAAAGGAGGGCTATTCTAAATGATAAAAACACAAATTAACTTATTCAAATCTGGGCGCATTCAGGCAACTAATTCTTTAACATTTAAAAGTGTTTTCTACTCCTCTAGGTAATGTGTACATGCAAAGTAGAATGAATGATTTGAATGATATGAAAGGTATTTTAACAAACTGTATGCCCCTACGAGGCTTATGAAAGGTATTTTAACAAACTACATGTCCCTATGATGCTTGTGAAAGGTATTTTAGCAAACTATATGTCCCTACGATGATTATAAAAGGTATTTTAACAAACTATATGCCCTTACGATGCTTAATCTTTAGATCTAGAGACTTTCCCTACAACCGTGAAGAAAAATATAGAGCAAACTACTAATTACTTGTTGAAAATTGAAGCTAGTATACTTTTCTTTTCTTCTCTTTTTGAATGAATCAAGTTCTTAAAATAATGAATGATAACAAAACAAGACAAAAAAATGAAAACCCTGATGTGTCAATGGTAGATGACATATTGGAAATAATGAGAATTGATCCTCAAGATGCCACCCCTTTAATATGTGCTCAATATGACCCAAGGATTCTTCACAACAAAAGTAAGTATGGAAAGGAAATGATGAAAATGCAAATTAGGATAGTGAAGAGCAATGACATTGTGGTTGAATTTTAAGAAAAAGAGTACAAACTAATATTTCTTGGATCTTCTTACTCCAACTTGAGATTACGATGAATTACAACTAAACCTTCACTTGATTTCAATGGAAAAACACAAAATATAAACTATGTTCCTTAATGTCACACTAAAAACTCAACTTTATAAGCTCCAAAATGTAGTAATATGTAGATAAATTCTAATCTCAATTCTCAAATGATCATACATAGTAATATTTTTCAAAGGGAGGTGCAATTATTAATGCAAAGTTGGGGAAAATTAATTGGATATTTGGGAATAGATCAACAATGGAGTTTTCACTAGTTGGATTGAAGGGGAGTGGAGCTAAAATAATCTGGGCATGAGGTGGGATAAATTACATGCAAGGTGAAGATGTTTCATGTAAAATGTATGAGAATTCACGTTCGTATGAGTAAAATTAAAATACATCCAAAGGTGGTGAAACTGCCTCTTTGAATGGGAGGTGGTCGCACAACCATTATGGTAGATAGTGAAACTGTTGATTAGGTTTAGGGAGCACCATGACAATTTGTAAAATTTTCTTTTTGGTCATTTGAGAATTCATGTTCTTGGGACAAATTAAAATGCATGCAGAGATGGCAAGATATTTACATAAGTGTTGGTCGCACAATGGCTGTAATGGATAGTGAGACTACATGTTAGGGTTAATAACCACCAAAATGGTTAGAAATACCACTGAGGTGATGGGTGCAACTACCACAATGATTTCGCAATTACCAGATAGAAAGGTAACACTTGGGAGGGAGGAAAGCAAAAATTTGTAGAATTGGATGTTTTGGAATGTTCTAGAGAGAAAATAAAGGAGAAATGCATAGAAGAAATGGGTTTGAGAATTGGTAAGTTTTGGAGGTCCTTGGATCATCATCAAATGCTTTGAAGTGCAAAAATGTAATTTTTTTGGGTGTATATGATTTCCCCTTCAGGAAAGCACCTTGTTATGAATTGTCTAGGGTATTTTCCCTAAGAAGTGATGCCCCAAAATAAATTGGAAGGGTTAGAATAATTCAACTCCCTTTGCAATGAAGTGAAGCTAGCCGAGACACCTCATCACTTGCGATAAGAAAATGATAATTAAGTGTAGTATGTACAAAAGATAATGAACATTTAATATTTAATCAAAATAAAACTTAAAGAGCTCACCATTTACATGGGGATGAGACATATCGCCTTTCTTGTTCCCTTGGGGGGAAGAGCTTAGTGTTAAGGGTTAGATTGTGTAAGCAAAAATCAAAGCAAAATACAAGATGAGTATAGTATAACTAAAACATATTTTGCCAGAAACATGAGAAGAAGAGGTATGACCACAATCACACCATGCTACTCATAATCCTATAAGACTCACAATTATAGTAACATACCTTGAGAACATAACACGTTAGAAAAAATATGTTGCAAAAGGTAAATTTTTAATACAAAATACTAAAATGGTGAAGGCCATATATAAATTTTCTTGCTAAATTTAGAAATCGTTTGCACTAGTCTACTTGTGATAGTTGGAGCTATAGCCCAACGTTTACCAAAATTTAGTGGAGAAAGTCTATAGGATGAGCACGAAAAGGGGATGGTGGGGAGTACCAATGGAAAAAGGTGGGGGCACTAACATAAGTAAGTTACTGCAAATTTTCTAAGTAAAACTATTTTTGGGAAAATTAATTGAAAATGGGGTTCAAATGGATAAAATTTGATGAGGTTAGTGTCAAAATGTTCGTTAGGATGGGTAAATTAGGAAGATTCTAAAAATTCTTAACTATTTTTTTTTTTTTTTTAAAGTGGAATTTGCATCAGAAGACAGAATTGGAGGAACCACTGATCAAATATTGATACCACTGATCTTCATAGACTAGCATTTGTGCATTTGCACCAGTGGTTGTACAACTACCACAAATGTCATAAAATTTTTTTGGGACTCTTACACAACTGCCAATCTATCAAGAGTGAAGACTACACAATTATCACAATGGTTGTGTAACCACCACCTCTGGAAAGTGGTGGTCTTGGCATGATTGGATATTGTTTTGATTTTTAAAGGCTTAGAACTAATTGTTATTGTTTTTGTGGATGCAAGGGGGCTACATGAGATGGATTAGAGACCTTGATTAGGAGTAGTGGCCTTGGGTGATGGTTTCAAATACTTTTGAGGAGATTACATTATTGGATAGGGATAAGATATGGAGATCACACATATGTCACAGATTCCTCTAACAAGTAGGTTGTTATGTGATTTATTCACTTATTGGGATGCAAAATAGAACATTTTCTGATTTCCATAGGCATATGGAGAGTGGAATATCACTCTAGATGACATTCACAAGAATGTAGGGTTATTGGTGATAGGGAGGATAATTACTCTCCAAGAGGCCATTAATAGGGCCAAGGTGAGGATATTAAAAAAATATTTTGGAGATGCATATGTAATAGATGCTAGTGCCAAATAGGGGATTAGAATGACATGTTTGGAGAGAGATTATATTCCTAACCTTCATAAAGTCGTCATGGGTGTGTTGGCCTCATGGTGTTGGCATGTTGAGTTCTAGGTGTTGTTATTGATGTAAAATCTCATTAATTACAAAGAGGATGATGGAGGAGTGTCAGAACATGATTAGTTGGATGATGACATGGAGATTTAGGTGGTTTCATGGTAGCATGAGTGGATTCCATGTGATTGGCTTGGTCTAGCAAGCCCAATCAAGTAACCTAGCTAACCTAGGTGATGGTGCATGGTGAGTAGAGCTACATGGTGACTTGAGGAGCATGGTAGCAGCATGGAGTGCATGATTGGAGAGTGTTTAATCACTCACATAAGTTTCATAGTGTAGGTACATGTTGACGACCCAGTTCCAGGAGCTCATACTGGCTTAATCTAGGTGCTTGGAGGTCAAATAAGGCATGAAGATGATTGTAGAGCCATGTGAGATCATGGAAGCATGAAGGGATGTGAGAAATATTTTATCAAGTGTGTTAGGGAATTTTGGAGAGGTATCTTGATGAGTTATGAGGTTCTTCTATTATGACCTAGCCTAAACCATGCAAAACCCTAAGGGCTAGTCATGCAAATGAGATGGGTTATGAATATGCAGAAATATTTGAGATATGAAGATGATTGGAGATGTTAGTAGGTTGTTTCATGATGCTGTGGGAAAAATTTCAGGTTTTCATGATGAATATTTTGTAGGTTATGATATTTTTGGTGAAACAGGGTGCTTGAGAGTGCAAATCTAGCTCGAATTGTGAACTTCTGATGCTCACTATGAATTGTGTGATTTGCAAGGGAAAGTTTGTATTTTAGGTATGATTTTAAAGTGAGATAAGAAGATTTCACAAAAATAATGAAGTTATTTGATCATCAAATTTTTATGAACGAATGTTATGAAGGTAAACAACTTTTTGTGAGTTTTAAACCCTAGCTAAAAAGTGGTAGGAGATATTTTCTTGGTAAGTATCCATAATGAAGTTATTTTGATATTATGATGATTGGATGTTGTATAATACTCCTACAGGTTTCTAGAATGGTAAGATAGAGCATGTGCTGATTTGTGGACCCCACTCAAATAGGCAAGTTTATGAAGAAGTTTAGTTTGAGACAAAGTTTTCCAAAGGAGGTATGAAATAAATTGAATTTTTTTATCCTGGGAGTTTTAATTGATTTACATGATGGTTTCAGATCATGGTTGAGCTTATAGAGGGAAAAGTGTGCCATATTTATGAAAACGGGTCTAAAGGTAGTTTTGAGGAAGTTCTGGAGCAGTTTCAGAGATGGACTTGGTTAAAGTCCTTCCAATTAGAATTGGAAAGAAATGTAAAGTTTTTTGGAAAGAGGATTCAATGGTATTTCTATTAGAAATCAGAGATCAAACTATAAAAATAGACATTCAATATAGATTTGTTATAGAATTTAAATATTACAATGGCTATTAAATAGCCACGGATATAGGAAAACAACTTCCTATAAAATAGGAAGCAATAATAACAAACAACAAACTATAACTTGTTTAAATGAGTTGCGATTATAACAAAACAATATATGAACTAATATTTTTATAAAAAATATGATATAACCGTAAGCATACTTTGAATATATGGTAACTAATTACCATGGAGCACTATGTAAACCTAACATTCCCCCCATTAGTGTGAACATGTGAGAAAAATAATTGCACTTCTTTTTGTAGCTTGCCATCCATGTGTGCTCATGATCTTGGCTCATTGATGGTTTTGAAAAGGTTGACCAACAACCTTGGTATGAACCCTTGTTCATTGTACGATCCCTTGTTCAAAAAAAATGGACCCCTTTCCACAAAAAAAGGAACCACTATTCCAGGTATGAACCCCTATTCAACCTCTTCAAGAATCATGATGTTATTGTCTCCTTTGTGCTTTCATCTTTCCACAATATCTTCACATCACGAAAGTACATAGGAATTTTCTCACTTTATTGCAATACTATAAACTGGTTATGAATAATGACAGGTACACTACGACTGAAATAAAACACACAAAAACAAAATTCCACAACCTCATTTTGTGGCCTCTTCACTTACAGATGGCGAGAGGACATTTCTTTCCCCCCATCCTCCTATGTCGCCATACTCCACTATGCAAGTTGCTAACTCAGCAAGATGTGATCATGAAGCAAAATTACAACTCGAACATCAGAATCCACTGAAAATGTGTCTGTGAGGCAATTTTTTTTACAATTTTTGACAATTTGTCTATTTGACTATAAATGACTTATGAATACAAAAATTTGATGACACAAACTATGGAATTTATAATCATGAAAAAATATGACATGAATTTCATAATAGACTAACCTATATATGAAATTGACCATTTGAAAAAACATTTGACCTTTTTACTTTAACAATGGAAACAAAACATTATAGACTCAACAATTTATCACATTGACTATGTGAAATTGTTTACAAAATGTAAAGAGTTTACAATGACATGACTCAATGAGTTGAATAACAAATTATGACTTATAGAAAAAACAATACAAAAATGAGTTTGATTATACTTGTCAAGATACTAAGAGAATACTTTTATAGATAATACTTGACTTAGTCAATATCAATTTATACTATCCGACTAGAAAAATGGAATAAATGAAAAAACCTAAAACATGGAATGGCCACTAAATGATTAACAAACTAAAACAATAAACGAACTATTTAAAAATTGACAAAATGACTTACTAAACTCCACCTTTGACTTTTAAAATCTGTTTGCTCTTTGAGGATTGAAATATGGATTCAGCAATGAAACACCATGGATCTACCCACAGGTAGGTGTTTTTCTCACCGAGTCTCTACAATTGAGTTTTCCTCCCGGAATGCCAAACTCCAAACCAACATTTAGGTCCTTTTGAGAATCATTGCATTGGCCATGTGGAGAATCGATTATGGCATGGTGATAAACTTCCAGCATACATCGTTTCTAGTAGAGACAAAGAATGACAAGATTGATATCTGATTAATTGGGTGATACTATTAGACTCCATGAATAGTCGTTTGAATTAAAAGAATATTAGATTTAGTCTAATGCATGCACATTTTGATTATTGTTTGCTTGAAAACAACTTGAACATGAGCCAAAATGCAAATGGAATGCAACATAAGCCTTGAGATCATAATATGACTGTTCCACAACAATGAAACCTAAGCCTTGAGATTATAACTCTTTCACTTTGTTGTCCCTCTATAAATGCATGACTAATTTCCATAGCTGGTAAACTTCTGACATAATTTCAGAGCATGTAATCCACTGAAAAATTAGTAAACTTCAACGCAAATAATGTATGAGATAACCAATGCACGGGCATGCCTGATGAAACTGTTTTGGTCATGTTAATCAAATGTGTATCAACGAAATTAGGAACAGTCAATACAAATATTAAAGAATTTTCATGGCTCGATAAAGAATACAAGTCAAATTGCTAGTTTTTTCATGGCCGATGTTCAATAAAATTCATATTATTATTCACCGAATTCAGGTGTCTTAGAATATAGCTGCGTGGAATTTTATCTGAGTAACAGTCCGCAACAATTCAGATTTATATGTGGAAATGTAGCTCCACATATTTTCTACAACCCAATCAATAATTTAATCATCAATTGAGGCAATTGAAAATCATGAAAAAATCCCTTCAGTGATTCTCACACGGATCTCATTGCTCTGATGCCAAATATTGGAAATAAAAGATAACACCAGCAAAATATATATTCAATATAGATTTGCTATAGAACTTAACTATTAAAATGGCTATTAAATAGCCATGGATATATGAAAACAACTTCCTCTAAAATAGGAAGCAACAATAACCAAAAAAAACTATAACCCGTTTAAATGAGTTACGAGTATAACAAAACAATATGTGAACTAATATTGTTATAACAATATAACCGTAAACACACTTTCACTATACTATAACTAATTACTATACGGTAACTAATTACTATGGAGAAATATATATTCCTAACAATTTCCAGTGATATAATTTTTGTGTCTTTATGATGAGGTTTGATTGGTGAAAAAACTCAATTTTTTGAGGAAGAAGGTTTCTTATTTCTCAGGACAGGATTTCTTAGGCTAGAAGAATGAGATATAAGATGCATGAGATGGATTATTCAATGCTTTATATCAGTTAGAGAGTGACTAGGGATATATTATGCTCCTATTAAATTCTTTTTTATGTCTTTAAAGTGATAGAAAGGGTGCAAACCAGTTGTGTTCTTAAAATTACGTTCTGGGCAGCTCAGTTTGGTGAAGAGGAAAGTTGTTGTGGTTTGCATGTATGGATGTTTCATGATCTATATAAAGGATGTATGTGATCTAAAACAGTAAAAGTAAGGGTATTCCAATGAGTGGTTACATACAATATTTTAAATTGTTATTGGGTGATCTTGATGCCCAAATTTGAAGACTTGTTCCTGGAAATAACTATTTTGAAAAGGATATGAGCCTTCTTGAGTGTGTAAGGAAGAATTTGATTTGTGAAAGATAATTAAAGACCATGGATGACGTTTTTACACCATATTTTACATGTGTGAGAAAATATAGGAGCTTGAATAATCATGGTGATGAGGTTTTTGGTTTTTAAGAGAGCAATGTGTTGGGGTTTTGAGTTGTTTTTGAGTTTGTTTAACATGTTTGAGCAAGAACGGCCTACATGGGTCCATTATGAATGTTTTTATGAATGTATTTAGATTTTTTTTAAGATGGGATTTGTTGAGATAATTGTAAAATACTGACCTATGATGTGATTTTGAGTTGAGAAGCATATTTAAGTGTTTGTTTAGTTCATTTTTGAACTATTTCGACAAGGAGAGAAAATGTGACCTAGGTGATAGTGTAAAAATGGATTAAGGGAATCCAAAGGAAGCTGAGATTTTTTGAAAAAATTCTGAATCATGTTAGAGAGTATGTTTACAATGGTTTGAAATAAAAGTAGTCCGTTAAGGACCTAAAGAGAGTGAGTTGAAGGAATGAGAGTTTGAATTGTGTTTGAAGGAGTTTGGAGATAAGTCTTGTGATCACCATTAACCAAGTTGTTACCAAAAAATATGATATGTTATTCTTATTCAAATCTTGTGTGATGAGTCATAATCATGCAAATATCGTGTTGTGAGTAATATCAACAAGGGTTTAGGGGTTGGTGCCTAACTAAATAAATATCTTGTGATGTGTAATATTCACTTGAATATTTGTTATGAGTAATATAAATAAAAAAATTCAATGGTTTTTCTTCCCCTTGAGGGTTTTCCACTTAGATATTGTGTCTATGTGTTCTCTCTCATGTTTCATGTTTAATTAAATGTATCGTGCACACTTCATAAGCTAATTTTGAATGTATATGATTGAATGGATGTTTGATGGATGTTACAACAATGGTAAATGAAGTAAAAAAATTTTGAAGGACTGATTTTTGCCACCCCCTCTTAGTCCATTGTGCTTCTAAAAATTGGTATCATAGCGAGTCCTTTTGAAAAAAAATTTGACAACTTGAAAGAGATCCTCTTAGAGCACAAACAATGTGAAAACCATCATATGTTGAAGCATCCCTAAGAAAGAAGTATGAAGTTGCATAATCAATTATTCATAGTTTACAAGATTAAAGGAGTTGAATGGAAAATGAACATGGGCTACGCCATTCAGGTTTTGGAGTTGCAAATAGAGAAGGTTTCTAAAAACCTAAAGGTTAAAGAAGAAGATTGCAACAGGTATTAAGCTGAGTTGAGATCCTTAACATAAAAATAGGAGAAGGTAAATAATAATTTGAATAGTTATGGGAAGTTGGAGAAAAATTCATAATCCCTAAATGATATGTTGGATAATCAAAGAGAAATAAATGACAAATCTGGTTTAGACTACAAATAAGAACATTCATAGAAACATGAAGTTGAAAAAATTGGACCTAATAATGTTAATAAAGCTATAAAGGATGTTAAATATATTAATAAGGTTATAAGGCAACCAACTGCAATGAAGTCTACAAGTAATTTCAATGGTGTTACTCTTGCAATACTTTGGGTCATAGAGCTAGGGAGTGTAGAAGTTTTTTTAAGAATGCATTTTCCATGTATCAATGGTTTGCATGATCATTCATATTAGTTAGGATGTATTAAATGTTATAATTTACATAATAGGGGCCATATTACCAAGTTTTTTTCATCAAGAGTCTCCTAGTCAAATTTTGAGAATTGAAAATAAACATGGGGTTGTATGTTATAGTTGGAATCATATTGGACATAAAGTTAGGCATTATCATCAAAAGGGATCTAGAGAAAGAGATGGAGATTCTAGAGGTAATATTTCTTTGGCTTGTTTTAAATGTAAGAAGTTTGGCCACATTGCAAGATATTCTAAAGTAAAGACAAGCACATATAAAAGGAAAGAAGAGGTCAAGTTAGATCATGTTAAGAAAGCAAAGGAAGAACTCAAGTCTACTCCCGTTAAGAAGGAAAAATATGATCCTGAAGTTGCTTGCTCCAGTCATGATGAGCATATTGCTAAAAAAGGTCTCTTTGCAGTTTTTGAACCTCAAGAGTTATTTCTATATTCTCAAGAAGACCTCAAAGTGAGTAACAGAGAAGAAAAGATACATAAGCTAGTAAAGTTTATGAAGGATCTTGGTATCATGTACCATGTGGACATAGATGTTCTACCTTACTAGGTGGATACATATGTCTTAGGTTCATCCATTAGGCTTCATGGATCAATCATCATGTGTTTGAATCATGAGAAGGTATGTTTGTATTGTACAAGTTAGTCTAATCTTAGTCAATTTTTGTCTTGTTGATTATGTGAAGTCCTTGTCTTGTTTAAAAGGAGAAAATTATAGATTATGGTGTGCTTTAGGTCATCCTGAAGCATTCTAGTAAGTGATAAAGTCTTATCAAGGAGTCACATGCTCTGTGTCAGTATCTTAAGGCCAAAAGATTAATCATCTCAGGGGAGTATGTAGCTATACTTATCATAGTTCAAGAATTTTTTGTAGTTTTCAGTTATCTTGTAGTCTGTGAATTTGATTTGTGTCTCAATTTATGTATAAAGTCAAATGTAGTCTATGAATCTGATGAGTGTAGAAACATTTAACCGAGAATGGAAGCAGGAACATGAAGTGGAATTTTGAATGCAGTGGAGGCGGGAAATCCTAGTTTGAATGGTGGAAGCGGGAGCGATTGAATCATTGTTGCGGATTCTGTGGAATTTGTGGAGCCTCAGGGGCCATTACAAGAGCATGTGCCTGACCCCAGTAAGGACAATAGAGTGGATCCAATGGTGGAATCCACATGGGAAGAAATATTGGTTGGGAAAAAGCTGGACAAAAATGCCTTGGAAGGATTGGAGCCTTCTAAAGATAAGGTCCTTCTGGCTCTTAAAATTCTGGACTCTCTCTTGGAGAACGAGCTAAGGAAAATATGGAAGGAGATTTATTCTCCAAATGCTTGGGATCTCAACCCAACATTGATTTCTTCCATAGTTGGGCTAAGAGAAGATGGGAACAAAATGGGTCTATTGAGGTAACTGCATATGCGAATGGTTTTTTCTTAATTTCTCTTCCTATTTTAGACCATGTCTTAAGAATTATGTCTGGAGGGCCTTGGTTCATTGGTAAATCCCATGTGGTGGTGCAACAATGGGAACTAACCTTCAACCCCTTTACAGTCTCTGAATATCCTATCTGGGTGAATCTCCCTGGCTTACCTCTTGAGTTATGGGAACCTAAGGTCCTGATCGGTATATCCAAAAGTATGGGAACCCCGATAGTGATTGATCTTGTTATTAAATATAGAACCAGGACTTACGCATGTGAGGTTTTGAATTAATATGAAATAAAAAGCTATGCTGGAAGAAACTATTACTTTGATCTCAAATTTCAGGGATTGTGTGCAAGGATTTGAGTTTGCTATATCCCCTTTTTTTTTGTTACAAATGAAAATTTTTAGGGCATGATCCTCAAAAGTACCCAACATAGAAGAAGAAGTAGGAATCAGGTCCAATATCTCATTCTACGAGTCCTGAATACTGATAAAATAGAATGGAGAAAAGTGTGGAAAAATGGATGAACCTTCAGGCAGGACCCTGGAATGGATCAAGAGATTCCAAAGAAGACTATAGATGTTGAAACAAAAATTTTGGCTGAGGCTAAAGCTGAAGCTAAAGAAGATGATTCAAAGAACAAGGTTGAATGGGGTAAAGTAGAAAATGAGAAGATGTGTGAAGAGTATTTTTCCCCAAATGTAAAATAGAAGGAAGCTGAGTATCTATCTGATTCAGAAGGGAACTATGCACTGAAAGTGGCTCAGGGTCTTTCTCTAGAAGATCTATCCATGATTGGATAAAGCTCTTTCGGCCAAAGACAGGAGGAAGGCATATCGACTTCAAATTCTTTTGATCTCTTAATGGGAGGTATTATTCTGGATTTTGTTGATCCAATGGCCTCCCCTTTTATTCCCGCAACAGGGTCTAAGCCTATTACTAGAAGTAATTTCAGAGTTGATGTGGGTAAAGATTTAACTCCTAAAGGGAGAAAATATAACAAGGAGAAGAGGGAGACCTTGGTTAATAAATACATGGATAAAGGGATACATAAACCACTTAGGTTTCCTCAATCAAAGAATAAATTATCTTACTCTCTTGGAATATTAGAGGGTTGAATAACCCCAATAAGCAAATAATCCTGAAAGATCTTAGGAACAAATTAAAAGCTAATATCCTAATGATACAAGAAACAAATATGAGTACAAAAAGATTCAAAGAAGTGGGAAATATGGTCTAGAAAGAGTGCCTTTGGGATGGGGTAATCTCGGAAGGGGATACAGGAGGCATTGTCACCCTCTGGAATCCCCTCTTGGTTAAAGGTATGGTGCTCCTGTCATCATCCATCCACCTAACCATGGGTTTTATTGATTTAACTTCAAACAAGTCCTGGATTTTTCTAATATCTATTCCCCCAACTCTGTGATTGGTAGAAGGGATATTTAGAGAGAAATTTCTAAGGGGAACTCACTTTTTAAATCTGGTGATTGAATCGTTGGAGGAAAATTCAATACCCCTATTTCCATGGAAAAAAAAAGGTGGATCCATTTCCTATATGGATAAAATGGATGAGTTAGCTAATTCTTTAGTTAATAATGATCTTGTGGAACTCAAGCTTGGAGGGTCCAAATTTACTTGGGCTAATAGAAGAACTGGACATGACCTTATACAGATCAGATGAGATATATTTTTGGTGAGCCATTCTTACATGATTAATAAACTCTATTCTCTTTCCACCTTGCCCAAAATTAGATCTGACCACAACCCAATCATCCTCAAGTTGGTTATGGCTATTCCTAAAAAATCTAGACCTTTCAAATTTGAAAAAATGTGGCTTCAACATCCTGACATCCTCTGGAGAATTCAAGAGTGGTGGGGGATCACGGTCCATGGGATACCGATGTACAAATTAATTTCAAAGTTGAAGAATGTTAAACAAAATCTGAATACTTGGAATAAGGAAATTTTTGGGAACATTTTTCAGTCTAAGAGCACAATAGAGGAATACTTAAGGACTATTGAGGAACTAATGGAGGAAGATGGGCTCAACCAAGATCTTAAAATTTAAGAGAAGGATCTCCTCATTGAATACCATGATATATTAGCTAAGGAGGAAGTTTAATGGAAGCAAAAATCTAGAGTTAAATGGCTAAAGGAGGGTGATATAAACACTAAATTCTTCCACTTCTTCACCACCTCCAAGAAGAATCATCTCAAGATTAAGGAGATCAAGAAAAATGATGGTACTCTCACAGAAGATGAAAAATAAATAAATGAAGCTATTTTCAATTATTTTAAGGACCTCTTTCTCCCTAGGGCTGATCCAAATAGAACATCTTTGGAGAAGGCCCTCAGAATCTTCTAGAATGTCCATTTCGGATCAAGAAAATAGAGATCTCATGCTCATTCCTTGGGAGGAAAGAAATCAGTTATGTTGTTTTTGACATGGAACTGGATAAATCTCCAAGACCAGATGGGTTCCCAGAATTTATTTTTCCAATAGTTTTGGGAAGTGGACAAGAATTAGGTCATTGAGATGATCTAGAATTTCCTTCAGTAATGGTAATATTCTAAAATAGATAAACAACACTTTCTTAGACCTTATTCCCAAGATGATAGGGGCCAAAGATGTGAAATATTTTAGACCCCTCATTCAATGTAACGCCATCTACAAATTGATTACCGAAATTATCGCTTTCAAGCTCAAGAAAGTGTTGTCCAATTTTATCTTTCCCAATCAAGGAGCTTTTTATCCTAGGAGATAAATTCTTGACAACATTGTGGTCATCCAAGAATCCATTCACTCTTTCAAAATTTTAGGAAGATCAACCATGTTTGTCAAGATGGATATGCACAAAGTGTATAACAGAGTTTTGGGCCCTTCTGCCATTCTGTCCAAGTTGGGGTTTGATGCCTTCTTCATCAACATGGTTATTATCTACATTCCTTCTGTCAATTTCTTTGTTATGATCAATGGAAAAATGGAAGGATTATTTCAAGTTGGTAGAGGTCTCAGATAGGGAGACCACCTCTCTCCCTTCCTTGATACGATTGCGGTGGAAACTTTAAGAAGACTCTACAATTAGGTAGTTTCCCTTAACCTCTTGCAAGGTCTCAAAATTTCTAATGGAATTCATCCTACCTACCTCAACCAATTCATGGATGACAATTTCTTGCTAGGGAAGGTATCTATAAAAGAAGCGTATATCTTCAAAGAGGTTCTGGATGAGTATGAGGAGGTCTATGGCCAACTGGTCAACTTCCTCAAAAGTGTTATTTTCTTCATAAATGTGGAAGACCATTTCCAAGAGAGATTGGCCTGCATTTTTGGTTGTAAGATAAAGAATTTTCTAGAATCCTATTTGGGAATTCCCCTCATTCACAAAAAATCAAATCATTCCATCTGGAATACTCTTCTCAAGAGAGTTTCAAATAAGTTGTCTTCTTGGAAGGGGATTCTCCTATCTCAAGCTGGAAAAATTCAACTCCTCCAAAGCTCTCTTCAAGGTGTTCCAATCTATGTCATGTCCCTTTTTTGGCTGCGGGGTAAGATTTTGGAAGCTCTTGAAAAAATTCAAAAAAGGTTCATGTGGGCTGGGGCTAAGGAGAAGTTCAAATTTCCTCTTGTGTCCTGGTAAAAAGTGACCAAGCCTAAGGATTTTGTGGGGCTGGGATTAAAGAATATGAGACTCATGAATGAAGATCTTGTGGCTAAATCTGGTTGGAGAATGATAAAGGAAGAGGGCCTATGGATTGATATCATCAAAAGGAAATATTTAAGGAATATTACTATAATAGAGAATTTCTTTTTGCAGGACAATATCCCTAAGGGATCCTTTTTTTGGAATTATTTTCTCTCTTCTGGGGAGAACTTGAGTAGGGGTATTAAATGGAACATTGGGAACAGGTGATAGAATTCAATTTTGGAGGGACTGTTGGATCTCTGATAAACCTCTTAGTGGAGGATAATCCTAGGAGAACTGTGGCACAGTTCTATGAAGACAATCGTAAATTTTGGGTTAGTGACTATTGGAGCTTCTCTAACAATCTTGTTCTTTGGGAGAAGGTGCCTCCCCCTCCCAACTTCATTGATGACACTTATTTTTTTGATGACCTCAATTCAAAGTTAAAGAATTTATATATTCCTCTATTCCAACAAAATGAGGACTCTATTATTTGGAAGGAAGAAGATTCAGGAAATTTCTCTATTAAATCTTCTTACCTCCTTAACTTCAATAATTCTAGCCAAAAATATTACTTGAGTAAACTTTGGGTAAAATACCTTATACCTAAAGTTAACATTTTCCTTTGGTTGGCTGCTCAGAATAAAATCCTCACAGTGGAAAATTTGAGGAAATGTGGCATGCTCCTCCCCAACAGGTGTGTCCTTTACAAAAAAGAGGAGGAAAGTGTTAACCACCTCCTCATCTCATGCCCCTTTGCTCAAATGGTGTTTTCCAAGGTGTTGGAGCTTTTCAAGGTCCAATAGGTCTGTCGTAATTCCATTGAAGAATGTATGGTTACAATGGGATTTCCATTTTAGGTATCCCTTTCTTATGGCTACCTGGAAAATGGCCCTACCACACTTCTTCTAGAGCTTATGGAAGGAACGAAATTCTCTCATCTTCAGAAATCAGAAGGCCAATTTCAAAAAGGTCAGTGATGGGCTGATTTCCATTAATTAAAGAGAACTCCAAACTCATTAAGGTGAAGTATAAAAAGGTTGCTTCTAGTAGAGAAGAGGAAGTGCTCAAATAACTCTCCTTCATTCCACCTCAATTCAGTTTCCCATCCACTAAAATAAAATGGTCCAAACCTGAAAGGGGAAAATCCAAACTTAATTTTGATGGGGTTTCTAAAGGTAACCCAGGCCTGGCTGGTGGAGGAGGCATAATCAAGATCATAATGGGGACTGGATCTTAGCCTATGTTGGTCCTTTAGGGACTCAGAGTAATAATGTGGCTGAAGCTCATGCTCTTCTCTGGGGTGTTAGTCTTTCAAAGGAGAAAGGAATTAAACATATTTTTATTGAGGGGGACTCTCTTCTTATTTTAAATGCAATCAGCAAGACTAGTCACAATAATTGGATCTTGGGAAATATTATTAATGATACTAAAGAACACCTTAAGTACTTTGATTCCCATATCATTACTCATATCCCTCACATATGAAATGCTTTTGTGTACATATTGGTGAATGAGGGAGTTCAAAATTATGATTACAAGGTGTGGAAAAAAGGTGAGGTCATACCTACAGCATATTAATGATATTATCAATCATGAAAATTTGTAAGCACTTTACCTTAAGCAGCGCGAGGAAGAATAATGGGTTCATTTTGCAATATTGCAAAAGTGTGTCTGACTTAAGCTATTCTTAGAAAGATAAAGTCTAATTTCAAAAATCACAGACCTCAAAGTGTTGTGCATTGTCTGGCTGCCATGGATGGTGATAAAACCAAAGTCGATTCATCCAGCCATGGGCGTATTGTGGAGGATAATTCTATGTGGTACCTTTTTTGAATTAGAGGTTTCAGGAAATTTATCACTAGACTCCAAGGGCATAATCCCTCACTTACTATGGAGTTTGGGTTGGCATGGAAGGAAGGGAAAATGGTGATCCATGACATGGAAATAGAAACGTCAGAGGAAGCCATAGCCTGTGTACTACTGCATGGACATGGAAGGTATGAAAATATTCAAGGATAGGAATCAGAGAGAGTACAAAATCAATACTTTCTTTGTTGGAAAGGAATATTTTCCATTACTTCACCAATGGTATTACTCATTCATGCATTCCTGGGGTGTGGAGATAAGTTTTCCTGCACATCATGAAGTAACTTACTCTGGAGGGTAAGTATCACAAGATATATACCCACCACTTTTTCGTTTCTAAACATGTTTAGACATAAGAAATTTCTCAGTATCCCCTTCTATCTTTTTATGTCTCTGACCACCTTAGTGAGGGATTTCCAATGTAGTAAGGTGGAGTCTCCCATCCACAAGGGCCTCATTCTTCTCATTTTTCACTATGGGAATCAGACTGAGGATAAAAAAAAATCCCCCAATTGAAGAGGAGGAGGATATTACCCTAGTTGAGTGTTTTTCCAAGATGAGGGAAAGTAATCTGGGTTCTAAGTAGATGGGTGAAGGGAAGAATGTGGAAGGGATGGAAAATTAGGAAGTTGGTCCGTCGAAGGGGAAGGATAAAGCTACCTCGGAAGGAGAGCATGGTATTGATATCTGGAAGAACAAATTTCAGTACTTGGAGACGGTGGTCCAGGTCCTAGAAGAGACTAACTCAGTGGTTCAAAAGGGCATGATTGATAGTATCAAATCCACCAAGTAAACATGTTTGTCCTAGAACAACATCTGATGGGGATATCAAGCAATTGGATTCTCATGGTTTGAGAGTTGGGAGTTCACCTGGATGTTGTGGAAAAAAGAGAAGCGGAAAAGGAGGTGGACCAGTTCTGATTAAGAGGAAGAGGAGTCTGAGGAGGAGGAGGTTTCTGAGGAGGGACACTAATGAGGAATGTCAAGGATACCCCCCAGATGAGGTTGAATTCAGATTCTAGCACGAAAGAAGATACCAGGGAGGTTAAACCCTCCCAAAAAAGTAAAGCTAACTAATGGAACTTGTTCCGAATTGTCTATGGACTTTTGGGGAAATTTCTCTATTTTTTCTTATTTAATGGCTTAGTTCACTTTTGTCTCACTGTATCTTGGAACCCCTTCTCTATTTTGGAGTTAAGTTTGTTTAACTCTAGGGGATCATTTTCCTTTTTATGTCCAAATTTTCTTCTTTCATGAAGTAATCTTTTGTTCTCGACCTATGGGAGCCTATCCCTGACTTTTTACCCTATCTAATAAATAACTATATATTCATCAAATCCAAGTCAATAATGAATATGAACATCTGAGTTATGGTCTAAGATTTTGTGATTTTGTCTCAACACTTGGAGAATACTCTTCAATGAAGCTTACAGGTCTATTGGAAGTGTTCTTGGTATGAGGTATGGTATTGTTTAAACATTAAAATTTTGTGACATGTTATCAAGGTGTTAAGGTCTTGTTCTTGATCATTAAGGTAGAAGATATGATTTTCATGTGAGTGAGTCCATGTTTTACAAGGGATTTTTTTTAAATAAGAGGTTTTCAAAAGTGTACAAGTCATGTTGTGATCTCAAAATAAGAACATGTGTCATTGGCTTAGTAAGTTAAGTATATTGAGTTGTGTATACCCTAGGTCTAAGCATAAGGTCTTGTACGTTAGTCAAAAGTCTATCTTGAGTAATGATCATGTCATAGAGTTAAAGGAAGGTCTAACATATCATGTTCTCAAGAAAATAAAAGTGTCATTGGTTGAAGCATGTTCTTGGTGTGAGTCAAGGTCTCAAAAATTGTAAAGTATGTTTGTTATCTTCATTTAAATCCATCTTAAAGGTGATGTTGTTGGTGTTAAGAAACTAGTGGAATGACTATCATAACTCCAAGTATATTGTGTCTTGGTTTTAGAATAATATACAGTGTTTTTCAGAAATCCTTTGGAAGCTAATGATTTGAGAAGGTTTGGTGTCAGAACATGAAACGTGCTTTGAATGAAGAATGATCAAGGTATGGGTATTATGTGAATGCAAAAATAATGTGATATTTAGTTGGAAAACAAGGGCTTAAGGATAATATAGGTTGAAATATAGTCATGAAATCAAGAAAGGATCTTCATGATATTTGAAGTCCTTGAACATGATTTAGAGGGTGGATTAGATACCAATAGTAAGAAAGGAGCCAATCTTATGAAGAACAAATTACTTATATTTTGATGACTTGATCAGAAACAGGGTATGATTATGGTCTTCAGGAATGACCATGTGAAGAATGTCTACAAGGTGTAAATTATCCCTAATATATGAATGAAGTAAATCTAGTATGTTATATCTTGAAGGTAGGTAGAAAATATGTGAAACTCAATCAATACTGTGAGTGACTAAAATCACTTTGGAATATTTTTATATTGTTGTTTGTTGTCTTCAGTAGTCTATTAACAAGAAAATATAAATATTAGTAGATTTATGATGATGATTTTCAGAGTATTATAATGATAAATAATGTTGGAATATGGTAAATGACACACAAATTAGAAATGGTCAAAATGGAGACTAGACAAAGGACACAAAATATGTGTATGAGTCCTAGAGAATTGAAATGAGTTATTATAGGAGTGGAAGGTAAGATAACACTATCTCTAATGAGTTTTAATTTTTAATACATGATTTTATAAGATCTAAAGAGCATGATTATCCATAGACAAAAATAATGAGATGTTAAGAGAATAAGGTAAGTTTTCAAGTTAAAATGTTCTTGTCAAGATAGTGGAATGGAGAAATGATGACCTATAGGTTTATATGGACCTACTAAGACATGAGGAGCTTATCCATGTCTTCTACTAGGGGTCTATGATACCATGCATGATCTGAATATAAGTGTAACAGTGAGATGTGTAAGAAATTAACAAGTCTCATAAAAACCAAGGTATGATCTTATGTGTTGAAGTTATTATAGTTATCAAGAGTTAAAATGTATTGTATCAGTATGTGTATGAAAGATTGGTGATGTTTTATGGTGACATATGTTGAGGAGGATCCTAATTTTTATTCATATCAAGGATATAGAGCTATATGAGAAATGTGGCATGATAAGTGTATCTTGTTTTGGAGTTAAGGATTGTGACAAGAAACTATAGATAGTGACAGTGACCTACAAGACTGTGAAATTATCTAATGTTTAGAAGGATGAATTTGATGGGGAGATAATCTAGAGATTCACGTAAGAGTTCAAGGAAATATGAAGATATGCATAAATCTCATTTAATGATAAGGACTTGTAGTGTTGGTTGTTAGCACTATGGCTGGATGAATGCCTTTTATAGTGATATCAAAGACTGTGATAACATCATATAGGTATGAAGATATATATTAAGGAAGGGAAAGTTGAATATGCCTCTTAAACAAGTATTTTAGGTGTATCATGTGTTTAGAAGACTTACATAGAAAATTGAGCGAAGGTTTTAGGTTGTATTAAAAATGTGAGTTGGTAATGCATTCAAGTGGGTATTGTAGCATTTTTAAAAGTATAATGGAGTGCTAAAGATGTGTGAAAGCCTCCAAGACAAGGGAAGTTTATTATTAAGCCTTAAATCAAGTGTACAAGGTGTTTATAAATCATGTATGGTAGAATGAGTGGTGTTTTTAGGTATAATGGATTGTGAAGTAGTTCACTTATCTGAGAAAAATGTTAGGAATGCTTTAAAAAGTTGAAATGAATGAGAAAAAACTTCAAGGAAGAGGTAATATGATGAAATCATATATATAACTCATATTCAAGGTATGTGAAACAATTTTTATACTTTCTACTAGAGGAGGATGGTCTAGGCCTATGGGGAGACACAAGAAGATATTTTAATGTGTGATTGAATTTCTAGAGAAAGGAAAAGTTGGCCTAAAATGCACTAAAAAATTTATTTAGGAATCTTATTCCTAATGGAGGTATGTGACCAAGGTATGCAAAAGACAAGTAAATTATGAACCTAATCAGTTCAGGTGGACCAAGAGAGAGGTAAAAATGATTTTTTCAAACCAAATATTGAATTGTTGGAATGTACATTATTGGTATGCATCAAGTAAAGGTATGCTATAGTGATAAAATGGATTGAAAAGATTAAATTTTTTTTTTAAGAAGGTAAGCTACATTTGCAGGCTAAGAGGATAGACTTGATTTTTGTTTTCATGTAAGGACTTATAAGAAGTTGAGAAATATGAAGACCAATTGCTATAGGTATGTACTTTGTCATTAATGTAAAAAGGGGGAAAAGACAAGGTGGTTTTCCATCAATGAAAAAGGAGGATATTTTTGGCATGTTGAGTTATATGTGTTGTCATTGATGTACAATATAATTAATGAAAATTAGGTTGATGGATTAGTGTCATAACATGCTTAGTAGGTTGATGACATGGAGATTCAAATGGTTTCATGATGAGTTATAATGTTGGTTCTGTTGGCCCTAGCCTAAACCATGAAAAATCCTAAGGCCTAGTCAAGAAAATGATATTTATTAAGAATATAAAGAGCTATTTGAGACATGATTATGATTTTATATATTATTAGGATGTTTCATGATGCTGGAGGAAAATTTTTAGGTTGTCATGATGAATATTTTGCAAGATATTGTGTTTTTGGTGAGAAAGGTTGCTTGAGAGTGTAAATCAAACTTGAATTGTGAAATTCTAATGCTCACCATGAATTGTGTGCTTTACATGAGACATTATAGCTTTTAGATATTATTTTCCATTTACTTAAGAATATTTCACAAAAATAATGGAGTGGTTTCATCATCACATTTTTATGAATGAATGTTAAGAAGGTAAACAACTTTTTATGAGTTTGAAACCCTAACTAAAAAGTGGTAGGAGATATTTTATTAGTAAGTGCCTAGAATTTATTGTTATTTCTAGTTTTATTATTGGATGTTGTAGAGGAATCCTCCCATTTCCAGAAAACTATGACAAATCATGTGGTGATGAGTGGATCCCACTCAAACATGCAAGTTTTTGAAGACGTTTAGTTTGGGAAAATGTTTTCGAAAGGAAGTATGAAAAAATTGACATTATTTTTATAATTTGAGTTTGAATTTATTTCCATTATGTTATCATATCGTGGTTGAGCTTCTAGAGGGAAAAGTGTGCCCTATTTATGAAGATTGGTCTTATGGCAGTTTTGGGATGGTTCTAAAGTAGTTTTAGAGATGGACTTGGTTCAAGGCCTTCAAATTGGAGTTGAAAGGAAATTTAAGGTGTTATGGAAATAGGATTAAGAGATAATTATAATGGTATAATTTTTTTTCTTGATGATGAGGTTTTATATGTGAGCCATCTCAATGTGTGAGGAAGAAGGTTGCTTGTTTCTTAGGACATGATTGCTCAGGCTAGAAGACTATGATATAAGATGGATTATTTGATTCTTGATATTAGTTGAAAAGTGAAGAGGGATAATTTTTGTTCCTAATTAAGGCATTTGGAGGTCTTGAAAGTGGTAGAAAGGGTCCAAACCAATTGTGTTCTTAAAAATACTTTTTGGGCAGCTTAGTTTAGTGAAGATGAAAGTTGGTGTGGTTTGAATTTATGCACGTTTTATGAGCTATATAAATAATGGATGTGATATAAAGGTCAAGGGGATTCCAATAAGTAGTTACATGAAATATTTGAGGTGTTCTTGGGTGATCGTAAGGCCGAAAGGTGAAGTCTGGTTCTTGGAAATAACTATTTTGAGAAGAATATGAGCCTTCTTGAGTGAGTTATGAAGAATTTTATTGGTGAAAGATAATTAAATACCATGGATGATGTTTTTATTTCATATTTTACATGTATGAGAAATATAGGAGCTTAAATAATCATTGTGATGAGGTTTCTGGTTTTAGGAGAACCATGTGTTGGGGTTTTGAGTTGTTGTTGAGCTTGTTTAGTGTGTTTGAGTAAGGACGAATTACATGGGTCCATTATGATTATATTTGGATGTTTTTAAGATTTATTGTTTGAGATAATTATATAAAAATGACCCATGATGTTATTTTAAGTCTAGAAACCTATTTAAGTTCTTGTTTAGTTCGGTTTTGAACTAGTAAAATAAGGAGGGAAAATGTGACCTAGGTGAGAGTTTGAAAGTGGATTAAGGGCATAAAAAGTAATATTAGAATGTGTGAAAAATTCTAAATCGGGTTATAGAGGATGTGTACAAGGTTTTGAAGGTAAAGTATTCCATGAAAGATCTAGAGCGAATGAGTTTAAGGAATGAGGGTTTGAACTATGTTTGAAGGAGTTTGGAGCCAAATCTTGTGATCGCCATCAGTTGAGTTTTTTCAACATATCTACTTTGATATTATTATTAATATATTTTGTGATGAGTAATTATAATTCAAGTCTCTTTTTGTGAGTAATATCAATAAGGGTTTACGGGTTGGTGCTCCTTGTGGGGTTGGTGCCCACTAAAGAAATCTCTTGTGATGTGTAATATTCACTTGAGTCTTTTTTATGAGTAATATCAGTAAAGTTTTCAGTGGTATTTTTTCCCCTTGAGGTTTTCTCACTTACATATTGTGTCTATGCATTCTCTCTCATGTTTCATGTTCAATTGAATGTATGGTGCACACTTAATAAGCTAATGCTTAATATATATGATTGAATAGATGTTTGATGGATGTTACAACAATGGTAAATGGAGTAAAAAAAATTAGGACTGATTCACCCCCACCCCTCTCATTCCATTGTTCTTCTAAATAATGGGTTGTATCTTATTAGAAACCTGAAGATTAACAAAAAGAAAGCTAAAAAATTAATATTTTAAACCTAGAAAACACATAATTAGTTTGATGTAAAACATACGTCCATAACATGTCTATCTACTTTGAAATTTGAAACCCAAAAATCTGTTATTAGAGTAATAAATGAAATTGAAACTAAAAAACTTGTAAACGCAAAAAGTAGAGTGATATAAAATGTGAGTGTCATTATCATGAAAACAAAAACTTGATAACCAAATTACAAGATTGAAACTAATTACCCATATAACTCAAAATTGTAAGACAAATAAGGTAAAAATGGAAACCAAAAAAAAGAAACTTGAATCTAAAAATGAAAAAATTGAAAATTATGGAACTCAACTCTATCAACTTCAAATCTTGAAAATTATAAACCAAAGATCGAAGCCCCAAAAAACCATATCTTGGAAAACCCAATGAATAAACCTCCAATACTTGAAAATTCTATTGATATGAAACGTCTTAAAAATACACAATCTAAAACCTGAAAAATGAAATATATGCTTGAAATGTGACCACTAAACTTGATGAAACAAAAAATTCAAAAACTTGAATCTTATAAGCCACAAGTTTGAAAACATGTGTAATATTCTTCTTTTTCATGTGCTAGGTTTTAAAGGTAATTACCCATGATTATCATGGTTAATGATGAAAAAAATCCTTCATTGATATGTAGTCATATAATGATTATAGATTTAATTTAGTTCATTATTTTCAGCATGGTTTACATGCTCAAGTGATATAATTAATGGAATTAATTTTCATTTGGGAAGTTAGATGTTATACAATTATGTTGAATACTTTTTAATTATTATGCTTTGTTATTTCATATCCCATGGAATTGATAAGATGAATTGGATATTTTTTTAGTCTATTTGTTTTCTTGTGATACAGGTACTACCCATCAGTGCAAGGGATACTATTCAAACTACCACGATGATAATATCACCAAATTTATCCTTAAAACAATTCTTCTTGCTTCCTTCTTTGAACTATAACTATTATGGAATAAAAAGGAAACGTGAATGGATAGGCCTTGTTAAAATTTTCTGTAAAGGATGATTATGTCAGTTTAGTCACATGGGAAATTCCATATAAATAAATGTAAATAATTTTTAAAAGATAAAAAATCTTCCTAGCTGAAGCATATTCAATTTAGGAAAAGAGATGATCAAAGCCATTAAAATAAATGCATATAATTTAGGCCCAAAATAATAATGTCTTTCCCTTAAAGTCTACTTGTTTCATTTATAAGAAAACATGAGTGTGATTGAATGAGAGTTAAATGCATAGCCGAAGCATATTCAATTTAGGAAAAGAGATGATCAAACCCATTAAAATAAATGCATATAATTTAGGCCCAAAATAATAATATCTTTCCCTTAAAGTCTACTTGTTTCATTTATAAGAAAACATGAGTGTGATTGAATGAGAGTTAAATGTGTTTATTAAGAAGATAAAAAATATATTATAAAATGTAAGTTTGTTTTGTTAAAAATGAAACATGACCATGGTTAGTGTAGACACCATATATGGTCATTTAACATTTGGAAATTCTTGTAATGTCTTATATCCCTCATACATGACTTATGTGCATAAACCAAGCTCAAACTCACTATGTTATCTTATTGTAAATATTGTAATAGGTAAAACACATACTTTATCACCTATGTAAACACTCCTATCAGTAAAAAATACCTCATTTTTCCTATTGACCAAAATAAGTTCACACTTATTTTCGTCAACTAACACCATTTTCCCCATTTTTCGCTTCAATCTGATTTTTCATACATTCTATATACTTAAGGATTCCTGAAAGCATCTTCATCAAATAGGAAATTTCTTCCCCTTCCCGAAAATATAAAGAAGTCCTTCTAACTCCTCATATTTTGCAAATGGCGAGCCGACGGGCCTGGGGAAGACTTTTTGCCAAATGAGAAGATTGTGGACTAGCAGGGCAGTGGGAGATATTTTGGCATTTTGTACCTTTTTCAAGAGGAAAAATTTATAATTGCGGGCTTGCAATCCTGGGAAGGATTTCTTTTGCTAAGTGGAAAAATGTAGGTCAATGGGCGTGAGGATGAAAATGGAAAATGAGAAGTTGCGGAGCCGCGAGAGTTTTTGTATTTTTGCAACTTTCATAATAGCACAGTTTGCAAGTGCGGGCCCACGAGCCCGAGGAGGTTTGTTCACCAAATGGAAAGAGAGAAGGTTTCGGGCTTGCAGGCCTGAGGAAGACTTTCACACTTTTGCAATTTTTGTGCAAAAAGCGTTATTTCAATTTTGGGCCCGCGGAGGCTTTTGGGAAAAAGTGAATTGCAGACCGGCGGGGTTACGAGAGATTTTATTTTTGGTAGGAGCCACTCTTCCAGCTTGGAAGAGTGCTTCAAATATTTCTAAGAAACCTTTTAATTATATTCAGAGTTACACCTTGCTATTGGAAATATGATTTTTGTGTTGGATGGTAAATAAATGTTTACTCTATGAATTTACAATTCCTTAGTGTGAATGATTATCTTACCTTTATTTCAGGTTATCTATTTCATGTTGTGAAGGAATAATGCGACTATCTTTTATGTTAGTTTTGAAAACCTTATTTTCCTTCTGTATTAAGTTATGTCATCATTATACCTAGTTGCAGAAATAGATGTTTGACATATGCAGGCGTGGTTTCCTCATGATAAATTAATTGTGTGTTGAATCCAATTTGATCTATCCTTATGTATGCTCAAGTTTAACGAAGGAACGTACGCCCCTATTTTGTGGTATTTTGTACCCTTTCAAATTTTGATAGGTGAAGGTGGTCAATGATGCAAAGCATCCCTCCCACATTAACGCTTCTAGATATTAGACAACCCTTAATTTGGTGCATCACCACCCTTAGTATAGTTTCAGTTATGCAAAATCTCTTTCCTTAAAACTCATGAAGATGTTAGATTAGGATTAGATGGTCATTTTATTACACTAGGAGTAGTAAAGCATTTAGTTTAGGAAGAGGAAGCTGGCCTTCTCCGGAGGTTCACCTTGAGCCCAAGTCCCACAGCTTGAGAGGTGATCCCATGTGTCCTAATCACACCAAATATTATGATTCATTTTCAGGCCATTAGAGGGGTGCAATGATTTGGTGACAACACTTCCTATACAACCCTCTTTAGATAATCAAATGAATTTTAACCCTATAACATAAAAGTGTGTAGGAGGGACAAGATCAACTCATGATCCTATCCTTTTTTGGGAGATTATGTCCTTATCCATCTAAAGGAAATTTTGATTATGAATATCTTTCCATGTGTTCGAATTTCCCTTTTAGGTTAGCCTTAGTGCAAAACATTACCCTTAGAGTAGTATAATTACAAATCAAGCTCATTCATGCATTGATTTAACGTGAATAGTAAAAAAATAAAGTGTTAAGTGGATATCATTCTTTACTTAACTAAATTTAGGCTACGGGTTAGAGTAGGATATATAGTGAAATTATTAATTAGACATTAACATTCAAATATGAGCATACATATAAATAATTGGAAAATAGGTCAATTAGGTCATGTACTAGATAAAATAAAATATAAGAATATGAGTGCACTTATTTTGTTGAATGGTTTAGAATTTAATTTGGGTGTGATAGAGGGATGCAATGGATGGAAATATTATGTATGTGGTTTTGTATTTAATTTTGGAATTGCACTTCATATAGGGACATAAACATTTTCCTAGGATCAAACCGTTTAATTTTTTTTCCTATTGGATAGTTTGGTATGGATTACAAATAGAACTTTTTAACCTTCAAAACCTTTTTGAATGACTGATATATGATTCACTATGAAATATTAGGTCTTGAAAAAGTGTGAAACCATCCAAAATCAAATTCCTTGACCAAAAAGTTAATCATTTATAAAAACCCTACAAATGATTAGGTGTTATGTTGAAGTGCAATATTCACACCACCTACACTAGTACTATTCCGAGTATTCCTCAATGTGCACATAGTTATCCACCCAAATATGTAACATAATCATTATGTTTCCACATTTAACTACCATATATGTCATTGTATAATTATTACAACAAAAACAAAAACAATTTGCTTCCTATTGAGTTTGATGAATGCCCAAACTATTTTAAAAACTCTCATTTATGCATATTCTAGAATCCTTGCATTCCATGATCCCCAATCCCTTTGATTAATTTTTTGATAAAACTAAGATCTTCATCATGAAAGCCAACACATTTCATAACTACTCAAAGCATATCAACACAACAATATTCTCAAAATCCTCTTTGCACTAATATTTTTGATAGGAGAAAATGAATTGCAACAAGTTGATTATCTACCTAAAAAGGGGAAACTATTGTAAATAAAATTTGGCTCAAGATTCATTTGTGCACTTCAAGTACCAAATAAAAACATTCACCCAAAACATCCCTCAAACCACTAAGCATTAAGCAAGAAAAAAAACCACCCTAGGATCAATTGAAACAGTGATAATAAAGTTTATAGATCCATATATGTAGGTAACACAGTCCTCATAACCAATGCATCTACACAACCCCCAAGGGTTATATTGGAATTTTCCCAAATAAATAAGTTCTAATATATTCCTTAAAAAAGACATGGCTACCAAGAGGTTTGGTTCTACATCTGCCAAAGGTACTAGCTTAAGAGTTTCTATAGATTTTCAATGTGCCCTTTTTTTATAGAACCAACAACCATGTATATAATAGAAAAAACCACGCCTAACATGCTAGAAAACAAATAAAATTAACCTTAATTTGTCATGGTAGGCATTTGCATGGCCTAATATAAACAATTCCTTCTCCTCTATGCTAGATAGACATCCATAACCTGTCCAAAAAATTTATTTTATTATAGGTTAGGAGAGTGTGTTAGTAAGAGTTGAAGGATTTGGCTTTACACCTACCATCCACATTTTCTTTTAAGATTCCAAGGCCTTTTCAACAAATTCATTTTGGGCACATCTTGAAATCATTGTTCATGAGGAAACATTTCTTTGAGGCATTCTATCAAAGTGTTCATTGACTCAAACCCATGAATACCTTAACCATAAAATGCCTTCATAACTCTCTAACTACTTCATCTTGTCAATACTGCCACATTGTTCTTACACATTTGACAATAATACTCTATGATTCATGTCTTTTATGGGTACACATACCATTTATTGAGATCCCATTTTGACACAGATGGTAAGGAAATTGGGAAATGTGTGGGGTTGGTCTTAATCTCTACCAAGAAACCTGTAGGACACCCCCATGGCTTCCTCCCAAAACAAGCCCAAGACTAAAATATGATAAGAAAACCCAAAAACACACATTCTACACTAATTCGACCCATATGGGCATTTTTATTTTATTAAATATTATTTCCTTATACATAATCTTATTGTTTTATTTCTCCAAGAAAAAATTAATGATTATCTTTGTGATAATCTAGTGAAAGTCAAATTTATGGGTGAATTTCCATGTAGCGGGTGAATGGTCACTAAGTTTAATGTCGAGAATAAAAGAGAACACACTCTATTACAACCCTAGGCTATGATTGAATTAATACCTCTTGTCGTGGTTATCATTTACCCTTATTGTTACAGTACTTCATGTTTGTGATTTAAAATTTTAATCGTGGTTTAAAGGAGAACACAAGTTGCAACATCATGAACATGCGAGATGACTCCTGATATTAAAATTGTGCATGATGATAACTTACCAATTTTAGGAAATTACCATCACTAAAAAAAATTCTCACCAGATGTTGGTGGCCGACAAGGAGGGGGCACTACACATCCAAAATAAAACATTGTAATATGATGTTAGGTCTTCCTTGGCTAAAAACCATTAGGATTGTTCCATCCATTGTGCACTAATGTGTCAAATTCATACTTAAGAACTAATTCATCACTATTCAAGGTATCCCACCTCGGGCCCCTTTTCCTAGTGTTTCTCAAGCTTCATCGACCTCTACAACTAGTGCACCCACTATAGCTAGCATTATTTGTAGTCCACATAATATTACAATTAACAATTATGGTCTCATGATTTTTTCACACACTCATAGTGTTAGTCCCATACTTTCCTCAATGGATAGTAACACGCATAGTTCTCCTTAAATTTTAGTCCCCATCACTAACTCTTGGTGTATCACTGGATATCATAGTATGTCACATAAGACTAGGTTGTCACATAGGGTTCATGATACATACCTCATATCTAGGTATTATCATAGGTCTATTTCACCTACTACATGACAAAAATCCTTAATACATAGCTTCCCTACACACACAATCATGCACCCATTCTCACATGACACTGGTCTCTTTATTTATGATCACATGCTTCATCCGTTCACAATGGAAGATAACAGACGTTCACTCTATGTACTCCTTGGATAGTCCATATGGTAATCACTCATGGGGGGAATATAACTTCCCCCTCATTTCTCGATGACACACTCTATTTATAGGTTCAACTTAATTTCTGAGGGAGTGAATACACACCCAAACCTCACTTTGCACACACACAATGAGGAAAAACCATTCTTTCCCACCTATGGTTATAAAGTCTATATTCATGAAAATATCTAAACACATAAATATTCCCCCTAGGGACATTCATAAATCACCATTCCTTCTCTTTAGAGAATATGTTTTTGTTTATTACCTCAAGGGGCCTAAAAATATAAAAAACCATTAAAATATGATAAAAAAAACATTCATATATGTTAAAAATTCAAAAAACATTCACATATATACCAACATCCATATATATTTGCATTGATCTTGCTTGGTTGTTTCTATTACACGCTTATATTATTCATGTTGTATATTACTTATCATGTCAGCATGATACATAGTATGTTATAAATTTTTTCTATACACATGTGTGTTCATGTGGTACATTGAGTTCAATGCCTACTACATACATATTGTTACATGATGCAACATGCTTGAAAATTATCTCTACCTGTTCTTCTACAACAACTAAGGGCATCCACTTTAAACTTTCTCACATATAGGATATATTATTCCAATATTTTCTACTTTACTTATCTTTCCTCATTCACTCATTACATACACCATGTCATAGATTTATTACTCTAACATGTTCATGGGTACCTCATTTGTAGCTATTTTGTAGGTTACTTCTAAACCAGGATCATTTTCATACTATGGATCATTTCTTGTTTTGCATGCTTGCTTTGTGCCTTCATCTCTAGGCCCACATGTGTAGTGATTCACTACATCTACTGTCTCGATCTCTTTTATGACCCTGGTTGGAAACATTTTAAGTTTATTCGTAACTTTATTTAGTCTCCCTATGAAATTTTGACATAAGACCAATCATTCAATGGAGTCACTATTGAAAGTTTTGATGACCTCATCATCACACTTCACCAAATCTTTCAAATTTCCCTTAATTTGATCCTTAGAAAGAGCATCAATATTTTCATTAAATAATTTACAATTGCCAATATCAAACTCCTTTGATATGTCATATAGGGCATCTGTGATCTCCACTCATTTCTCCTCTAACTTCTTAATCAGATTCCTATAGTACTTGACACCAGAATTCCATGGCTTTTTGATACTCAAATAATTTGGAGACATCATCGATCACCTTTTCCAGAAGAATAAAGTCGGGATCCTCCTCTCTGATCTCACTCCATGTTGCCGAATTTAAATTTAGATTATTATTATCTTTAGAGAAGGCCTCATCCATCTTGGAAATGGTGGTTTTTGTAACCTACAGATCATTATATATCTCAACTACTTCCTTGATTAAAGGATTGTCTTCTTGCAAAATTCTCTCCATCCATCCACTCATTGATATCCCTTTCTGGCCTAGCTTCTCGAGCTTATGATAAGAAATATCATCGATTATAGATGAAATTGTCATAGCCATAGTAGTTGAGACTTTAGTGGATGGAGTGGGTTGGGTTACTTTACGCAGCAGTGCAGTGAGTTGCTCGACCTTAGCTTTGAGCTCATCCTTGGTGGCCTTATCTTTGTCATATTTCTCCAAAAGGGCCCCAAGAGCAGTGTGCACATCTTTCTTGGCTCCTTCATGAGTATCCTTCCCCAATGAGAATTTTGAAATCCGGTAATCCACAGTTGTGATAGTTTCTTTAGTTTTCCCCTCAACGGGGGTGGTAACCTCTATCACACATTCTCCAGATGGGTTAATCAGTCAGACTTGACATGGTTCTCGGTCTCTTAGCTTATCTCTTGGGCATATGCTCTAATATGTTGAGATCTATGACATCTTCCTAGAGGAACCTTCTTCTTTTACTTGGGAGTTTTCCTAAATAGTCATTCTAATATGGCTAAAGCTGATGAAGATGGAGTTACAGATCCAATACCTGAAACATTGGTTAAAGAAAGATCACTAGAAATACCAGTTGGTATTTAAGTAGAAGGTAGCAATGATGAAGGCGTGGATGTAGGAACAACCATAGGAATTGAAAGAATGATGATAGGGGGTTGTGATTGAAGAAAATGGAAGTGTTAAAGGAAGTGAAGAGGAAATGGGTGACCCAATATTTTCCCCAACTAATAGAACTGGAAGTGATGAGAATACTTGGGCCATAGAAGGGGATGGGAAGGAAGAAATGATTGTGGAAGTGGAAGGAAATTATATTGGAAGTGATAATGGAGGAAGAAGAAGGTGTGATGGATCTTGGACGATACTAGGAGAGTCACTGACTTCAACCACTTCTGTCACAGGCACTGCAGGAGATGTGATCTTGAGGAGTAGAAGACTTGGAGAGAGATGAGCCACCAACAACAAATGAAATCTTCTTTAGAATTATAGGAGCCTTTTGAGTCGACCTTTTTCCCTTAGTGGGTGTTGGTTGGCTTATTGTTGATATAAGCTCCTATATTTGTAGGTTGATTTTCCCCTTTGGGTGAGATTCCCAAGGTGGCCAACCAACTGAAAGTCCTCTTTAAAATGGGTCCAATCCTCTCCTTTGTATTACTGCATTCTTCCACATACCAATCAATCCATGATCAGTGGTTGATTGGAAACATTATCATTCTTGTATGATGAATCCAAAACCTCATCACTGTCTTACATGTCCTTGGGCACATCGCCAAACCAAATTTCTGAACCTCATCAAGGGTCAGTCTTTCATAATCTCTTTGTCGAATGATGTATTCATCTCGATAAAGAATCATAAATATCTTCCAATTGGGGCACGTGGGCACTGGACCGACTTGTTTCCCCAAACTTAGCCCAATAATCAAAATTAGTCCATGGATGAAAGGTCTGCAGGGTTACCTCGGCCATTTCTACATCAACATTTTTTTCCTTGTGAATATTTGGGCAAGAGTACCTGCCAATCAAAATAGGGAAATGCATTTCCTCTTTATGATGCTTGTTTTGGATTCGATGATAATCCAATAATTACCGAACTAATTCCAATAGAATCCATTTGTTAGTGGGGCACCTTGGCAATTTTCTTAGGGTGCACCTATGAAACCCAGAACCTGAATGTAGGTGAATGTAGGAAACTGAAAGTAGATTGCTCCCCATTCTCACACTTCTTGGAAATCTTCATCAGAAATCCTCCAATTATATAGTTCTTTGTCAAAATGATAGAGGATGATAGCAAAAAAAGCACCGTTGACTCTGCGGAAATGCCTGTCTTCCCTCATCTAGAGTGAGTTAGGGATAAAAGTCATATATTTGGGAGGTGCTGCGAACACCCCTGGTATTCAAACCAACAAAATCTCCCATAGCAGCAACAACATATACCACGAAGGATGTCATGTAGAAAGTCTTTGTATTTGACACTCTACCTAATTGATAGCAAATGGAGCTACTAATATGCTCCCCCCACTAGATAAAATCATCATTCTTCTTTATGGTCACAATGTACAAAAAAATCCATTCCTAGAATTCCTTTGTGGAAGGAAGACCTGAAACTCTGCTTAAAAAAATGAGATCACTGACCTCCTGAATAAAATATGACCGATGCATAGTTTTGGGTAGTTTGGCAAAGTTCTTGGCCAAATAAGTTTTCATCATGATCCTTGAGCATACTTCCTCTTTCTTGTCGCAATGTTCCACTGCTATCTCTAGTGAAATTGTGGCATAATCTTGAACGTCGGGAAGTTTAAGCAGATCTTCAAAGAAGTCTGGGTCCAAATGGATTACCACCTTATCATCACTATCTCTGACTGATATGGAGTCTTTGTCAAAGTGGGTTGTTGCAGCTAAAACAAATTTTGGGCAGTGCATGGATATGGGAAAACCGACGGCAAGGGCAAGCTCACTGTCGTAGATGGCTTACATCCATGGTTTCCTTATTTGGAGCCTTTAATCTTTCCCAGAAATCTGGAAAATCAATTTGTCAAAGATCAGTGTCCCCAATACTCCCTAAGTCGGAGGACAGGAAGGAATGAGGAGAAACTCCAAGAAATTAGTACTTCATCTTTTCCTTTTCCTTTGAAGTGGAAGTAGACATCAAGCCCTATATTTCAGAAGCCAAAGTTGTAGAAATTCTGAAAACCCGAAAGAGAAAAAATTCCAAACTGAAAAGTTCCGAAAGGAAACACTGAACTAAAATATCTCGAAAAACTATCTCTAAAAAAATTTCCCAAACCAAAATTTCTAACGGACAATCTCTGAAATAATGTTTTCGAATCAACATTTTCAAAAGAAATTTCTGAAAGATTTCCTCTGAAGTCAAAATTTCTGAAATCTGAACAATTTTTTCCGAAAGCTTTATCTCCAAAACCAAAAGTTCCAAAGGAAATATCTGAACTGAAATCTCCAAAAGAATTTTCTAAAAGAGTTTCTCCAAAGAAGGAAATTCCAAAAACCCAAAAGAAAAAAAACCTCTGAACAATATTCTCGAACAAGTTTCCCTGAAAAGAGATTTCTGAAATAAATTCTCCGAAGGGAATCTCCCAAACAAGTTTCCCTAAAAAGAGATTTCTGAAATAAACTCTCCGAAAGGAATCTCCCGAACAAGTTTCTCTGAAATAAGTAAAAATACCCTTCTGAACAATGTTAATTAAAAATTCTGGAAAATGAGAGACGAGAAGAAGTATGGGCGGCCTAAGAGGATCCTTTGAACAACTCTGAGTACCTGAAGAAAACTCAAAATGTTAAACATGGTGATCGAGAATTTCAAAAAAAACGAGAGGAAGACCAAGGAGAAAACAAAATGAGAGGGAAATAAAGAAAAGGATCTTAAACCAAAAAGAAAATAAACAAATTACCATACCTTGAAAAAGACGTCACAAAGTACAAGAAACAAAATGTCAGAGAAAATGTGTCAGGTAAAAATGACGAGTAAAAAACTGAGTTTAAATAGAAAACCCGATATTAATGGTAGAAATCCGATCCGTAGAGAGGTAGGTGAAAAAATTAATTACACGGAGGAAATCTGAAAGTCTGAAACCTGAAAGCCCAAAATTTAGAATTTCGGGTTTCAGACTTCAGAGATTGGGAGACGAAAAAAATGAATTGGCAATGGAAATTTCTGAAAAATCTAAAAGTCTAAAAATTTAGACTTTCAGACATTCAGACTTCAGAAGTTTTAAATTAAAAATCCTAAAAAATGACTTGGAGAATTCTGAAACTTGAAAACTTGAAAGTCTGAAAATTCAGACTTTCAAAATTTTGGACTTTGGAAGTTTGAGTGGGATTTAAACAAAATGGGGCCAATAGTTCCAAAACTCGAAAGCCCAAAAGTCTGAAATTTCAGACTTTTGGGGTTTCAGACTTGGAGAACTAAAAGAGAAATCCCAAATCTGAGAAATAAAACTCCAAAAGATGAAAATATCTGAAGTTCTGAAGATCAAAAATTTTAGATTTCGGGCCTTGGAGAAATTCATTATACAAAGGATTTCTAAAAAAATTGTCTGACATATTTTCTTCAAGGTAGGTTAAATGGTTAACATTTTTGGTGACCTCTAGGGAATTCTTGCTTACTAAGCTTTCAAACCAGTAGCCTTAAGAAAAACATTGGGTGAAGGAGTCTAAAAAACTAAAACTAAAACAAAAAACACACAAGCAAAAGAAAAGAAAAGAAAACGATGTGCAGAGCACTTGGAGGAAAATACAGAACACTGTACAGGGTGGAACATCCTCAAAAGAAATCTTTGAGGTGTATCCCATTCACATGAATGGGAAATTCTTCTCCATTGAGTCTACATAGGAAAAATGAATTCACCTCTTTGCAGCTTGTAATAACATAGGGCCCGCTCCAGAGAGCATCGAACTTGGCGTGCCTGCCGGGTTTGGCGTGATCTTCATCCCATTTTAGAACCAAATCTCCCTCCCTTAAAAGTCTATCAGAGGATTTCTTGTTGAAGGATTTCTTAACTTGAGCCTCATATTATGTCAATGTATTCATGGCTGTGTTTCAAATTTCCTCCAGCTCCATGAGTTCAGAAAACCTCACTGTTAAGGCATCATCCTCCATAACTTCAAGCCGATAAGCCAAGTCCAGGGAAGGTATCTCTAAGGAAAGTGGAAGTTTCACTTCCCTTCCATATACAAGCATGAAAGGAGAAACCCCAATGGCCTTTCTTAGGCATTATCTGATCAGCCCATAGGGTGATCTTGAGCTGTGTATGCCAGGTTCTTTTATTGGCCTCCATTGTGCATTTGATGATTCTTATGAGGTTCTTATTACTGGATTTGGCCAATCCATTCCCCTGTGGGTAATAGTTAGATGAATTCTTGAGATAGACTCCATTCTTGATGGCCCATTCACTTATCTTCATCCCGAGGAAAGCCATAGCATTGTTTGAGATAACAGTAAAAGGAACACCGAACCTTGTCATCAAATTTTCTAGAAAATCCAGAACAACCTTTTCATTACTTTCCTTTAGGGCCACTACCTCTATCCAGTGAGTGAAATAATCTGTTGTAGTAAGGACCCATTTATGCCCCTCGCTGGATGGAGGATTGATCATCCCGATGAAATCTAATCCCCACTGAATGAAGGGTTGATCCACCTGAACAGGGCGTAATGGGAGAGATGTCAGTCTCTGTTTGCCTATGAAAAGAGCACACTCCTTACATTTCCTCACCTAGATATGAGAGTCTTTGAACAAGATTCTGGCTAGTAATAACCAACTCACATGATCTTGGTGGCGGTTGTTCGTGCAGAGTAATGTCCTCCGGACAGGCCATTGTGGAATTCCTCTAATACCTTGTTCACCCATGTTCTGGCCTGACACAGTGTAGAAGAACACCATTTAGATCCTTTTGCTATGAAGAGAAAATTATCTATCACAACATATGGAATAGACTATAGATGGAAAGTAATCATCTCTGGACTTTATCCATGTTTGGAGGATATATCCCCAAAAGAAGGAAATTTTGCATCTTAGTTGACCAATCAATCTGATCATTTCCTTCATCAACATTCAGAAGCATGACATCTTTTGTATCTTTGGTCTCCATGTCCGTGGCCAGTTGTTGACATAACCCTTTTCCCCTAACAAGCTTAGTGACCTTGATGTGTATGTCATACTCCATTACTTTCATAATCCACCCAGCGCATTTCTCATTCATCTCTTTATTCAACAAAAATTCTTTGATGCCAGGATGAGAAACCATTAAATGGACTTTTTTGTTAGACAACATATGCCTAAACTTCTTTAGGGCTCGAATGACTGCAAAGACCTGTTTTTCGATGAAGGAATATTTGAGTTCGTATTCCTTAAGAGACTGACTAAAAAAGGCAATGGGCTGCTCCATCATATCATCATTATGCTGAGTGAGGATCTCTGAAATACTTTCCTGACCTGCGAAAGCATAGAGAATGAAATCCTTGTCAAACCATGGGATTCACCAGCATGGGAGCTTGGGAGATAGCTATCTTGATGGCTTCAAAGATTTCCCTTCCCTCCTTCATCCATGAAAATGGGTATTCTTTTTAAGCATGGTCGTCAGCGGTTTTGCCAACGTTGCAAACTGAGGAATGAATCTCCACACAAAATTTATAGTTCCTAAAAAACTTTGGAGACCCTTTTTATGACTTGGGAGGGATAAGGACATAATTGACTGAATCCTAGTTGGGTCGATAGACAGCCCCTCTACTGAAACAATATGCCCCAACAACTTTCCTTCCTGTACTGCGAAAATGCACTTCTTAAGGTTCAGTGAGACACCAAATTCTCTACACCTTAAAAAACTTTCCTTAGATGAGTGATATGATCCTCAGCATGTTTGGAGTAGACAGTGATGTCATCAAGGTAAACCAAGATCATGTCATTGATGAGTCCTTTAAATTCCATATCCATGGCTCTCTGAAAGGTAGCCCCTGTATTAGATAATCCAAAGGGCATCTTGTTGTAAGCGTATGTGCCCCATTTGGTGGTGAAATCCATTTTGAATTGATCATATTCTTGAACAAGAATCTGATTATATCCTGAATATCCATCAAGAAAAGAAAATATTTGAGCCCCTGCCACTATTTGGAGGATTTTCTCCATTGAAGGGAGAGGGTAGTGATCCTTCAACGAGGCACAGTTTAGATCCCTGAAATCTACACACAACCAAATTTCACCGTTCTTTTTCCTTACGGGTACCAAATTGGCAACCCAAGAAGAATGCTTGATGGGAAAAATTATGCAAGACCTCAATAAGCTTGGTTAGCTCTTTCCTCATCAAAGGCTCAATTTTGGGATTGATTGGCCTCTGTTTTTGACAAATTGGCTTGGAGTTTGGATCCAGTTCAATAGTATGTTGAGCTAAGCTGGGATCGAAACCACACAATTCCTTATAGCTCCACACGAAGATATCATGATATTCCTAACATAATTTCGATGAAAGCTTTCTTTTCATGAGTAGTGCATACCTTGCCAATTTTTAGAACCTTTTCACTTGCCACCTCAACCTCTTCAAAATCCTCCTCCTTGACCACCATATTAGTGCTCTGCTTGGCTTGATCATCTAAATTGAAAATGGATTCCAATGTAACCAGGCCTTTTGGCAGCTTGTTTCCTTTCAGCTGTATAATTTGATCATCGTAAGAATTTTGGAGTTTATCTTGATGTTTGGCAGTGAACTCTATTTCTTGCTGTAGGAAGAGAACAATCTATTGATCACTATCAAACACCTACCAACTACTCACATTATCTGTACCATGGATGGACCACCATTTTGACTGTCTGCTTCCCTTCTTTCATGATGTCTTGTAGGTACATCGTATTGAGAACCAATAGTAGCCAGCCTGTCAGCATCTTGATTTTGCTTCCTAGGGATTGCATGAATTCCAAAGGCCTCAAAATCTTCTATCAGATCCCAAACCCAATTTTTGTATGACCGCAGTAGATCATTTTTTGATGCACTATGGGTTGTAACTTGGTGCACAACCAATTCATATTGCCAAAGATAGTCAAGGTTTGGATTCCTCTTCTTTGGGCCAGCTGAATTCCTTGTATAAGAGCTTCATATTCAGTGACATTATTAGTGCAACTGAACTGCAACCGAAAGGAAGAGAAATATTTGTTTCCTTCTGGAGACACTAACATAACCCCTACACCAGATCCATTTTTACTTCATGAGCCATCAAAGAACATCTTCCACAGTCCATTTGTATCGCTTGATGCCTTAACTAGTTGAGGTATGATGGCATCTTCTTCATGAATGCAATATGTACCTAATCCAGTCTCTTCCAAAAACAACAGACCAAATTCTTCATTTTGCCAATAAATAGCATAAGGGTCATATTGATGATCTATACTCACCTCATCGAGAATTGTATCTGGAACCTCTTCTACAAGAGTAGTTGGCTCATGATCTGTATCCTCATCTTCATGATCACAAATGGCGTAGTTACCATTTATGGGTTTGGATGTGTAAGGTTCCACGTGATTGTGATAGATTGGTTCTACCCTTATAGTTACCTTAGTCCCATATCAGGTCCTCAAGATCATATGCGACCAGTCTGATGACAAATAACCACCCATTTTTGTAGTGAAATCCCGTGATAAGTAGATGGCAAGAGGGGAGGGAGATCAATGACAGATATGTCCTGTGTGAATGTCAAGCTAGGACATGCATGGATAGTAAGTTGAAGCCCCTTAATGACCCCCATAGTTTGGACTGCAGTACCATCTAGTTGAACAACCCCTCTTAAAATTGGAGTATATGGAATTTGCAGTACATCTACGACCTACTTAGGCATCACAGAACTACTTGGCTCCAGAATCGATCATATAATTGTGCACCAAATGGTCACTGAATAATCAGAGAGATATAGAATGGTGGAGGTTTGTTGGGCTTAGCATATATTTTTGTCTCAGGTTAGCATAAGCTGGTTGTCACTGCTACTTCTTGACCTTGATGATCTATTAGTAGTGCCAAAGTTGTTCAAAGCCTCTCGTAGCAAGTTCCTTTGAGAAGGAATCAAGAGTGCATCCCACATTGTGAAACTCAAATTGGTCTTCTTCATTTGCTCCACAATGCTGAATGAAATCGCTCCCACTTTGATAATGCCTTTTGGGGCATTGGGGTCCTCCTTTGGAAAATACTTATTAGGCATCGTGATACTCAAAGTCCCATCTTTCTTTGTAGACTGATCAACGGATATTTCTGATGATTTCTTTTTCATGCCTTTATCATCTGGTATTTGTGTTAGGGGCTAAGAAGTAGATGCCTGATCAGTATTGGAAGACTGTGGATCTATTTCCCTTTTCTTGGAACATTGTGTTGGATGCTATAGTGGAGGCATCAGTATTCAAACCACAAAAGTCTTCTGCTTGCCAATTTAGTAGTGTGGTTTCATCAGGAGGTTGGTCTTGACTTTCAGGAAGTGGATGGTTCAACAGATGATTCAGGTAGAGTGCGGATATGCTTTGGACCATAAGGGCTTGACTTAAAACTCCATTTGGGAAGAGATTCTGATTATGGGGGATGAGAACAAGGGTAGCACCATTCATAGTCTTGGATGAGGTTGTTCTGGACCGGGACTATAGCTCTGGAAGAACTGGTAACAGAAAGGGTTCTGAAAATTCAAAGGTTTTACATTCACAGCTTGGCTTGTGGCCTGATTTTGTGACTGACCATTTCCTTGGAATGGAGGATGATCATCTGATATTGGGGTTGAAAGGGGTAAGCATACTGGGACTGCTACCTCTTCATTGCTATGAGTTCATTCCCGAAAGTTTGTAACAGTGACTTTACCTCAGCCAGATCATTTGAGGGATTGGACGCATGCATAGCTATTGGAATAGAAGTTTCAAAAACTAGGGAAATGACTAGTTGTTGGCCTGTAAGCTCTACAAAAAAAGGTATGGGAGGTCTAGGAGCAATTTTACCTGCTTGAATCAAGTAATTTTCAGCTCGTACGACAATTTTGTAAGCATCAGGGATAACGGTTCCCCCCATGGATTGAATCATGATGGTGACATCACTATTCAATGCCCATAAGTAATATAGAAATGCGCTATCTAGGGATGGTCTTATGAGTGTTGGGATCCATTTCTAAGTCTTGTCAAAATAGAGGTTGAAATTGCTCATATACTCTTGAGGAGACCGCTTGATAGTATGAAATTGTTCTACAAGTGAGAGATTATCACTTTTTTCTTCGAACTTCTTACACAACTTTGTGCCTAACTCATTCCAAGTGGTAACGGATCCAGCAGTTAAACTCCAGAACCATTGAAGTGCTCTATCCTTTGAATGAAGTAGCAAGGATTCAAACTGCCACGTTATCTTCTGTGATACTGTGTACCGCATAGATGCTAGCTACATCCAGTATGTGCTCCCAAGGTGAAACATTAGTCTCCCCAGTGTAAAATGGTAAAATTTTAAAGGCAGTTTCTAGTATGGCATCTCTTTGTGCTAACAGTAAAGGACTGGCTGGCATTGAAAGGAGGAACAAGCATTGGTTTCCATGACATTCAAAAGTTGGTTGTGTCTTGGTGGGGGAAAATGTCCTTCAGGAGGATTTGAATGCCCTCTACGAGGTAAAGTGGTGGCTGGTGCTGCTGAAAGGCTTCTTCCTCTTCTCCTTGGGGGAGACAAGGAAAGCTCTGTATGCTGATAATTTTCCCACCTTGAAGAATTCTTGTGTGAATTCTTCGCATAAGTTGATCATACTAAACTTTGAAATCTAGAGAGATGGATTCGTCAGGTACTTTTTAGCTAATGGAATGAGAAGAGAAGTACCAATTCTCTTGGTCCCACCGGGAGTGCCAAAAACTATTGTCACCAAATCACTGCACCCTCTGAATGTCCAGAATGTGAACAAGATGTTCAGTGTGATTGGACACATGGGATCACCTCTCAAGCTGTGGGACTTGGGCTCGAGGTGAACCTCCAGGAGAAGGCCAACTTCCTCTTCCTAAACTAAACACAACACTACTTCTAATGCAGGAAAAAAATGGCTAACTAGACCTATGCTAACATTTCATGGGATTAGGGAAAGAGATTTGCAAGGAAATAAAACCTATACTAGAAGTGGTGATGCACCAAATTAAGGGATGTTCAACATCTGGAAGGGTTAATGTGGGAGGTATGCTTGCATCACTGACCACCTTCACCTATCGCAACTAGAAAGGGCACAAAATACCACAAACCAATGTAGATGTTCCTCTATTAAACTTGAGTATTCACAAGGGTAGATCAAATCAGATTCGACACACAATTAATTCATCATAAAGAAACCACACATGCATATATCACACATCTATCTCTGTAACTAGGGATAATAATGACATAAAATTAATGTAGAAGGAAAATAAGGTTTTCACAACTGACATAAAATGATAGTAATATTATTCCTTCACAACATGAAATAGATAACCTAAAATAAAGGTAAGATAATCACTCTCACTAAGGAATCACAAATTCACAAAGTAAACATTGATTAACCATTCAACACAATAAATCAGATATTCAACAGCAAGGTGTAACTCTGAATATAATTAAAAGGTATCTTAGAATCTCTGAAGCACTCTTCCAAGCTTGAAGAGCAACTCCTCTAAAAAATAATCTATCTCCCTACTCTCTATCTAATACTCCTTATACTCAACTATTTATAAGTTCTTAGGCTGAGCATTACAGCTGGGCCCTTAACTAACATTTAACTAAAAATAGAAATGTCATTAATATTAAGGGAACATGCTCCCATGAAAATAGTGAATTTGTTGCAAGGGTTTGACTCAGTCAACCCTGCAACTTTGGCCGATCAGAGCTTGGACTTGTCCTTTCATGGCCACTCAGCTTTGGCCTGGTTCAGCTACTCCTCCCTCACTTGCAAGTTTTACTGTTTCTCCTTCTTCCCACATAACCATTCAGTGTTTGTACTCAATGAAGAGCTTGATAATCCCCTGAATTTCTTCATCTCTAGGCCCACATGCGTAGTGATTCACTACATCTACTATCTCGATCTCTTTTGTGATCCTGGTTGGAAATATTTGAAGTTTATTCATAACTTTCTTTAGTCTCCATATGAAATTTTGACATAAGACCAATCGGTCAATGGAGTCACTATTGAAAGTCTTGGTGACCTCATCGTCACACTTCACCAAATCTTTGAAATTTCCCTTAATCTGATCCTCAGGAAGAGCATCGATATTTTCATTGAAGAATTTGTAATTGGTGATATCAAATTCCTCTAAGATGTTGTTTAGGGAATCTATGATCTCCACTCATTTCTCCTCCAATTTCTTAATCAGATCTTGGGATAATACCTGACACCAGAATTCCATGGCCTTTTGATATTCAAATAATTTAGAGACATCATCGATCACCTCTTCCTGAAGAAGAAAGTTGGGATCCTCTTCTCTGATGTCACTCCATATTGCCAAATTTAAATTTAGATTATTATTATCTTTAGAGAAGGCCTCATCCATCTTGGAAATGGTGGTTTTTGTAACCTACAGATCATTATATATCTCAATGGCTTCCTTGATTAAAGGATTGGCTTCCTGTAGAATTCTCTCCATCCATCCACTCACTGATCTCCCTTTCTGGCCTAGCTTCTCTAGCTCATGATAAGAAATATCATCGATTGTAGATGAAATTGTTCATAGCCGTAGTAGTTGAGACTTCAGTGGATGGAGTGGGTTGGGTTACTTTGCGCAGCAGTGCAGTGAGCTACTCGACCTTGGCTTTGAGCTCATCCTTGGTGGCCTTATCTTTGGGAAATATTTCTCCAAAAGGGCCCCAAGAGCAGTGTGCACATCTTTCTTGGATCTTCATGAGTATCCTTCCCCAATGAGAAATTTGAAATCCATAATCCACAGCTGTGATAGTTTCTTTATTTTTCCCCTCAACGGGGGTGGCAACCTCTATCACACATTCTCCAGATGGGTTAATCAGTCAGACTTGACATGGTTCTCTCCCTCTTGGCCTGTCTCTTGGGAATATGCTCCAATATGCTGAGATCTATGACATCTTCCCAAGAGGAACCTTCTTCTTTTTCTTGGGAGTTTCCCTAAACAACCATTCTGGTATGGCTAGAGCTGATGAAGATGAGGTTGCAGATCCAATACCTGAAACATTGGTTAAAGCAAGATCACTAGAAATACCAGTTGGTATTTGAGAAAAGGTAGCAATGATTCAAAGTACATGGATGTAGGAATAGCCATAGGAATTGACAGAACAATGTTGGGGGTTGTGATTGAAGAAAATGGAAGTGTTAAAGGAAGTGAGGAGGAAATGGGTGACCCAATATTTTCCCCACGCTGATAGAACTGGAAGTGATGAGAATACTTGGGCCATAGAAGGGGATGGGAAGGAAGAAATGATTGTGGAAATGGAAGGAACTGATATTGGAAGTGATAATGGAGGAAGAAGAAGATGTGATGGATCCTGGATGATACTAGGAGAGTCACTGACTTCAACCACTTCTGTCACAGGCACTGTAGGAGATGTAATCTTGGGAGCCTGAAGACTTGGAGAGAGATGAGCCACCAACAACAAATGAAATCTTCTTTGGGATTTCTAGGAGCCTTTTGAGTCGACCTTTTCCCCTTAGTAGGTGTTGGTTGGCTTATTACTGAGTGTAGCTCCTATATTTGTAGGTTGATTTTCCCCTTTGGGTGAGATTCCCAAAGTGGCCAACCAACTGAAAGTCCTCTTTAAAATGGGTCATCGCCCTCTCCTTTGTATTACTGCACTCTTCCACATACCAATCAATCTATGGTAGTGGTTGATTGGAAACATTATCATTCTTGTATGATGAATCCAAAACCTCATCACTGTCTTGCATGTCCTTGGGCACATCGGCCAAACCAAATTTCTGAACCTCATCAAGGTCAGTCTTTCATAATCTCTTTGTCAAATGATGTATTCATCTTGAAAATGAATCCAGATATCTTCCAATTGGGGCATGTGGGCACTAGACCAACCTGTTTCCCCAAACTTACCCCAATAATCAAAATTAGTTCGCAGGATGAAAAGTCTGCAGGGTTACCTCGGCCATTTCTGCATCAACATTTTTTTCCTTGTGAATATTTGGGCAAGAGTACCTACCAATCGAAATAGGGAAATGCATTCCCACTTTGTGATGCTTGTTTGGATTTGATGATAATCCAACAACTACTGAACTAATTCCAATAGAATCCATTTGTCAGTGGGGCACCTTGGCAATTTTCTTGGGGCACCTATGAAACCCAGAACCCGGATGTAGGTGAATGTAGGAAACTGAAAGTAGATTTCTCCCCATTCTCACACTTCTTGGAAAGCCTCATCGGAAATCCTCTGATTATATAGTTCTTTGTCAAAACGATAGAGGATGACATGAAAAAAGTGTCGTTGACTCTGCGGAAATGCCTGCTTCCCTCATCCAGAGTGAGTTGGGGATAAAATTCATATATTTGGGAGGTGCTGCGAACACCCCTGGTATTCAAACCAGAAAAATCTCCCATAGCAGCAACAACATATACCAGGAAGGATGTCATGTAGAAAGTCTTTGTATCTGACACTCTACCCAATTGATAGAAAATGGAGCTACTAATATGCTCCCCCCACCGATAAATTCATCATTCTTCTTGATGGTCGCGATGTACAAAAAAATCCATTCCTAGAATTCCTTTGTGGAAGGAAGACCTGAAACTCTGCTTAACAACACAATGAGATCACTGACCTCCTGAATAAAATCTGACCGATGCATAGTTTTGGGTAGTTTGGCGAAGTTCTTGGCCAGATAATTTTTCATCATGATCCTCAGCATACTTCCTCTTTCTTGTCCCAATGTTCCACTACTATCTCTAGTGAAATTGTGGCGTAATCTTGAACGTCGGGAAGTTTAAGTAGATCTTCAAAGAAGTCTGGGTCCAAACGGATTACCACCTTATCATCACTATCTCTGACTGACATGGAGTCTTTGTTAAAGTGGGTTGTTGCATAGCTAAAACAAATTTTGGGTAGTGCATGGATGTGGGAAAACCAACGGCAAGGGAAAGCCCACTGTTGTAGATGGCTTGCATCCATGGTTTCTTGTTTGGAGCCTTTAATCTTTCCCAGAAATCTGGAAAATCAATTTTTCCAAGATCAGTGTCCCCAATACTCCCTAAGTTGGAGGACAGGTAAGGAATGAGGAGCAACTCCAAGAAATGAGTACTTCATCTTTTCCTTTTCCTTTGAAGTGGAAGCAGACATCAAGCCCTATATTTCGAAAGCTGAAGTTGTAGAAATTCTGAAAACTTGAAAGAAAACTTCTGAAATTCTGAACTAAAAAGTTCCAAAAGGAAACACTGAACTAAAATCTCTAAAAACTCTCTGAAAAAATTTCCCAAAACCAAAATTTCTGATGGAAATCTCCGAAATAATTTTTCCAAACAATATTTTCGAAAGAAATTTCTGAAAGAGTTCCTCCGAAGTCGAAAGTTCTGAAAACCCAAACAATTTTTTCTGAAAACCTTTATCTCCAAAACCAAAAGTTCTGAAAAAAATCTCCAAACTGAAATCTCCAAAAGAATTTTCTCTAAAAGAGTTTCTCTAAAGAAAATCTCCAAAAACCTGAAATAAAAAAGAACCTTCTGAACAAGTATTCCCAAACATAGTTTCCCTGAAAAGAGATTTCTGAAATAAACTCTCCCGAAGGGAATATTCCCAAACAAGTTTCCCTGAAAAGAGATTTCTGAAATAAACTCTCCAAAGGGAATCTCCCCAACAAGTTTCTCTAAACAAGGAAAAAGACCCTGCCGAACAATGTTAATCTGCAAATTCTAGAAAATGAGAAATGAGAAGAAGTATGGGTGGCCTAAGAGGATCCTTTGAACAACTCTGAGTACCTGAAGAAAACTCAAAATGTGAAACATGGTGAACAAAGGGAGAATTGAAAAAATAATAGAGGAAGGCCAAGGAGAAAACAAAAATGAGAGGGAAACAAAGAAAAGGATCTTAAACCAAAAATAAAATCAACAAATTACCATACCTTGAAAATGACGTCACAAAGTACAAGAAATAGAATGTCAGAGAAAATGTGTCAGGTAAAAATGACGAGTAAAAAACTGAGTTTAAATAGAAAACCCGATATTAATGGTAGAAATCCGATCCGTATGGAGGTAGGTGAAAAAATTAATTACATGGAGGAAATCCAAAAGTCTGAAACCCGAAAGCCCAAAATTTAGAATTTCAGGGTTTCAGACTTCAGAGATTGGGAGATGAAAAAATGAATTGGCAATGGAAATTTCTGAAAATCTGAAAGTCCTAAAATAGGGACTTTTGGACTTCAGAAGTTTTAAAGTAAAAATCATAAAAAATGACTTGGAGAATTCTGAAACTCAAAAACTCAAAAGTCTAAAAATTTCAGACTTTCAAAATTTCAGACTTCGGAAGTCCGAGTGGGATTTAATAAAAACGGGGCCAAAAGTTCCGAAACTCGAAAGCCCAAAAGTCTGAAATTTCATACTTTCATGGTTTCGAAACTTTGGAGAACTAAAAGAGAAATCCCAAATCTGAGCAATAAAACTCTGAAAGATGAAAATATCTGAAGTCTGAAGATCAAAAATTTCAGATTTTGGGCCTTGGAGAAATTCATTATACAAAGGATTTCTAAAAAAAATATCTGACATATTTTCTTCAAGGTAGGTTAAATGGTTAACATTTTTGGTGACCTCCAGGGAATTCTTTCTTACTAAGCTTTCAGACCCAGTAGCCTTAAGCAAAACATTGGGTGAAGGAGTCTAAAAAAACTAAAAACTAAAAAAAAAACACACAAGCAAAAGAAAAGAAAACAAAACGATGTGCATAGCACTTGGAGGAAAATACAGAACACTGTACAGGGTGGAACATCCTCAAAAGCAAGCTTTGAGGTGTATCCCATTCACATGAATGGGAAATTCTTCTCCATTGAGTCTAGATAGGCAAAATGAATTCACCTCTTTGCAGCTTGTAATAACATAGGGCCCGCTCCAGAGAGCATCGAACTTGGCGTGCCTACAAGGTTTGGCACGATCTTCATCCCATTTTAGAACCAAATCTCCCTCCCTTAACAGTCTATCAGAGGATTTCATGTTGAAGGATTTCTTAACTTGAGCCTCATGTTCTGTCAATGTATTCATGGCTGTGTTTCAAATTTCCTCCAGCTCCATGAGTTCAGAAAACCTCATTGTTAAGGCATCATCCTCCATAACTTCCAGCCGATAAGCCAAGTCTAGGGAAGGTATCTCCAAGGAAAGTGGAAGTTTCGCTTCCCTTCCATATACAAGCATGAAAGGAGAAACCCTGATGGCTTTCTTAGGCATTATCCGATCAGCCCATAGGGTGATCTTGAGCTGTGTATGCCAGGTTCTTTTATTGGCCTCCATTGTGTGTTTGATGATTCTTATGAGGTTCTTATTACTAGATTTGGCCAATCCATTCCCATGTGGGTAATAGTTAGATGAAGTCTTGAGATAGACTCCATTCTTGATGGCCCATTCACTTATCTTCATCCCGAGGAAAGCCATAGAATTGTTTGAGATAACAGTAAAAGGAACACCAAACCTTGTCATCAAATTTTCTAGAAAATCCAAAACAACCTTTTCATTACTTTCCTTTAGGGCCACTGCCTCTATCCAGCGAGTGAAATAATCTATTGCAGTAAGGACCCATTTATGCCCCTCATTGGATGGAGGATTGATCATCCCGATGAAATCTAATCCCCACTAAATGAAGGGTTGATCCACCTGAACAGGGCATAATGGGAGAGCTATCAGTCTCTATTTGCCTATGAAAAGAGCACACTCCTTACATTTCCTCACCCAGATATGAGAGTCTTTGAACAAGTCTGGCTAGTAATAACCAGCTCGCATGATCTTGGTGGTGGTTGTTCGTGCAGAGTAATGTCCTCTGGACAGGCCATTGTGGAATTCCTCTAATACCTTGTTCACCTGTTCTGGCCTAACGCAGTGTAGAAGAACACCATTTAGATCCTTTCAGAAGAGAAAATTATCTATCACAACATACAGAATAGACTACAGATGAAAAGTAAGTCTCTGGACTTTATCCATGTTTGGAGGATATATCCCTGAAAGAAGAAAGTTCTGCATCTTAGTTGAAAAATCAATCTGATCATTTCCTTCATCAACATTCAGAAGCATGACATCTTCTGTATCTTTGGTCTCCATGTCCGTGGCTAGTTGCTGACATAACCCTTTGCCCCTGACAAGCTTAGTGACCTTGATGTGTATGTCATACTCCATTACTTTCATAATCCACCCAGCGCATTTCTCATTCATCTCTTTATTCAATAAAAACTCTTTGATGCTAGGATGAGAAACCATTAAATGGATTTTTGTTGTTAGACAATAGATTCCTAAACTTCTTTAGGGCTCGAATGACTGCAAAGTCCTATTTTTCAACGAAGGAATATTTGAGTTCGTATTCCTTAAGAGACTGGCTAAAATAGGCAATGGGCTGCTCCATCATATCATCATTACGCTGAGTGAGGATCTCTGAAATACTTTCCTAACCTGCGAAATCATAGAGAATGAATTTCTTGTCAAACCATGTTTGTTCACCAATGTGGGAGCTTGGGAGATAGCTGTCTTGATGGTTTCAAATATTTCCCTTCCCTCCTTTTTCCATGAAAATGGTGTATTCTTTTTTAGCATGGACATTAGCAGTTTTTCCAACGTTGCAAACTGAGGAATGAATCTCCGCACAAAATTTATAGTTCCATAAAAACTCTGGAGACCCTTTTTATGACTTGGGAGGGATAAGGACATAATTGACTGAATCCTAGTTGGGTCGATAGAAAACCCCTCTACTGAAATAATATGCCCCAATAACTTTCCTTCCTGTACTACGAAAATGCACTTCTTCGGGTTCACTGAGACACCAAATTCTCTACACCTTTAGAAAAACTTTCCTTAGATGAGTGATATGATCCTCAACATGTTTGGAGTAGACAGTGATGTCATCAAGGTAAACCAAGATCATGTCATTGATGAGTCCTTTAAATGCCATATCCATGGCTCTCTGAAATGTAGCCCCTGCATTAGATAATCCAAATGGCATCTTGTTGTAAGTGTATGTGCCCCATTTGGTAGTGAATGTTGTTTTTGAATTGATCATATTCTTGAACAAGAATATGATTATATCCTGAATATCCATCAAGCAGAGAATATTGATTATAGTCTTGAACCAAATTAACGAACCTCATAAAAGGTCAACATTTCATAATATCTTTGTTGAACGATGTATTCGTCTCGACAATGAATCCAGATATCTTCCAATTGGGTAATGTGGGCACTGGACCGACTTGTTTCCCCAAACTTACCCCGTTAATCAAACTTACCTCGGCCAATTCTGCATCAACATTTTTTTCCTTGTGAATATTTGGGCAAGAGTACCTGCCAATCAAAATAGGGAAATACATTCTCGCTTTGTGACGCTTGTTTTGGATTTGATGATAATCCAACAACTTCCGAACTAATTCCAATAGAATCCATTTTTCAATGGGGCACCTTGGCAATTTTCTTGGGGCACCTATGAAACCCAAAACCCAGATGTAAGTGAATGTAGGAAACTGAAAGTAGATTTCTCCCCATTCTCGCACTTCTTGGAAATCCTCATTAGAAATCCTCTGATTATATAGTTCTTTGTCAAAACGATATAGGATGATAGCGAAAAAAGTTTCGTTGACTCTGCGGAAATTATTTCTTCCCTCATCCAGAGTGAGTTGGGGATAAAAGTCATATATTTGGGAGGTGGTGCAAACACCCATGGTATTCAAACTAGAAAAATCTACCATAGCAACAACAACATATTCTAGGAAGGATGTCATGTAGAAAGTATTTGTATCTGATACTCTACCCAATTGATAGAAAATGGAGCTACTAATATGCTCCCCCCACAGAATAAATTCATCGTTCATCTTGATGGTTGCGATGTACAAAAACATCCATTCCTGGAATTCATTTGCAGAAGAAGACCTAAAACTCTGCTTAACAACATAATCCAATCATTGACCCCCTGAATAAAATATAACCGATCCATATTTTTGGGTAATTTGGTGAAGTTCTTGGCCAGATAAGTTTTTATCATTATCCTTGAGCATACTTCCTTTTTCTTGTCCCAATGTTCCACAATTATCTCTACTGAAATTTTGGCGTAATCTTGAACGTCGGGAAGTTTAAGTAGATCTTAGAAGAATCCTGGGTCTAAATGGATTACCACCTTATCATCACTATCTCTGACTGACATGGAGTCTTTGTCAAAGTGCGTTGCTGTAATTAAAACAAATTTTGGGCAGTGCATGGATGTGGAAAAACTGGCGGCAAGGGAAAGCCCATTGTTGTAGATGGCTTACATCCATGGTTTCTTGTTTGGAGCCTTTAATATTTCCCAGAAATATGGAAAGTCAATTTTTCCAAGATCAGTGTCCCCAATACTCCCTAAGATAGAGGACAGGAAGGAATGAGGAGAAACTCCAAGAAATGAGTACTCCGTCTTTTCCTTTTCCTTTGAAGTGAAAGCAGACATCAAGCCCTGTATTTTGGAATCTGAAGTTGTAGAAATTCTGAAAACCCAAAAGAAAACTTCTGAAATGTCTGAACTGAAAATTTTCAAAAGGAAACACTGAACTAAAATCTCTAAAAAATTTCTCTTAAAATTTTTCCCGAAACCAAAAGTTTCGACAGAAATCTCTAAAAGAATTTTTCTGGAAAATATTTTCGAAAGAAGTTTCTGAAAGAGTTCCTCCGAAGTCAAAAGTTCTGAAAACCTGAACTTTTTTTTCTAAAAGCTTGTATCTCTTAAACCAAAAGTTCCGAAGGAAATATCTGAATTTTTTTCTGAAAAAGTAGTTTCCGAAAGAGTTTCTTTGAAGAAGGAAGTTCCAAAATATCGAAATAAAAAAACCTCCAAATAGTATTCTCGAACAAGTTTCCCTGAAAAGAGATTTCTGAAATAAACTCTCTGAATGGAATCTCCTGAACAAGTTTCCCTGAAAAGAGATTTCTGAAATAAACTCTCCAAAAGGAATCTCCCCAACAAGTTTCTTGCCGAACAAGGAAAAAGACCTTGTTGAACAAATGTTAATCTACAAATTCTGGAAAATTGAGAAATGAGAAGAAGTATGGGTGGCCTAAGAGGATCCTTTGAAAAAATCTGAGTACCTGAAGAAAACTCAAAATTTGAAACATGGTATCGAGAAAAAAAAACACAGAGGAAGGCCAAGGAGAAAACAAAAATGAAAGGGAAACAAAGAAAAGGATCTTAAACCAAAAAGAAAATCAACAAATTACCATACCTTGAAAAAGATGTCGCAAAGTACAAGAAACGAAATGTCAGAGAAATATGTCAGGTAAAAATGACGAGTAAGAAAACGAGTTTAAATAGAAAACCCAGGTATTAATGGTTGAAATTCGATCCGTAGGGAGGTAGGTGAAAAAATTAATTGCGCGGAGGAAATCCGAAAGTCCGAAACCTGAAATCCTAAAAAGGAATTTCGTGGTTTCAGACTTCGGATATTGGGATACGAAAAAATGAATTGGCAATGGAAATTTCTGAAAATCTGAAACCCGAAAGTCCAAAAACTTTAGACTTTGGGACTTTCGGAAGTTTTAAAGTAAAAATCCTAAAAAACGACTCGGAGAATTTCAAAACCTAAAAACCTGAAATTTCAAAAAATTTAGACTTTCGGACTTCAGAAGTCCGAGTGGGTTTTAAAAAAATGGGGCCAAAAGTTCCAAAACCCAAAAGTCTGAAAGTCTGAAATTTCAGACTTTTGGGGTTTCAGACTTCGGATAACTAAAAGAGAAATTACAAATCTGAGCAATAAAACTCTGAAAGATGAAAATCTTCGAAGTCCGAAGATCGAAAATTTCAGATTTCAGACCTTGGAGAAATTCTTTGTACAGAGGATTTCTAAAAAAATTGTTTGACATATTTTCTTCAAGGTAGGTTAAATGGTTAACACTTTGATCCCTCTTCAAAGTAGTGGTAATTTTAGTGGTGTACAAGCATGCCTAAAACCGAAATAATGTTTGTTCTGTAGGAATCCTTCACCATATAGGGTTTTGAATATTGAATCAACTACACATTGAGCATCATACAATATCAGAGGTCTAGATTTCATATAGGATCAAATTAAGAAGTAGTGTGTAGGCCCAATAAGTTTCAAGAGCTCAAAGTATAGAGGGACAATGCAATACATAAAGGTCCATATAACGGGTACACTTTGGGCCGTACCATACACCTTGGTTCAGGAATCCCTATAGGATTTATTTTCAATGATGAAGCCCTCTCAGACAATTTCCATCCTTTTTCCAGTCATCAGATCAACCCAAATCAATGCACATTCAAGAATATCAGTGAATTATTCTTCTCCCTTTCATTTCTATTACTTAGTTAAATAATTTATCATTTTCTATCTTGTTTCATGTATTATCCTAATGTTTATGTTATTATATTTGGAAACTATTTTATGAGGATAATATACCACTAGTTACTACCCCCTTTAATTTAACCATTTAGGTTAAATAAAAAAACATTATTCTTAGTTTATTTATGCTAACATATTTACAAGGTTTAATAAAATATTATTAACATTATTAAACTAACCTAAACTAAGGGGTATCTCATATGTGAAGCATGCCCTAATTACATTAATTAATTACACAATTTTTTTTTTAGGTCTGTTGGTTGTCAAATAAGGACTTTATGGAAAACAACAATTCAGGGGATAGAAAGTCCCTCCTCTTTGATGGGAGAGGTTCCCTTATTTAAAGACAAAAACCTATTTACAAATGTACAATGTTTAGTTTTAAAGAGGAGCTCTGATATCATGAAAGTGTTTGATATTACATATCATCAATACAAAAGGATAGAAGAATTAAGGAATTGGAAAAGGCAGAGTAGCAATCTCAGGAAATATAGATAACAAAATAATTCCTTACACATGCTAGAATGGAATCATATAGAACATAATCATTTGCATTAAAACCACAAGATGTTATTTCACAGACACAAAGTTCCAGAGATGACATCCACAAGAATACAAAGATTCTTGAAGTAAAATAGACTAATGATTTGATAACTTTAACAGATAGAAAGGAAAGAACAAGAACAGATAGAAACAGAAAGAGATATCTTCTTGTATTGATAGATTTTTACTCCTTTACACTTTTAAAAATAACTAGAGTTCCAGCCCATAAAATGGCATAAAGATCCCATTATATAGCTTACAAATTGTTACACTTGGTAACCGTTTCTTTTAACTGAAATATTAATTAAGGAGGTGAGGTGCTCGACACAATGTCCTTAATTAGTTTACAATGAGCTTGATTTTAGGAAAAGAAGGAGAAAAGGAGAAACTAGGAGAAAAACATCTACTTATTGCTGAGGAGGGCCCACTGACTTGAGAATCCATTGCCTGAATCTTTTTAATGCCTCAGCTATCTCCCTACCTCATGGGATTGATGTGTTGGTAGTGGCATGAGACCAAGTGCCTAGACATTTCTCCATGTCCTTATCAAACTTGGTATGTTTCTAGGTATTCTTTATTAGCCTCTTCAATGGCAGATTGAAGAGAGTAAATATCCTTTATCTTCTCTTTGGTAATCAATTCTTCTTTGAATAGGTCTTCTTTGACAAATGTCCAGAACTGAGTTTTAATCTCTTGAAGAGAGAAAGGAACACCTGAAATTTCATCATGAAGATGACAATGAATATCTGTTAAAGGCAGATGCAACACAAGTCTTGAAAGGTTCTCCCTTCTGCCAACTGTTTCTCAATTCTCCCAAGGCTTCTTTCAGAAATTTTATTTTCCATTAAACACTGAAACACCCATGAACCTGACAGGTTGTTCTTTGACATCATCAAAAACTTTATTGGCCAACAATATCTTTTCATCAGCTATCCCATCAGGTGAAGAACTATGATGTAACTACTCCAAAGCTTCAGTTCTTTGTCCATAGTTTTAATAGAGGAGGAGATTTTTTGTTGTAGGTTGGCCACCTTCTCATTGAGTTTGAAGGCTTCTACAATGAAGTTCAATCCTGCAATGGTCATGTCATCAACCATGGCTTCCATAGCCCTTCCATAAGTGGAATATCTTTGTATATCCTTGATACTCTAAACCTCATCCTGACTAAGAATCATAGGAGGTGGAAGGGCAGCCAGTGGAGTAGGATCCAAAACCTTATCTTTAGCTAATAATGACTTGATGAAGTTGGAAAGAACTTGATTTTGTTCTTCCAACTATTCTATAGTTTGTTTACCCTTTTCCACTCTCTCAATAACCTTGGTTACTATTTCTTGGAGGTTATGTACCTCACTCTCAGGAGTAGATTCTCCCATTGGAATTCTAGAAAGTTCCATGTCAGAGGCTAATAGATCTTGGTCTGCCTTATCAACCTTAGGCATTGCAACCTCTAGAAATTGTTGGCCTTGAGCATCTGTCACTATTCTTGAAGTTGTTTTAGCTCTCTTTGCTGGAGGAAGGAGTAGTACCTAACAAAGAGGTCGACATCAGAAAGTGAACCCATGACACTTAAGGAATAAGGTCACCTCTTCCTATTGCAACCAAGGGTTGCACCTAGTAGAAGAAGAAGAAGAAGTGAAGGCATCCTGAAGCTTGAACTTGTTATAGATTGAATCTTTGGTCCACTAGGAGGTTCAGGAGCTTGTGTAGAGGACCTCCTTGCTAGGCATCCTTCTACTATAACTTCTGAAGTTCCTATAAGGATTGGTACTTCACCATCATCACTTTCACTGAGAACAATAATGTTCTCTGGCCTTGAAGCAATCTTGAATGCTCTAAAAGGGGTTCTTCCTCAATTGGCTCTTGTTTAACCTCTTTTATCTTCTTTTGGTACACTTGAGTAGAAGAAGAGGGAGTAGATGATTCAGGTTATTTAATTGAGGAAGAAGGAGGGGTTTTTACAAGTACCTATGTGCTGAGTGTATGTGTTTCCTTCCCTAGGTGTTGAAGTATCTCTGGAAGAAGATCCACTTTGATTCTTCTTAAGCTCTCGAACCTTCCTGTCAAACCAAACTTTGGTTCTTACAAGGACAGGGGTCAAAATCTCAACCAAGTCATCCTTCTCCTTCTTGTACCAATCCAGATCTTCCAAAGGAGTATGTTTGATTGATTTCTCATATTCAAAATACTACAAGTCTTCATCATCATCCTGGAACCCTTCAATAATTTGATAGAGATTGAGCTCTTTAATCATTTATAGAGAGAGTTTGCCATAGTGCCTTCGTCCTTGCTTCAAAATCATCTACACAATCAGCCCAGTAATCCTCAGTATCTGTCCTGTGATGATAGTTTATCCTGAGGTTTTGATCAATGAACTTCTTCAAATCAAAGAAAGTCCTAGGCCTGAAAAAGTGGACAGTGAGGGGAGCAAGAGCCCTTTCTATATTTTGGGCATCCAAGGTTGTTTTACATGTATAGTTTCCCAAAGAAATAGGGAAGCGCAGACCAAATATTTTCTTGTACCTACAAGTTCTATGAAATTTATCCAAATGCCTGCACACTTCAATTAGATCCATCTTGTCATTACAAAACATGGGGAGCTTGAGAGGTGTGGTTTCATAACCAGCCAACCTGATATATGAAAACCTCCTGAATTTAATGAAGAAAGCTCCATACTTAGCTATTAGGTTCATGGCTTCACCAGAAAACCTCCTGGTAGTATCACCTACTAAGAGCCTTACAATATACATGGTAAAGGCATCATTAACTCTTCTGAAATTGTGGTTGCTAGTTTCAAGGGTGAATTGAGGGCAGTATGCATAAATGGGATCATCCTTCTTGGCCTCCATGTATGTGAATCCAAACCACTCCTGGGATGCTGCTAGGGAATACATGAGATACGAAGTCATATAGAACTTATTAATCTGCTGCACATTAGACAATTGCTCGGTCAAATTCATGCAAATGATTTCTACCCAATTTATGTTCTGACTACCTTCGTAGACGATGTTGATGAAAGGGCAGATACATAAGTGAAATTCATTGGTAGAGGGAAATCCCATGACATGAGCTAGAAAAATGATGAAATCAGATAGCTCTTCATTGAAATCAGCCCTAAATAACACCTTGGAAAGTCGGGACACTCCCTTCTTAGGGTTTTTCGACCATGAATTTTCTATTCTTGCCTTATATTTTTCATTGTCCTGCTCGAAAATGGTTTGAGCTTGAGCTTGAGTGAGAATGATGGAGTCTTCAGTCTTTGGAATGCGTAGGGCGGCAGTAATGGCAGCAACATCTAGTTTGGCAATCAGCTCCCCATGCACATTAGTCAATTATTTGGTGTTTGAGTTAAAATGAGCTCCATAGGTGAGCACAGTGTCAGCACATTGTATAGAGATAGGGAAACCAGCCGCATAAGCAAGTCTGATGTTGTTGATCATTTGTGCCATGGGGGAAGGATTAGGGCAAGTCAATCTATTCCAAAAATCCCCAAAATCCAGGTGTCGAACCTCACTATCCCCGATATCGGGAGCAGAGGACTCAAGAGGTGATACGTGTTCTTGGCCTTGGAATTTGATCTTTATGTTTGCAATGCACAGAGGAAAACCTTCAAGGGTTGAGTTCGCAATAAAAAATGCAAAGGGAGCAGGAGCACGAGAAAATCACCTTAATTGCAGAGATTCAAGTAAATGATGGCAAGAAAGCAATGTGTCAAATGCATAGAGGATAGTCCCATTAAATAACCATTTAGGAGAGAGAAAGTCATTAAATGCACATTAAATTCATATTGCACCGACTCAAAAAGATAAGAATCGGGAAGAGTGGAAAAAATGGCCCGGATGGTCTTTGGTACATTTAGGACATGAGGGACACAATCCGGTTGACGCAGGCGATGCAGGAAAAGCGGGGACAGAAGGCACATACACTATTGGGATAGATGGGACAAAAGTACATGATGGACCCAATGTGGGTGATGCACGTGATCAGGGAATAGAAAGCCCAGGTGAACTTGGGACAAATGGGCCAAAAGGTTCCGACAGAACTGAAAGTTAAAGAATTTTAGGGAATGTGGCCAATCGGGGAATAGAAGGCCCAACAGAACTTGGGACATGAGGGACAAAAATTTCCGACAGACCCGCAAATCACCAAAATAACTCCAAAAAACATGAATTTTTACTATCTCCTCAACTTTTCACTTCACTAGAAACATCACTAATGAGTGTTAACTCAAAAATTTTAATTTTATGACTTTCAAAAGAGGGAAATTTTTGAGATGACAACAGGGTCAAATGACCCAAAAATTTTAGATGTGAAAATAAATTTGTAAATTATTGAAAGAAATAATTTATTTCCACATATCTCAACTTAATTTTATATCCTTAATGGTTTTCACTCTCTTTTAGATATTCCCTACTTCACATGAGTTATGTAAATAAGATTTTTTGCAAATAAGAATAAGGGGCTATGGGGTGAAAAATATGAAAAAGATGTGATAGGTCTTATCAATGACATGTGAGATGGCCTATTTTTTGATAAATTATAATTTTCCAATGTAATATTTTGCTACATGTATCACATTATCAAATGGAAAGCATCATTTTTTTTTATGGAATTTTGATTAGGAAACGAAGATAATTTCATGGTCATCAAGGAAAAAGAATCAGTTATCTAATATTCTTTGGAATTACCTTCACCACTTGTAACGCATGGCCTCACACACCATTCTTATGCACTTTACTAACTGTGCAACACATCGCAATGATTCTCAGTTCATTAGGGTATATTGACTTTATTAAATATAAATCACTTCTTCAACATGGGATCAAGACTTCTTCCCTCTACATAACTCGAGTCTCCATTCCTTTTCATCAATTTTTATTCATATCATATGAGATCATGTGATTCAATATCCAATTCCTATTAACTTGGAAAATGCTTCCATGTATAATCACCTATTATCTTAAATTTTACCTTAATTTCACTCCTTACATGTTATTGCAAAAAAAATGTGGAACATGAAAAAAAATATTAAGATGAAAAATGAAATATTAAAAAGGAGAGAGATAAAAAGTTTATAGGATTTGATAAAATTATATCCATTCCATACTAAGTGGATCAAATATTTTAAAGTTGGAAAATATGTATAAATTGAATATTTCCCGTAACTACCTTTGATTTCCCCTGATTACATGTGCTAGAAATCATCCCAGAAAAAATAAGATGTTAGAATCTGTATGTTAGTATTTTCATTGATTTCAAGTACATTGATGGAAAATGGTTTCATTTTGTCATGATAGTATCCATGAGGTGTCAATCAAATGTCAAACATGAAGGTTGATTGGCAGTGTCCAAGTTTGGTGAGTTTTCATGGTGTCTTGGTGTATGGTTAAGTGAGATAAGTCATGGTTTGAGTCTTCCCAAGTTGTTTGGATGTTTTCATGAGTTCAAGTATGGTCCTAATGATGTATTACAAGTGTATAAGAGTTTTCAAGATGTCATAAATGGTCATTTCATGAGATTACATGGTTTATCTAGGTCATTCTAGGCTTATTTGTAGTCCTGGTGCATGCAGGAACGGTAAGGAGGTATGAAATTTTGGAGCTAACTAGTAATGTAAAAGAATGGTAACAATATGGTGATGGTATGTAGGGGTATGTATGGTGAGTTTTATGTCAAAACTAATAGGTATGATGCATGTGTGAGTTCGTTGGGAAGAAAATAAGGGTGAGAACAACCAAGTTTTACATAGGTAAGTCTTAATGGTTGGAGAGCTTCAGAGATTGAGAATCTATTTAAGATATATGGTGCATATGGTTAGTTACATGATGTTTTAATTATGCTTAATGAAAATATTTAGGTAATTCTGAAGAATATTTTTTAAGATACACCAGTTGTGGCAAAACTAGGTAAGTTTACAGTGTGTTTTTGAGGAAAAATGTGGACCTTTTGATGCTCACTATGAATTGTATGATTGATGCATGGGGACCTGAGATATTTGGAATATCTTATTAGGCTAGTTATGAAGGTTAAAAAACAAATATGTGGGTTTTATTGTATAATTTTTTATGAACAATCGTTAAGAAGATAAGTTTCTTTGAAACCCTAACTACACCCTAACTCAAAGTGGCTTGGAGGAAATTTATATGTACCATCCCAGTTTTTTATTGGTTTTGAAAAATTAATGTTTTGAGGTTGTAGAGGGATCTTACAGATTTCCAGGGAAGGTATATTAGGTCTTGTGATAGTATGTGGACCACACCTGAAATTTCTTGTTTACAAAGAAGTATCAGTTAAAGGTAAGATTGTCCAAAGGAGGTAGAAAAAATAATTTATATAGTATTTTTAAACCTATTGTTTTTCTATATGTTGATGATAGTTTCAGATCATTGTTGAGGTGAAAAAAGTACAAAGTGTGCCCTATTAATAAAGACTAGTTTTTGGGGGAAGTTTTTGAGTAACTTATGGTAAAATTGAAATTAGAGGAACTTCATAGGCTCTTTCAAGTCTTTTCCATCCTCAGTGGATATTTTTGTATGCTTTGGATCCAAATTTTCAAGTAATGACATAGGGACCTAGCCAATTAGGCTCGAAATTTCATTATTTTTTCACGTGGGCTTGGATGTTTTTATTTTGATTTTATTTTAGGATCAAGTCACTAATATCAATTTGTCATGGTTTTATGTTGAAATTATGGTTAGGACGTAGCCGATTCTAGTATACTTGCAAATGATCCAAGGAACATAGATGCCTCTCATCTAAAATATCAAGTTGTGAAAGGTTGTATGCAATGATTTTCCTCTTCATGCCTGAGGTACTATAGGGAGACATAAAGTGAAGGAAGTTTTAATTCAATGGGTAATATGGCTTCAGAGCCATATACTAGGGAGAAAGGGGGTTGCAATAGTTGGAGTGCGGTAATCCCAGAGGGCGGTATATAAATTACGCATGCTAGTTACGTCTATGTTTATCAACCATATTCTCCAGAATGGATTTAATGGTCTTATTGGACACTTCAGACTGGCTGTTGCATTTCAGATAGTATGGTTTGGCCCATTTGAGGTGAATATGGTATTTTTTGGATAATGTTTTTGACATTCTTATTCTTGAAAGAGCCACCCATTGTCAGCTGACAATGACAGTGGGAATTCCAAAAATGACATATGATATGGTTAAACATGAACTTAGAAATATTACACCTATAAATGTAGGTAAGATGCATAACCTCAATCCATTTGGAAAAATACTCTATGGTAGTTATAATGAAGGTATGATTGTCAGAAGATGTGGGATTTATTGTTTGCGATTAGATCAAGCCCCTGTTTAGAAAAGGGCCATGGTGAGGTGATAGGCTGAAAATCTTTGGAAGGTGCATGAATGAGGTTACCATGATTCTGACATGGCTTCACATTTCTTTTTCATAGTTGCATGAATTTTGTTTTCCATTGTAGGCCAGTAGTATCCAACACGTAAGATATTTTTTACAAGGACCATGCCACTAGTGTACACACTATAGATACTTGAGTGTACTTCAAGTAGTATTTGATTAGCTTTATCCTGATTGATACACCTTAAGAGAGTCCCATCATAGCCTCTTTGGTATATATTTAGTCTGCAAGGATAGTTGTAGCGTGAGGCACATTGTGCCAAGGATATTTTATTTTGTGGAGGCCATGTTTGGAAGGGTAAGCTTTAGTTTTAATGAAGGTTGGTATGTATCAATGATACCTAGGGTGATCAGGACCAAAAATATCATAGACCATGGTGGACTTTGGAAATTCATATGTGGGTACCAAAATATGTTCACCAAGGAACTCATTATGATTTTGATTAGTGTCAAATTTAGGAAAGGATGAAATAGTTTCCATGGTATCCACTACTTTTTTTGTACACAAGGAACTTGTTTGAAAGTGATAAGTATGGAAATACCATTTGAGACTATTAACCATTGCATTTGTAGGGTAAAATTTTCTAGTCCTTGATTTGATATACACCATTGAATTGGTTTATAATAAAAAAAGAGTCTACAAAGACTTTCAATTCTTGTAACTAACAGAAGATAACAAATCCTAAGTCTGTTATGAGTTCTTCATACTCAGCTATGTTTTGTGGTACAAGGGTAGCTAATGCGGTAAGATTTAGGAATTAGATCCCCCATCAGGTGTACATAATACAATTATAGATCATGAACCATGGATGTTTGCAAGATCCATTAAATAATAAAGTTTCATGAGGGGGAATTCTTCTGTGTAGTAACATGTATTTATATGGAAATTAACAGTTTAATGATTGTGAACCTAGAAGTGACATTATGACCAATTGATTTGCCATTGCTTGACATTTTATAGCCTTCTGATTGAAAAACTCAATGTAAAATTCACTGAGGAGGTAAATCCTTTAAGATATCCATCCTGTTATGACTGGTTTTTGAAATTAAGTACATAGAGAAGGTCGACCTTTGCAATTCAATTGGTTGTATGACCTAACAAATAGTGCCACAACTTGCCAAAAAGTTATAATTGACTGCCAAGAAATCTTTATCAACCCATGAGTACTTAATCTCATTCTTAAGGAGTGTTATCCTGAGGTAATACATGGATTGTTCTTACCCCTTGTTGTTATGTTTGTGGCAATAATGCCCCAATGACATGTTCAGTTGCTAAAGTGGTGCAACATAGGGATTTTTCCTTAATGGGTAACATGAGCACTGGTGGAGTAGATAGATGCTATTTCAACTTAGTGAAAAACTCTTAACATTCTTGTGTCCACTTAAACTGGGACATCCTTATTAAGCATTTGGTTGAAATGGTTACATTTATACACAAGATAATCAATTAAATTCCAAAAAGGACTATATTTTACCCTGTAATCCACATAGATGTCTGAGGTTTTATGAAGGAGGTGACATATCCATTATAGATTTTAATTTTGGTGGGGGTATACTTTGATTCCCCTCAGTGAGACGATGAATCTAAGAAGGTTCCTTGAAGTGACACTAGAGAAACATTTCATAGGATTAAGTCAAACCTTGTATTATCTTAATATTTCAAAGATGCACCAAAGAACAATTGGATGTTCAACTTCAGTATGTGATTTGGAAATAATGTTGTTGAAATAGTCCTTCCATGATGTTCTGATGAAGGTCATGGAAAATTATCATCATGGAACATTGGGTAGGTATATCTAGCATTTTTAAGGCCAAAAGGTATGACCTTGTAACAGAATGTCCCCTATGGGGTTGCGAAAGTTTCCTATGTGCTAGTCTGTTCTTCAAAAATTTAGAATCCAATTATTCTAAACGTTATGTACATTTGGATATTTTTCTATGAAATCATCATTGATCACGTTGTGATTTTGATTGAAGCTTTTAGATTTGTCATGCTAAGAGCTATTGTTATTGTTGTTGTGGTGCCTCACTATCTTTGGAGTGAGGTTTGATTAAACCTTTTGCGATAAGGTTATTTTCAATCTGTGATCCTTTCTCGATAAATTCCTCAAAGATGTTGAGACAGTGCATTTTCATGTGAAAGGATAGTTTTCTAGTGAGATTTCAAGAAAAATACTCACTAGTTGTTTTCCGAGAATTGAGCACCGGGGAATCGACTTGCGATTCCTTGCCATCTTTGTAAGAACTTTGCAAAGGTTTCATTTTAATGTTGTTTAGCATCACATAATTCCATCATAGTGATTTGGGAGTCTAGATTGAATGAGAAATTTTTTAATGAACTTATTTGAGAGGGTCCGTGAAAGTATGAATAGATCCCTAAGGAAGCTGTAGAAACTAGTCCATGGATTTTCACCTCGACTACGTGGAAATATATGCATTAGGAAGATATCACTATATGCCACTTCTTGGAAATCCTTGAAAAATTCCTTAGTGGTGCTATCTAGGATCATTCTTTTCCATTGTATTTATCGAAATTTGGCATTTCAAATGATTTTAGGAAAGGGTATGCGTAATATGTCCTTATCAAAGAGGTAAAGACACAATTAATCAAAAATTGAATTTTTTATGCTAGTTTTTCATACCCAAGACAGTGTCTTTCATGTGTTTCCATTTTTGAGAGAAAATGGCAAGCCATTTTGCAATATAGATGATGAAACATCACTCTTAGATTTGTTTATTCTCTTTGTTAGGAACAATATGGCTCTTTGATGAGTTTGTCATGATTTCTCTTAGATTTCATGTCTTATTTTTCACTAGTGACTTGGGAAGATAGATGTGAAAGTTTTTTATCGATCTCATTGATTTGATCCATGAAAAATTTAGTGGGGGTCAGTGGGCCGAATCAGTAGATTTACCTTTCTTCCCATATTTTGAGTTACTTGGGCCCCATCCATCGTCATTGTCATTATTTGAGGTGAATTTTAATTTATTATTAGGGTTTGTATGGCTAGGGCTAGATTCATATTCATTTTTATTTGACATGAATGGATTACCCTTTTTGGTCTTGGGTTTTCTGAATAATGTTTGCAGAACATCCTCGTCAAAATAGAAAGCTTAATTTTGCCCCCATCTAAAGGAGAACGAAAAAATTTTTGGTCTTTGTTCAGGAATAATATGTTTTCAATGTCAGCTTGTTCCTTGAGATGAATGTCATTTTGAGGATCCTCTTCTTTCTATTCATCTTCACTATCAGAGTGGTCGAAAGGATTTTCAAAAAAAAATCATTTCTTCTAAAAGGAATGTAGTATCTGTTTCTTGTTTCCAGCATTTTTAAAAGATGGGAGAAGGAAAGAGAGATGCGAAATATGAATCAACCCTTAACAAATTGAATGCTAAGATGGAAAAAGGTGGTTGTGAATATTTGGATTACATGTCCCCTTAATAAAGTGAATGTCAAGGTAGAAGCGTATGAAATGTTGATAATCTCAAACCTTGGAAACGTGAAGTCCAAGATGGAAGAGAGGTGTTCGACGTGATTGAAAGATTGTCTCCTCTAGCAAAGTGATGATGATGGATGGGAGGAGGATTTTTCAATGTTATTTCAAACATGGTCAACCCTCTAACAATGTGAATGCTAGAATGGAGGAGTGAGGATAGGCTAATGCTAAATGTACTCTACCAGTATCAAAGTAAATGCTAGATGGGAAGAGGATTTTTTTGATGATAAGATCGATCATCCTTAACCTATAACAATGTGAATGCTAGAATGGATGAGTGGATGAGATTTCATAATTACTCAATATTTAATAGAGTGAATGCTAGAATGAAGATATTTTAGCAATGATAGGATTAGGACTTGAGTGTTAATCAATGTGAATGGTGATAAAAATGTCGATGACGACGACGTCTAAACTTTAACAAAGGAATTGATAAATCAAAGATGTGAAATAAAAAAACATATATAGTCCAACAAGGATGGTGTCAAACTAGAGGGTTGTAATAAGATGATAACAATAATGGATCTTTATGAAAGAAGAGATGGCAAGGGTATTTTATCAAGACAAAGTATATATAGTAATGTCTATGCGTAAATCGCGAAATGAGGATGCTTGAGTGAGGACGTTGGTATCCAAAACTCAATACTTTGATAAAAATGGGAGAATGAACTCTTAAAATTTAGAAGAAAGTGTGATCCAAGGGTTTAAGACAAGAATGAAATTGGGATGAAATTAAGATGAGAGGAAATCGAAAAGTGAGAAAAAAATGATGATTTCGAAAAGGAAGACTCAAATGGGAAAAATGAGAATTCCAAAGGGATGAAATGAGATCAAATGAAAGATAGTGAGCGAAAGGTCCAAATAAGAAGTATTTGGAACAAAAATGAAGATGACAGGGAATCCAAATAACCGGATATAAGGATTTGGTGAAAATAATTGGTGAAAGAAAGAAACCAAATAAGTATTATTTGGAGATTAAAATTGAGAGAATAAGAGAGAACCAAAAATAGGAATTTGGGAAGTGTGATAAAAAAATGAAATGGAGATTCCAAATGGAGAAACTGATTGATAAATATATTAAAATATGAATCATCCAAAATAAAGTTTTGGACAGATGAAAAAATAGGTGAGTGACGTGACTTCAAATGAAGATAAAAGAAAATGAGCCCAAATAAGGAGTATTTGGGATGGTGAAAAAATAAAGTGGAAAAAAAGATGAAAAAAATGGATCCAAAAAAGAAGTGTTTGGAAATATTTGAATGATATGAAAAGATGAATAAAAAACAAGGAGTGTTTGGAAAATGGGAAGAAAAGATACAAATGTGAAAGCATAGGTATAAGTGTGGAACACTGCTATGAAAAGAAAGAAAACAAAAGAAAAATAAAAAAGAGGTTTTCATTATATGGTTTGTTTTGGCTTCTGCCTTATCTTAGATTGGACAATATGTGGCTTCCTAGGTGGCTCTCTCAATGAGGTTTTCAACAATAATTCCCAAGTGATTATGGTACTATTGATAGCTATCGACTTTACTTTACCCCCTTTAAAACCCTTAGAAAAAGATATTTCTCATAATGAATCGTATTGGGGTTGTTGGAAAAAATTTCCTCATTCCTATTTAGATTAGTGAATTAGTGCTAAAGAAAATAAGCCACTCAAAATATGGAGGGTTTAAGGGTACCTCAAGATGATATGGATGGATACAGGCGCAATATGGACTCCTTGCTGGAAGCTTGATAAATCTACACAAGAAAGACAACTAGAAATAAAATGGATTAGATGGTAGATGAGGTGGTTTCCCTAAGAATTTGGTTCCAAGAAGCGTGAACTTCCCTATGTGGATGTCAACCCCCGTATTAATAAAATAATATGCGATCAATGCTAATAAATTAGATAATATGAAGAATTATGAGATAAACAGAAATATAGAAATGTAAGGGAACTACAAATATGATAAAAATAGATGCAAATTAAACCAAAAATTACTTGGTCGATGGCAACCCAGGCTATAAATGGCTAGTCGACGGTGACTAGAAGCAGACAAATCAAAACAAAAACCAAGAATACAAATTTGAGAGCTTTGAATGCATATATGAAGGTGATGAATCTCTGTAATGATTGTTGGCAACCTGCAGAAGAGATCTGAGATAGGATAAACATAAAGGATGCAAGAAAATGTGGAACTAAGGGGATATGAAAGATGGATGAACTAGGTTGACGGTGACTAGGAACTGACACATTTGATTTGGGATGACAGAGCAACAAACTGAGAGATCTTAAATATGGATGAAGGAAGAAACATGGTAACATGTTGTGGATCTTGATAGTAGAGAAGGTGATGCAAAAGAGGTTGGGTTAATAGTAAAAATACAAGATCAATGAATACCTGGATTTACCTAGGCTTGAACAAAGATAGACGTGATTGAATGGAAACCTACAAACAAGATGGATAAAAGAGAAGGTTGGAACTGTATCTATGATGGTAGCTAAACTTGTGAAATGTTAGTGGCAGATGATAAAAACAATGATAATGTAAATGATAAGTACACCAAAGAAAGATGAAGATAAAATCCCCAAAGTATCCAATATTGATACAAATAAACTCAAAAGGACTCCAAGAAGAATGTAACTGTTTGTAGAGAAACTCAAGAATGGAGGTGAAATCACAAGAAATAATAAGTTATCCAAAGTTACATCCTTTTGAAAAGAGGGGAAAGGGATTATTTATAAGGTCACCACTGATAGTGGGTAGCCATCTATTAGGGTGGTGGGATGATGCCCAAATCGAGGCCCAAATGATGTGAGATTAGGGTTTATATGGATATAGATGAGCTAGGGCTGAATAGGGAAGAGAAATGGGTAGGTGGGAGGTTAGGATGAGTAAATAAAGGCCCCTCATAGGTGAATTTATTAAATAGATGCCTAGGGATATAAAATTAGAAGCTTAGGGCTGAGGAATGGGAGATTTAGAGATGAGAGATGAATTAGGTGGAGATTAAAATTGATTAATAGTGATTATAGTGATTTAGGGAAATGAAAATATAATGAGATGAGGATTAAAATAAATTATCGATGATTAATGATTAAAGGTGTGAAAATAAGAATTAATGGGATAAATTGATTTTAAGAGGGAAAATGAAATGTGAATGGGTGGGCAAGGTTAACAAGAGCAAACACAAGGTAAGGGGAGGAAATGTACTAAATTTTTTTTTCTACATTTTCCCTTTTTTGGTGAGTGGTTTATGTTGGGAAAGCCACGAGGAAAAAAAATAAAGGTGAAGATGTTATTCATTTAGTGTTCCCCCTCAAACTAGGGGTCAACGACAGAAAGGAAGTCGGTCACAAGTTTGAAAGAGATAGATGAAGAAAGGAAAGGGTGGAAAGTATGAGAAAAATAAAATAATGAGATAATATGCCCTAAAAAAAGGGTAAAGTACATTGATAAGATAACAACACAAACAAAATGTAAATATGGCGGTGATCCTAGAAACACATTGGTAGGGACATAGCATGACCTGTAAGGGAGGTGACGTTAATGGCCTATAAACCCTATGAGTCGATAAAGATCACTACGATATGGAGGGAATCCAATGGGAATCCAATCAGATGAATGTAAAAGTAATGAGGCCAACGGGTCAAAGGAAGTCACCAGGAAGATGTGTAAAAGATGCGAGGATGGTCAAAATAATGGTTATAAAAAGTTCAGGGGCAAAAGAGCATGCATTCCTTCAAACATGAGAAAGAAAAAAAAATGTTCTTAGGTAGGAGTAGGATGAAAAATATGGCCACAATGGTGGACTTAAGATGAGATAGAGATTCCCTGAAAGGGAACAATTATGTGGAAATGGGTCATGTAAAACAAGGAAAGGTGTGATATGGATGTCATGGCAATCCAAAGGATAGACAAGATAGTTTGGATAAAAAAATATTGGATGATGGATAAGACAAGATAGATGGATGAGATAAGATAAGACAATAGATTGGATGGGATTTAGATGAGATAAAACACATTGACAAGATGGGACGAGAGAAAATAGGTATGGTGAGAAACAAGATGACAGATTAAACGAGATTTGATGAGGCATTTTATTTCCTTTTTAAACACATCATCTGTTGTCTTTTTTTTAGCCAATTGTACCCCTAAACTTGTATTTCCCGGTTATACTGTTGAACATTTCCACTATATCTTGAACTTATGGCACACATATTATTTAATATAACTACTACTAAGTTTACTTTATTTTATTAATCATTGGTATGCATTTATTCTTCGGGATGCAATGTGATGTTAAATTGTTCTTTGAATAAGAGTCAGCCTTGATTGCCAAAGATTTATTATGTGTATCCACTAACATGCAGCCAAATAAACTCATTCACAACATAGAGGTCATCCCAAGGTTCATTTTAAGAAGCCTCTAGTCAATTAGAGGTGGAAAATCCCTGACGAATATACCTAAAACCAATTTCACTAGAAAGGAAAATTTTCCTAGCTTTCAGAACGAAATTTTCACCTGACATTTTTTAAGTGAGAGACACGTCCCAAAGGAAATTTTTATTTAAGAAAACGTATAAAATTAAGTTTTTTGGATGCATAATTTTTGCATGACAACAAGGTTTGTTGATGTGCAACAATGACACTTGTTTTCATTTGACAACAAGGTTTGTTGACGCATGTCAACAACCCTTTACTGTCACACGAAAATAAGTATTATTGTCCCACATCAAAAACCCTTGTTGTCACATGAAATCAAGGGTTGTTGACATGCATCAACAACCCTTGTTGATGCACGTCAACAATTCTCATTGACGCCCATTAACAAGAATTGTTGACGTGCGTTAACAAAACTTGTTTTCGCACGTCAAAAATTCTTGTTGACACCCATCAACGAGAATTGGTTACGTACGAAAACAAGGGTTATTGACATGTGTCAATAAAGACTCATTATCATGCATCCGCAACTCAAAAAAACTGAATTTTCCCCTATGAATACCCCAGCAGCCCTCATTTTCACGTTCACACTTCCCAAATCCTGAATTTTTGCTTCGTTCTCCTAGTGCTAACTACTACATGAACCATACATCAACACACTAGTGTTACAACCTAACACAAAAGAAACACGACATCTACAGACTAGAAATCAAGCTCAAGTACTTATGGATGCTAGTAATCAACCTCAAAATCCAACAGTAAATCAAACTAACCAAGCATTGGCAACCCCCAAGCCCTACCTAAGGGAAAGATTCAATACATGAAATTGATGTGCCCCCACATTTATATAGTTTTTTTCAAATGAATGTGCATAAAACGCTGAGGTTTCGGGATATTCCCAATATGAAATGGAAGTTCACTCATCACCTAGCCCCCAAGTTTTTACATTATTTAAACGACAAAGATGTAATACCCTTAACATTCAATATAAGTTTTTTTTCACTTACCATTTACCAATTACCATATTTAATTGACATGCGGTTGCTACAATTGCAGGGAATTTGGACTAAATGTGTGCTTCTCAATAGGCATTTCCAACTCACTCAGTCCAATCACGTGCAATTTTTGATTCTCAATCGAAGTAATTGGAACACCCCTGCTCAACCATACCAACCATCCACAACTCCAACACGGCCTCCTCTGGTACAAACGAAAGGTTATCCCTCAACACCAAGGTATAAGTTTATTGATTTTGTTTAAATTTTTTAATATTTTTCATATAATTTAATATCTTTTGTGTAGTTTTTAATAGATTTTCATTTAATTCAGTAATGATTTTGTTAATTGTTCTTGTACTTAAAAGTACATAGAAGTCCTTTGTCATCTATTCAAACAACAACACTTCCATGTCCTCTACCAACATTATTATGGTTCAAAATGTCCATAAGAGGTTCAGGTAAAAATACCATTGGTAAACACATGCCAATTCTGGCCCCTTGCGGGACACTAAACATTGCCTCTTCATTTCCAATTTCAACCCTCTCTCTTGGTGGCTGTCCCAGCGCAATGGACCAATTTGTTTTAAATCAAATAAATTTAGATGAAGATTATTTGGGCATTGATAATAATGAACCAACAGGTTTTTTCAACACACGTGATATGATTCAAGGCCAACATGTATATTGTCATTTTAGTGTACTTTATTTAACATTGTATACATTTCAATTTCAATTTCAATATTAATTTATTTTATCGCAAATAGGATTAGGATACCCAAAGGAAAAAAGAGGAAGAAAACATTACTCGACCTGAAATCCCTCATTCCTCTCCATCGGCATCCTCCTCCTCAAATACAGATAGTGAAAAGTTTCCATCAGTTCCTTTGGAGAACTTAATTGGTTATGATTCTCAATCCCATGTCAAATTGTTTATTATATCTCATATCAGTTAGCTCATAAAATGTGAGAGAAGGGAAAAAGTATTAATCAACAAGATAGTAAGTTGTTATAATAACCATTGGCAAAGGGAAAATTTATATGTTGCAGTTCAAAATCAACCTGCGAAGATGGATGCCTTACTCATCTAAGCAAAAGGTGGGATTGTCACATATAACAACAATATTTTGAATAAATTATTAAACAAATTGGAAAATATTAGTGGTGAAGCTGAGGCCTATTTTAACAAATGGTCGAAGGACAAAGATCTAGTGGTAGTTACATATGCTGAAAGAGATAGTGATGTTGTACTTATTATCAATTTGAAACAATATTTTTTAAGAATTTGAAAATTTCTTATTTTAGTAATATGTTTAATTGAGCTCATTATTTATGTTGTTTTTGAAATATGAAAATTTGAAGATTCAAGTAAAGGTGTTCCAAGTTAACTTGGAAACCCCTAAGAACGGTTTATACGCAACAATAAAGATAAAGGAAAATATTGTTTTGGTTATCAAACAAAACAATACACTTAAGAAGATAATTAAAGATAATGGCTTTGACCCTAATATTTTGTTCAAAGAAAAGGTAGCTGTAGATCCTTCTTTGGCATCCCATGGAGATGTAAAAAAGGAAGAAGAAACAATCGTAAAGAATATAGACATTGTTGTGTAGGATCTGATTAGTTCTAGGATTATTAAGGAAAAGAATACATGAGGGAAAACCATTAGTGGTACAGAATATGATACATAAACTCAAAAGGAAAGTATCAGTTGTCTGGGGAAAATTTTAATGATTGTGGTTTGAGAAAATAGTGACTATTCGAGTGGGTGTGGCCCATGGGGAACTTGAAAAATTGAAACTTGACATATTTTATATAATAAAGAATGAAACTTGAATATTTATTTAATTTGAAGTTTTTTTGGAGTTGAACATATAATGCATTAATGCAATGGTTTTACTTTTCTTGTAAGTTCATTTTTTTACACGTATTATGTTGCAATCTTGTTTTTTATATGTTGTTCTATTTATATATAGAAATTCTAGATTCTATATGGTGTTTATGTTTGATATGGATGTGATGGTTATAACTATAGTAGTGATAGATGATAATGATGATACAGATAATCATGATTCATGGATGATGATAATGGATTTAAACATCAATCATTATTATCAATACTTGCAATTATGATGAGATTAGATGTGGATGATGACATTAGATGTAGATGATGACATTAGAATAAATATGGATGATGATGTATTGTATATGGACATAGATGTAGCTTCAAGCATGAATCTCATGGATGATGATAATGGATAATTGTTTTAAGAAAATTTAGAATGTGGTATGACAGAGACATCTTAATACAATAAAATATTTTTTTCTCTACTTGTCAAATTTGAATTTTGTATTAGGTTTCTTCACATTTAAACCTTCTCAAAATCTTCTTCTCTCGACTTGTAATGATGATGACATTAGAATAGATATGGATGATGATGAATTATATGTGTACATATATGTAGCTTCAAACAAGATCATAGATGATGATAATGGATAATTATTTTAAGAAAATTTAGAATGTGGTATGAAAAAGACATCTTAATATGATAAAATATTCTTCTCTCCACTTGTAAAATTCAAACTATATATCAGGTTTCTTCACATTTAAACCTTCTCAAAATCTTCTTCTCTCTACTTGTAATGATGATGACATTAGAATAGATATGGATGATGATAAATTGTATGTGGACACAGATGTAGCTTCAAGCACGATCATGGATGATGATAATATAATGGATTTAAATGATAATATTTTAAGAAAATTTGGAATGTGGTATGACAGAGATGTCTTAATATAGTAAAATCTTATTCTCTCTACTTGTAAAATTTGAACTATGTATCAAGTTTCTTCACATTTTAAAATCATCAATATATTTTTATCTCTACTTGTAAATGTAATTATTTTTAGGAAGATCAATTTTTACATGTGATTTTATATTCATGCCACAAATTTCAAACACTACATCAAATAATTTTACAAATACCAAAAAAAATTAAACATGATTGTAAAATTCCAGCTCTGATAGGGTTTAAGGTACCTTTTATCTTCTAGATGGGGTGACAAACCATATGGAAGGAAATGAGAAACCATCCTTTGCAGCGAGCTAGACGACCTTCAATTCCAGAGAACTCAACATGAAAAATAGATTAGTATATAGATGGGTGAGTTTCCTGACAATGTCAATCCCTAGAAGTGAGAGTTTCCTCAGATTGATGTCAACCTGCATTTTCGATAAAGAAAAGATGAAATAGTGATTGAGTAGATGAAGGAAGAAACAAAAATATTAAAGAAAATCAAAGCAAACGAGAACTTGTGCATGTCTAGACAGTGGAAATCTATAAGTCTGGAAGAGACTAAGAGTGGCAGAATATGCAGACCTGAAATTTGAAGGCCATGCAAATTAGTATTCAAAGAAATTTGAAAAAGCCAAAATAGAAATTAAATAAAAAATATTTTTTATAAATAAATGTAAATATATATACTTATAACATATTCAATGATAATAACATCTGAAACAAAATATATTAAAAAGCCTCCTCATAGTCAATATTTTCATCTGTAGAGTTACAATTGTGTTATGTCTAACTATAAACTTTCATATTCAAATCTATTAATATGAAATTCAATAAATAAACACAGTTAAAATGTAAGGTGAGAAACAATGAAAGTAAGGTCAAGGAGATACCTATTTAAAGCTGAAACAATCCATTATCAATAGCTTCTTCAAAGTTGATATTCACTTCTACAGAGTTTAACGACACACCAATTCCAATCTCATTGTTGAGAACATTTGTACTTGTAGTTGTATTATTTACACCTCTTCTTTCAGTAGGAAATTACAATGTGTGTTTCGGTTGTTGAAAGGAAAGGTTTCCAAGGAGAAGTGAGAAACATAACATCTCATGCAACTTTCCAAATTTTTATCTAAACTATTTCTTAGTTTTGATTTTATAAATGATAAAGCACTGAAAACCCCTTTCATCCTCCACAGATCCAAAAATCACTGTTTAGGACAACTCATATAATATGAAATATTCATTTACGTCTTCTTATAACATATTACTTTGATATATTCCTTGCTAAAGCCTTGTAATAGCACCACTGTCAAAATTTTTTTCTAATAATTTATATTGGTTCCTCATTATTGTTGCAAAATGTGTTGATTGAGAATTTAATAAATCAACATTCAGTAAACCTTTGATTTTGATACCCTTGACCTTTGACGTCTTGGTGAAATGTTCCATTATTTTACCCATGTATTTATATAAAATATTTCTTAAAAAGTATGCATGAGCACCTTCAGTATTCTAAAAATTAGGATTCATCACACCTATTGCTTCAAGAATTTTATCTTTGCTGAAACGCTCTCTAATTTATGATGATGAGGATTCTGAAAATTTTCCAAGTTTTATTCTTGTTTAAACTATAACAGAATCAAACAGATTACATGTCACATGAACTTCTTCTCTTTCTGATCCTATAATATCTTGACATTTTAACAAAATGTGCAGTGGTATGTCTCTCCTATTATCATTGATACAGATGTGATCATGGATATTAAATCTCAAATAGTTACTGGGATTATTAAGATCTAATAAAAATTTCCAATTATTGAAAACAAGTGTATCAAAACTATCTTGAGAAGTGTAAAAGACATCAAGATTTTGACATACCATTTTTCTCATCCATATAAAATTAACAATATAAAATAATCTCCCTTGTGTATGCTTCATCAATGTATTGATCTCCTGAAACATTGGAAGAATGCCAACTAATGTAAGCAATGTCTCAAAATCAGTTAAATGGAGTGAAAATTCCCTCACCCTTTCAATTGCATGACACTATTTGCACAAGAAACCAACCAACGAAAGATACTCCTCACAAACTCTGCATGCAAGATCATACAAAAAAATCCACCTTGTCTTAACATCCTTCAAAAGGTTTTTTCCATCTATAATTCCAATTGAAAATTTTTGGAACTCAAGAAATTACTTTGGGCTTCTTTCCATATAGGCATGAATTTCTCTTATAAGTTCTTCTACTTTAGCAAAATTTTAATAATTGTTAACCATTTCATATGCTAAACTCATTCTGTGAACCATACAATGAATTACTAGCATATAAGGGGTCACCATTGATTACAATCTAACACACAAGCCAATTTGGTGACTCTGCATGATTGATGCACCATATGCTCAAATGCATATCAGCTTCATAGTAATTTCATAATCAGTCATGCCAGTAATATCTTTTAAATAAGAAATAACTATTTTATGTAGGTTTTCAGCTTTGCAATTTTCAACCATTTTCATAACACCCAACAGATGTGGTGTTCTTATATGATTTTCTAAAGTATAAAAGTGGATACATACCTATGTAGTGTTGTCAACTATTGTCACTTCATCAATTTAAAGAGAGCTAAATTTTGCATCTTTTACACTCTCTTTCAAATATTCCTTCTTTATCATTACAAGGTATTTGGCCATTTCCCATACACTGTCGTCTGAAAAATGATACTGAGGAAAATTTTGCATTCCATTATATTGATACAAAACTTGGAAATCATGGAAATATGAAATCGGTCTTCCTTTCTTTAGTATGTGAAATAAAGTAGAGAACTGTATGATTTTAGCATGAAATTTTGATGGATTCATCTTACTGATTTGTGATGTGATCATTCCTCCCTTTTCCATGAGATGTATGCATCTTTTTTTATCTACTTCATACTTTGCTGCATATTTAACATGCATGCATTCTTTTTAAGTTTTTCACATGTGTGTTTTTTATTTTCTAGCCATCCTCCCCCATTACAATCAAATATTGTTTTCCATAGTTTTTTTCAATTTTGTCAAGCTTTAGTTGCATTTTTTATACTTTCCCAATTTCCATGTACATATTGTACATGTACATTCAGATGGGATATCTTCTGAATTAGCTGATTGTATAGGTTTTATAAAAGGAAATTTTACAACCTAATCAAACTTGTATTTCCTCCTAAGTGTCCACATGTTCTTTTTCATTTTCAATGTTTTAATTTTATGAGTAGAATTTTGAGCATTATCAAAATAATTTGGTTTCCTCTTTTATGAACTAGAATTTTCATTTTATTTTTGTGTTCCATTTTGTTGAGTATTTGTATGTGTGATATCTTGATGCACTCCTGGTTGCACTTCAACAAGAATATCTTAAAGCTCTGACATGGTACCATCATAGGTGTCATTTGTTTGATATTGTGCAGAATGCATGTCTTCTTCAATATTAACTTCCACACAGTTTGTATTCTGATTGATTCTGGTGGTAGCTGTATGGTTGCTAGTGGTTATGGTATCTATAGTAGTATAGTTTCCAAAATACTTAAACAAGGACTTATGATATTTTTTTGTTACTTTTTGGGTATTCTCATTTTGAGCACTAGTACCTTCCATTGTTTTGAATGGATAGGTTGAAACTTTGTCGTGCATTACTAAACGCTCTATCACATTTCAACAACATTGAGTCGTGCATCAACAACAACACTATCGTGTGTCAACATATTATCCCTTGTTACATTTCAATAGAATATCCTTGTCGTGCATCGGAGAAATAATGTGTCATATGTCAACAACACGAGTTTCTTGTGTCAATATTAGCAGTATCGTGCATTAATGGTAGTAATGTCATGTGTCAAGAGTCAAACCCTTGTCACACGTCAGCAAAATTTTCTTATCATGCATCAACAGAAAAAAAAATCATGTATCAACAAAAAACCTTTTTCGCACATCAACAAATAACATTAGTTACACATCAAAAAATATCCCTTGTCACCTGACTGCAATCTTCAAAACAAATATGGATTGTGCACTGGTGCTTAGAGTACACAAGTTCATGGTGCTTGATATACTGATACCTCAACTAGTAGTAAGTTAGTAGTATACTACCTGGCGAATCACCTAGGTTTTTATAGGAGATGTTTTCAAATGCAGGCTAAGCTTACCCCTAAAAAAATATAGTATAAATTTTAGGGCAACAGGACACTTACCTACTCCGAAAAATTTACCTTTTCAAATTATCCTAAAATGGAATATTCACCAAATTACAAATATCCACCAATAAAAAATCCCTGGGTCATCCTCAGCAACTGACATGCATCCAAAGTTACCCATCCTTAGTCAAGCACCTGTAGCCACAAGAGGTCACACATATATAAAGTTATGATTCCGAGGAGCTTGAACACCATGGAAACTTCACTTGAGCTTGCAGATGTTGATAGAGAAAAAGTTATGAGAATAAGAAGAATATTCAACGCCATCACCTGATTATGTGTTAAAACTCAAACAAAGAACTAGTTGATTGAATTTATAATTTAATAATTATTTTTTCAATCAATCAGTTAATTAACTTATGTGATTGTATTAGAATATCTCCTAAATAGTTTTGTTGCATGCAAATTTCTGGATTGCTTGGTTAGGATATTTTATTAAAGCCAATTGTAACTCCTAGAATGAATCCATCTCTTCAAGCATCTTCTATAAGGAAGGATATAAAAAGGAAATATTAATGTTGTAAGAGGGGGATTAATATAGTAAAACATATCGATCTATAGATAGAGAGTTTGCTATATTTTCCATTTGTAATGTTCGTGATGATGAAATAAGAATCTAATTTATGTTATTTTTTTGTAGACACGGATCTTAGAAGGGATTTGAACCCAAGTCAGGGCCCACTTGCGGTTTCTTAACCCTCTCCTTTTGTTTTTTGTTTTAATTCATAACATGGTTAGAATTACATTAGTTTATTCCTTTATCTAAATTTAGTTTTTACGTGCATTTTCATAGCCATAGTATTTAATTTCAGTCATAATCTACATGATTTCAAGTATTGTTATTTCCTAATTATAGTGACAATAATTTTCCTTTACACTCCTTAAAAATCTGTAACTGCGCATATAACACTGGCAATATTAAAAGTTTACATTCCTAGGTCTGATAATTAAATGAATGTAAATTAATGAACAACATATTAATTACTGCAAGTTAATTTGTACCACCATTTTGGCATTGTTTCCAGGGATACCACCAAGTTATAAAGTTTTTCATTTCTCATAGTATTTTAGGTTTTAGCAAATTCACTTCCAATCACCCCCACTAATTTCCATTAAATGAGTTTAGTTAGTTAATGCATGCACCTCCCAAGGGATTCCCATGTTATATTTTTACCGAATCCACAAGTAACACAGATCTCTTCATATACCTATGAGGATTCTGAAGAAGAAATCTCTATACTAGTTTGATATTCGAAGATAATCCTCTAAGTGAAAGGTCTGAAGTTGCTCCTGAGAAGCCAAAGATGCCAGAATAAGTGAATCATAATGTTCAAAATGGGGTAACCAAATTTGAGTTCCCCATCAATGACAACAATTCAAATTTTGGTATGAAGAATATTTCTCCCTTATCCTTACCAAACTTTCATGGATCCATATCATAATACCCAAACACCTTTTTGTTTGAGTTTGATGTTTTGGGCAGGAGTTATGATTATACTACTGATGTACATAAATTAAAGCTATTTCCTACTACACTTATGGATGTAGCCTTGAGATGGTTCATGGGATTGGGAAGAAATGTTATAACCACATGGGCATAAATGAAGGAGAAATCCCTTGACAAGTAAATGGATTATTTCAAACCAAGAAGCAAAGGAGGTGATAAATCTATAGAATGACACAAAAAGAGGATAAGCCATTGGAATACTATTTAGAAAGGTTCCTATTCTACATTCATAAGTCAATACACACCGAACTACCACCCGAATCTCTAAAATTTCTCTTTTTGAAGGGACTCGGTGAGGAGGACATGGATGCTTTGGATCTGATAAGAGTAAGAGACATTTCAAAAGCTAATTTTTCATAAATCTATGAATCCTATAAAAATTACTCAAGAGATACTCTAAAGAGGGTAAGAAATGTAAGATCAAGAGGTGGATTGACTACTAAAACAATTGGGGACATATCCAAGTCATATATTTTTAATGATATGGCCAATCAATTAGATGCTCTATATGCTAAAAATAAAAAGGAAGATGTAGAAACAACACTCATAGAGTACTATCATGCATGTAGAAGGAAGAAATCTAAATGTAGATGTAGAGAATTGGCTAGCATTGCTCAAGAAAGAGATACTTCATCTGATTTCAAGATTTTTGAGACAGAGGATGGGAAATTTTTATATGTTTCTCAAAGAAAGCCATGGCCACCAAGGCAAGGAGGTATGATACAAGAACCTATGGATTCATATCAAAATTGGTCTAGTGGAAACAAAAATGGAAACAATAGTGGGAACAACCCCTTCAATCATTGAGGAGGTTGTTTCCATTTTTACCAACAATAGTGGAAACCTCAATTTAAAGGCCAACCACAGAAAAAATGGAAACAACCTCCTCAATCATGGTAGCAACCTTGGAGAAGAGGAAAATGGTGGAATAACCCACCTTGAAATTACCAAAAATTCTATCAGTAACCTCCATATCCATAGTAGCAAGCTCTGATGCCAAACCCCAAAGCATGATCTCAATCAAAAGATACCCAACTACAAGCTTGGCCAACGCCTAACCCAAAAAATAAAGTTACTTGGTTAGGTTATTCTATTGAACCAACTTAATATCCTACTGATTATGTTGATGTCAACAATATCCACCTCTGCTTAGGAAGAACACTTCCTTCACCAGTTGGACCCACCATTTCTAAGACTACTGAGGAACCAAATACGTTGCAGGATGATCTATAAAAAAAAAATAAAGCACTACAAATAGATCCATAGTAACAGTAGAAGATATTGCACGTTAATCCATAGCAATTTGAGAAAAATTCCAACAAGGGTAAAATATAGGGTAATGAGTCAACATTTCTTGAAAGGTTACAAAAAAATAAGAATGACCTCAAATAAGAATTTGATTCTTATTTTTTCAACCATCTAAAATAAATTAATGTCAAAATTCCATTGATTCAATCTATTAAGGATGTGCCCATCTATAAAAAAATATTTAAAGATATATGCATAAAGAAACCAAGCAGAAAAAGGAAAGATCAAACTATTGTGTAAGTCATTAGACAATTAGCCAGTATTATGCTTGGGAACTCAATTTTGCCCAAATATATAGATCCAGGAAGTCCTTTCATAAATGTCACAATCAATGGAACAATGATCAAGAACAAACTGATTGACTTGGGGGCAACAATCAATGTAATGACAAAAAAATTATGAATGACTTGAAGCTACTAAGACCAACAACCACAGTCTTGCAACTTGCAGACAAATCAATAGTTAATCCTAAAGGATTCCTAGAGGACGTAGTAGTAGTATTAGACTCTTGGGAATACCCTTATAATTTTATTTTTCTTCATCCAAAATCAATCTTGGGAGGATATCCTATCATCCTAGGAAGACCATGGTTGGTAACTGTTGACGCATTCATAAGATGAAGATATGAAAATATGATTATCTCTAATGGAAGTGGAACCAAATATATCATGTTTTACCCCATAGCACAACCATTTAATGAAGAATACCAAAATGTTTGGGTTAAAGAGGCATACGAAGACCAAAGCTCAGTTCAGAAGCTCGTGATGCTGGAGAAGTCATGTATAATTGAATGGAAAGAAGAGGAGGTTGTTTTTTCTAACATCCTGCAAAATAATTATGGGAAGAATGAAGATTTTGATGAAAAATCATGGTGTATAATCTATCCTAAGAATAAAATCCTACTGCAGCAAAGCACTATGAGCATTCCAAGTAAGAATTGCATCCTCCAACAACTTCTTCCACATGATTGTATACTGAATTCTATAAGAAGTAGTGTATGCTCCATGAATGATCTCTCTCTGCAAGTTTAAATGCTCTGGGAAATCCAATTAATGGGGAAAAAATTGAGCATGCAACAAGATCATATGTTAAATGGTCTTCTACGGAAACACAAGACAACATTTACTTGGGATTATGGAGACATGCATGGGATACATCCTATGCTCTGTATAAATAAGATATACATCAAAGACATCTGTAATCCAATAAGACATCCACAAAGAAGAATGAATCCAACAGTGAGGGATATAGTGAAAGAAAAATTAAAAAAATTATTGGATGTTGGATTCATATATCCAATTTCAGATGTCAATGGGTGTCACCCCTTGTCGTTGTACCTAATAATAATGGTAAATGGAGGATCTGTGTAGACTATAAAGAGCTGAATGCAGCAACAAAGAATGATCATTTTCCATTTCCTTTCATTGATCAGGTACTTGACACTCTTGTTGCAATTTTAATTTTGTTGTAGCCACTATAGCATCTAGAAAATAAAATTATTTAATATCTAACCAATGACTATATTTCAGTGAGAAGTTTTGAGCATTTTTTAATAACTAACCAATGACTACACAGAGTTATATATGGATGATTTTACAATATATGGTAGTACTTTTGATGAAGTAATGAAGAATTCGGAAAAATTTCTCAAGAGATGTGAGGATTGTAACCTATCCTTAAGAAATGAAAAATGCTACATGAGGATGTCTAAAGGAATAGTGTTGGGGAATTATCTATCAACTACTTGAATTCAGGTAGATCCAACAAAAATATCTATGGTTATAAATCTGTCAACACCAAAAAATCAAAAAGATATAAGGAAATTCATAGGACATGCTAGTTATTATAAAATATTTATACATGACTTCATCAAGATTACAACACCATTATTTTTCCTCGTGGGAAAATATGGTTCCTTTTAGTGGATTGAGAAATGTGAGGTTGTAATCTAGAATTTGAAGAAAATGTTGACTTCAACACCTGTGTTAAGAGGACCATATAGGAGTTTGTTATTTCACATTCATATTGATTCCTCATATTACACCATTGGAGTTGTTCTAGGAAAAAAATATGGAATCCTAAACTATGCAATCTATTATGTCATTAAGAACATGTAGCACATTGAAATCAACTATACAGTCATAGATAAAGAACTCTTAGCAGTGGTTTATGCTATCAATAAGTTTAGGAACTACATCACAAGTTATGCAATATTCATTCATATTGATAATTCAATAATTAAATATTTAATCAACAAACTAGATGTAAGCAACAAAATAATTAGATGGTTGCTACTTTTGTAAGAGTTCGATGTCACCATTGTGGATAAACTTGGTAAGGATAATGTTGTCACTGATTTTCTTTCATGGAAAATAATAATGAAGATCAAGTAGTGGATGAATATTTTCCAGATGGGAAACTATTTTCCATTTCCACTAGAACACCTTGGTATGTTGATATAAACAATTATTTGGTCTCAGGTAAGACACCTCCATACTATTTATATTCTGAAAAGAAATACATGGTTTCGAAAAATGTTAATTTTTCTTGGATAGACGGTTTTCTATTTCACACGGGGCAGGATAATATTATGAGGAGGTGCAGAGATGATGAGTAAATCTATGATGTCCTCAAAACCTATGCCATAATGAATCATGTGGAGGAGATTTTTCTACAAAAAGAACATCATCAAAAATTATTTAAAACATGGTATTATTGGCCTACACAACATAAGGATGCAACATTGTATGTACAAGAATGTGCTAATAAATTTTATAAGAATGGGTAAGCCTACCAAGTGAAATGAGATTTCTATTGTATCCTCATTTAGTATTGTACCCATTTGAAAAATGGGGTTCGGACTTCATTGGTCCAATAGATCCTAAATCTCAGCAGAAAGAGTACATTTTTGTGTGTACATAATTACCTCACTAAATAAACATAAGTGAAATCACTGTTAGAATTAGAAGAGTGAGAAATTTTCTAAATTATTATATGACCACATTTTCATGCGGTATGGAGTACCAAGAGATAAATATTTATCAGATCAAGTTACAAACTTCACTATTGAAGTTATTTTTTATCTAGATAAGGAATATGAAATTAAATATAGGAAGTATATAACTTATCACCCCTAATATAATGGTCAAGTTGAGGCAACAAATAAGGAAATAAAACCCATCTTGACAAAAACTATTGCACTCCATAGGAGAGATTAGGCAAGATATACTTCCAGAGGAAGTTTGGGTGTTCAACAAAAATTGGAAGACAACAACAGGATTTACACCATTCAAGTTATTCTATACAATAAGAATGTTGTTATCCCTATTGAATTTGAGCATAAGAACATTAAGGAATGTAATGGAACTATGCATACATTTTATCTGAAGCATCAAAGTTAGAGGATTCTCCAAATCAATGTGTTGGATGAAATGAGGAGATAGGATCTGCATAATACAGAAGTGATACAAAAGAAAAGGATCAAATGACATGATGGATTCATCAAGACAAGACAATTCCAAGAAATTGATTCAGGCTCCCTTATTTGACTCCAAGTATACAGACCACATGGGAAAAATGTAGACAAGGTGGTTAGGTCAATATGAGATTGAGAAAATATTTCCCAATAGAGCTGTGAAACTCAATACCATAGATCCCTGTGAGATTCAAATTACTGGTGAATGATCATAGGTTGAGATTATACAAAAATCCAACTAATAAGATCACCTTTATGTAATAATTCAGAGGAGGTCAAAGTAGGATGGAGATGAGAACATCACAATTAAGGATCATGAATTTGAAGCTTTTGGTTCATTTTCTTAAGTTGCTGCAGAAGAATGAGATGTTCAGTGGACTTGGTTTATTAAGCTTGTTAAATACTCCAAGGGTAAATGAAAGTGTTGTGATCATGCAATCATGCTGATCATCACCACTCAACTAACATGTTTTGTTTTCTTATAATTCATGTTTTGTAGGATTTGGTGTATTTGCTGTAAGAATCTCATGGTGTCTGACAGAAGTAGATGGTACAAAGACTAAAATGTCCACTTGCAGCAACATACACCAAATCCCTGCTTTGTTTTCCTATTACCAAAAACTTGTTATTGCATGAAGAAAATAAGGAACAAACTACACATTTTATTACTAATGAATATGACTGGCATCAGGGAGAAATACTTCATCCTTAACTATCTCGGAATTAACTTATTTTACTAAGGAGCATTTAACATGTCTCTACCTACACTTACAACATTCTTTATAACACCTGTAGCATTGCAGCACCTCAAAATATAGTATCATTATGACTATGTCATGCAACCAAAGGTGCACAAATTATGACAAGACACATGTCACCATCATTCAACACACCTCTCAAGATAAGTGCACTTAATTCACTTTAATAAAGTAGTGATAAAATGATTATATGTGATTAATATTTGTGCCATGACATGAGTTAGTTCATAAGCTATACTATGTTGCCGCCTTTTATTATATGATTTTTCACCCATGTCATCCCAACTTTTTCACTTGACCTCACCTTAGATGTTTTTACCCCTCAAATGAAATTAATGCATGCCTTTTAATGTTGCGTGTGAGTCGGTTGTAAGATTTGAAATCATTAAGTACTCAACATCTTTACACTTACTTGAATTTTTGCATGATCACCACAAATTGCAAGATTTTTCCTCTTAAAGCTCAAGAAGTTTACCATATTTGAAATGGGATGAGACCTAATTCTTAAATGAGCATACAAACCACTCACAACTTCGCAGTCAACCAGAAATATTGTTAGCATTTGTATGACAGTCAGATGAATGGACTATATTAATTAGTTTTAGTGATTCAATGAGTCCATGGTGACATAGTTTATCTACCACATTCAAGAATGGAAAGGCCACTGTTAAGGGTTTGACAGTTAAGGTGGATTATGAAATTCTATCTATAGTAATAGGACTTCCTGTAGAAGGTGAGTTGTTTCTTACAAATTCAAATCTAGATGAGGCTCAAATGGAATTTTGTGACAATGATGATATTTTTGTAAGTGACAGATAAGGTACATTATGCACTTTCCTAAAACCCTTTTTGGGTTTATGTTTAAAACTACATTATAAAATAATTCACCTATGTGAGGGTAGGTACTCAAGATTGAATACTGTGCATTTTAAATTTCTTAATCATTTAAATAATGGACAGACATGTTAATGTCCCTGAATTTCTTACAGTTAAATTTTAATGAAAATGAGTAAGAAGTCTCAAAGTGGGAGGACTACATTATCTCCTCACTATCTTATTATCTTTATTGTCAAACATACATTAGAGAGGGAGAACCCTACAATAAAATGGAAAGAGTTTGCCAAGGGTAAAACAGATTAACGATTTTTTGGTAAAAATCAAGAAAAAGAGGAGAAGCACATCTAGTTCTTCCACACCTGTGCATAAAACTGTAGATTATTTACATTTATTCCTATAGAAACCTCTATTCCTACATAAAACTTCCACACCTGCAGAAATACACCTGTTCACTGAAAAACATCCATCTCTAGATAAAGACCCTAGGCCCATCTCTCCTGATATGATTCTTATTTCTGAAAATTTGTCTAAATGATATATACACCTGATTCCTCTTCTTCTAAGGGAAAATTAAAGTCCTCAAGAAAATCCCCGAAAAACTTCTAAGATATCTCAATAGGCTTCCCACTAAAAATACTAAAAACTTTAAATTTTAGGAGAAATTTTACGATCGCACTAGAGAGTAATGTAGAGGAGGTTGAAAATAAAAAAGAACCTAAACAAATTGGATATTGAGCAAGGTGGTCATGAAATTGCATGTGAAAAGAAGGATATTGAATACACCGCTAAGGAAATGGAAGAAACAAAGGAGGAGGAATATGATGAACAACCTAATCACAAGAGCCCTCCTGAAGTAATTGGGGCTTAGGTAGAGGCCGTTCATGCTGGGGAAACCCATAAACAACATTAAGGTGAAGCATTGATAACTGCAATTTGACAGCACACCACATCTTACTGCAGTTACTGAGGAGTACATAAAGAGGAAGCACTAGATCATGTACTACATGAGCTACATATTAATGACAGAGATCTTGTTCGATGATTCGCCACCACACATCATGGAAACAATAGGAAATATTGTTAATGAACTTGAGACAAAACACCCAATATGAAGAATATTGAGATCGATACAAGTGGATAGTCTCAAACAGTTATTCAAGATATAGTTCATGAAGTCTCAGAGTCTATGTTTACCCAACATCTACACCAGATATCCTACATCCAAAAATTATTATTAGAGAAGTTTTCAAGGAACTTGCCAAACCACTTTGCAGAAAGCATAAACACTTAAACAAATCTTCTTAAGATTAGTGGGTGCAAGCAATTTGAAGATTATCTTGTTAGGTTGTAGGGTAGATGGGAAAGGGAAATGTAAGAAGTAATATTCTAACATCATGACATGATCTTGAAGAGAAGGATAAACAAGCTAAAGGAAAAGGAGAAGGAAATTGAAAGACTAAAGAAGAAGTCAGGAAGATACAATTGAAGTGACAAATGAAATACTTAAATGTAGATCACTATCTAGCATTTATGTAATCTTATTTAAAAGAACAAATGTTGCAATCGAAGTATACTTTTATCAATAATGATATCCCATTTGATATTAGTGGAGTTAAGCCTATCTTCATGATATATATGCAAATGCTTCATGAAATTCAGTTTCATTTTATATGAATTATATCAATGTAATTATGCCTTGGAATTATGACAGGGACAAGGATCCTAGTACTCTACATTGGAGATGTTCCAATTAGGGCATTGTGTTCCTATTTTAATAATGAGTTGTATAAAGAGAAGCAAAAGGTTGACTACAGGAAATTATGTAAAGAATGTAACCATTAATAATAAGGGTAGAGGTTGGAATCTACCAAATCCATAGGGGTGAATAATATGAGGAAGTATATGAAAGTACATGCAGCAGGAAAGACATATAACAATGGGTTCTATCATATGAGACATGAAGCTCATGATGAATCCAGAAAGCACATTAAATTTAATGGCTTGGAAATAGTACATGCATGCAGGGAATGATGGAAGGAAATGTCACCAAAGATACAGAGGAAGGAAATGAATTCTTATCATAATATCATCCAAAATTTCAGAGAGGATAAATGCATATATTGAAGTCTTTAAGCGATGTGAAAAAAATCAATTTCCTATTGGTTGTTATCCACCAATTTTACACTATCCTATAACACATTGATCTAGAAACAGGGAACTTAAATGAAGAAAAAAAGGACATGATAATGGAAATATACAAAAGGAATGTAGGGTACTTATTCAGCAAGCCAAAAGGAAAATCTACACTTACTAAATTTAGGTGCCTATGTAGCATCATTCTAGGAATGATCCTAAGTTGGCTTAAGAACCTAAAGACTATTGAATGAGTAAATTTAAGAGCTTAAGTTTGTGGGGTGTGATGAGTCATTTTATTTCCTATTTTTGAATAACTCATCTACTATCTTTTTTTTAGCCAATTATACCCCTCAATTTGTATTTGCCGGTGATACTATTGCTAAACATTTCCATTATGATCTTAAACTTATGGAACATATATTACTTAATATAATTATTACTAACTTTAATTTCTTTTATAGATTATTGGTATGCATTTGTTCTTCTAGATGCAATGTGATGTTAAATAGTGCTTTGAATAAATGTCAAGCCTTGATTACTATAGAGTTTATTATATGTATCCACTAACATGCAGCCAAAGAAGTTCATTCACAACGTATAGGTTCGTCTACAACAACTAACATGCACCCAAAGGGACTCGTCCATAGCTAAGCATCCTGCATCCACATAGAGGTCACACACATCATATAAAGTCATGATTTTGAGGAGCTTGAACAAAGCAGAAACTTCGCCTTGAACTTGCATGTGTTGAATGAGAAGGAACAATTATGTGCAAACAAGAATAATATTTCAACTTCCATCACCTGATTATGTGTTACAACTCAAACAAATAACTAGTTGATTGAATTTATATTTTAATAATTAGTTTTTCAATAGACCAGTTAGTTAAGTTATGTGATTGTATGTGATTGTATTAGAACATTTCTTAAACAGTTTTGTTTGCATGCTAAATTTACAAATTGCTTGGTAAGGATATTTTACTTGAAGCCAACTGTAACTCCTAGTATGAATCTATTTCTTCATGCCTCTCCTTGTAATGAAGGACATAAAAAGGAAATATTAATGTTGTAAGAAGAGGATAATAATAGAGTAAGACATATTGATGCATAGATAGATATTTTGTTGCATGTATTCCATTTGTAATCTTCATGATTATGTAATAAGAATATTAGTTATATTGATTTTTCGTAGACTCAGGCATTAGGAGGGATTAACACCCAAGGCAGGGCCAACTTGCAGGTTTGGTAACCCTCTCCTTCTGTTTTTTGTTTTAATTCATTGCATGGTTAGAATTGCAGCAGTTTATTCCTTTATCTGTATTTCTATTTTTTACATGCTCTACCATATCCATAGTATTCACTTTCAATTATAATCTAGTTCATTTCTAGTAGTGTTATTTCTTAATTGTAGTGACAAAAATTTACCTCTACACTAATCAAACATCTATAAATTTGCATACATCATTAGGTAATATTGAAATTTTACATCCCTAGGTTTGATAATTAAATGATCTGTAGATAAATGAACAACATATTAATTACAACAAGTTAATTTACACCACCAAGATAATATTAGATGAGGATAACATATTAGATGGGATAAAGGAATAAAATAGGATGAGATAGTAAAATATGAGATAATATTGATAAGAAGATGAGGTAAGATGAGATAAAATTGGATTGGATGTGAAAGATAAAAATCTAATTCGACAGGGATACCTAAGATGTGGAAACCTACACTTTACCGTAGTAAGGAACGAAAAAGGAAATAATGCTTCAAACCGTATTAGAGGTAAATAATGGATCCACTTAAGGCAATGCACTCACAGAAAATAACATATGTTAACACAACCAATGATAGTTAGTTATTCAAAGGCTCATGTGGAAAAGATGGAAAGTGGACTTATGAACCTAATGTTGACATGACAAAGGGTTTTATGTATGACTTGTACGCGGGTGTATATGTTCTGCATATGTGGGTGTACCTAGGTTTATGCCCTAGCTCTAGGTAGGGGAAGAAGAAAACTAATCAATGTGGGAAGTTTACCAAAGAGAAATTTGATCAATGTGGGAATATTTCTTAGGATGCTAATTAGATGGAAGGCTGATCAATGCAAGAATCCTTCATTGCCATGATATAAGGAAGTATCCATCCTTCGAGGGAGTGGTATACTTTATAATTTTATGTCTATTATAGAATGGTGAGGATGATATACATGATAGCCTTCCTTTAAGAGATCAGTCTATATATTTGAATTTTTCTCTTTTTTTTACATGAACAGTTTTCCTTTGAGGGAGTAGTCTATTTTTTATAACTTTGATGAGAATCCATGGATTTTTTGACTTATACATGTGGAAGAGTTTGGGATATCTAGATAGGCCACTTAGGAGGGGATAATGAATGTAAAAGTGACATATTATAGACCCTTATTGTGGTTCCAAAAGGTGAATAAGAGGGTAATGGATGTAATGATCATGGAGTTATCACCAAGAAGGAAGAACCTATCCATAAAGAATATGCTATAATAAAATACATGGTGCCCATATTCAAGGTCATATATAGGAAAGTGACAGTAGAAAACATAATTCCAAATCATAATGATGAAAGATGGAATGGTTAATGGTGGATGGATAGCCACTAGGATGAGTAAGTTCACATTGGTAAGTATGTTAATAGTAGAAAGGCCACAAGTGCAATGCATTAAGAGGTTTCATTTCTGGTTTACCACCAAGAGATGATATGTTCAAGATCCCTACTTATGTGTGATGATACAGGGTCCAATCCAACTGGGAGAAAATTTTCCATGTTAGATCCTTTCTAGAGTAGTGATGTTCTGATTTTCTTTAAGGGAAAGGTCACTGATGTTAAATTTGCACTCCTTGAGGGGAAAGAGTGGATGGGATAAGGCGATATCTTGTGGAAGATTAGATGATGTGAGATAGATAAGAGGGGGAAAGAGATTATGCACTATCTTTGGAATAGAGAGGAAATATGTATCCATGGTGAGATGATTATGGCCACAAATGGTGGGCTTAGGATGAGGTATGGTGCCCTGAGAGAGGCACAAAGATATCCATAAAGGTGGACTTAAAAAAAGATGCAAGAGTAGATAAATAGATTGGATAAGATGAGATAATAGATCAAACAAGATGAAAGATAAGTATATTTTAATGGGATTGGGTGAGATTAGATAAGAAAAAATGGGGATTGAGAGGAAGAGACCTAGCTTGGTAGTAAACTGGTCCTATAATAATTGTGTAGATTTAGAGAAGTCAGGGTAAAAGGCCACAATTTCATTGATGTCCGTGTGATTATTAGATGGAGGGGGAGACATGAGAGGACCAAAAGAGAGGGGTGGATTCTACCCCAGTTAGAGATTTTGCATCATATTAGACATCTTAGACATAGATATGGATGAGCTAGCAGATGTCGAGGGAGATAGGGTAGGATTGTTAGAAATATCAGTGATGATTCCTCGATATTTTTATTAGATAGTGGATTGAGGATCGTGATGGCGAGGAGGGTTAGTAATGTAGATGATGTTAATGAAGATAGGGGGCCTCCCTTTAGAAGAAATAGAGATTGAAGGAGAAAGTAAAATGAATGATTTAGATAGAGAACCTAACTTAGATTCATTGGGAGATGAGAGTTTGATGGAAGGATTAGATTTGGGTATGGAGGAGATGGAAGGAAGAGGGCGATCTTCATGGATAATAAGGTCATTTTCTATCATTAAGTTATGAATGAGATTTTGAAGGTCCTTCCAATGTTCTGTGTCATGACCTGGGGTATGATGATAAGTACATACAACATTAAGATTGAACCAAGGAGGTTTTGGAGTGTGTAGATCAAAAGGTTTAATGGGGGGAAGTGTGATTTCTAAGGTTTGGAGTAAACGCTGAAAGATTTCAGTGTATAACTCAACGGGGGTTCTTAAACAGGAGGTTAAATATGAAGTGAATTTGGTAGACAAAGGCAAAGGAGGTGGTTTGTTTTGATGAGGCCTCATGAGAGCCTTTGGTCCAAATTTAGAGTTGGAAGGAGAAGTGAATATTTGTGATTTGGTTTTAATGACTTTGATCTTAGATAATTTTGAAGGGGAATTGGATTTGAAAGGAGAGATAGATTGTTTTGGTTTGGGTTGATTGATTATGGGTGTCTTAGATTAAGGGCCTAAACCTAAGATGGAGGGAGGTTGCCCCAAGAGTGGAGATGTAGCATTGGTTTTTCTTTGGTTTTCAATGTGAGGATTTACCCTTAGTGGGAATTATTACACTTTCAACTGGGGGTTCTGATAAAATAGAACCAAATGATGTGGATTGCATCAGAGATGCAGATATTGAAGATGGAAGGCATTTTAAAGGGATGCCCTTGATGATATTAAAAGGGGTTGTAGATTTTATAGGTATCAAATTAATCTATGTAGGAGTGATTTTTTTGTAGATGGGGCATGGATATCATTTTTGATTGTCTTGAGTGGAGGTGTCTATTTCATAAATGTTTCAAGGGTTATCATAGATATACGTGAAAAATTGAGATGTAGATATAGGGGTTGGTTATGCTAGAAGATGTGATTGTGGTGGAAGTGGGTATAGATGTAGGAATGGTAGATGTTGATGAAGAGTTAAATATGATAGATTGGGATGTAGAAGATATATATGGGGTAATAGGTATATTTGAGACTGATGTGGATAAGATAGTTGTCGATATAGATGGTGTAGATAGAATATAAGTAGGATTTGATATATCAATCCAAACAGTGGTTCGAAGAAAAAAAAAAAGGGCCAAAAAATAGCAAAGAGGGATCCAAAATAGGGCATTGTATTCAGAAAATCATGCACTTTAGAAATTATTTATCCCGGTCTCATACTACTATTTAGAAGGTTCTTGAGATAAGAAAGTACTAATTAACTCCCATATTTTTGGCAATCTTGTTTTATTTTATTTCATCTAACCCTGGTAAGATAGTTGTCGATATAGGTGGTGTAGAAAAAATATAATTAGGATTTGATATTTATATTCTCAATATTTTTACATCCACATGGCCAGCCAGCTTCTATCATCCTGCATTATTTTATCCTTGACTAGAAATTAGTATTAGGACACCCATGGGTGCCTTTTTCCTACCAAGGGTACCCCGGTCCCTTTTACACTTTCCTGCCATATTTTGGACTCTTTCTAGCCGTTTTAACTTCTTATCTTTTTAGTGGTAAGCCATTTCAACGTTAATTATGAAATTATATTAAGAGAACCCAATCAATATAAAGTTATGAGACTATAATAAGGTACCTAGAATCATTCACTACTATCATCTATCTAGAGTTGCATCCATCTATTGCATTAGATATCACTTGCATCCACATAGCTACATCACAAGGCACAAGGCACAAGGCTAGGACATCTGCATCACACTTTGTAGGGGGAGGTATTATATTCTATTCCATGCACACATATTATTACATTTTATAAATTTACTTATTTCTCACTAATTCACAAAGTGAGACTGACACAAGCTTACCTAGGGCACATTATGCACACAGTCACTAGAACTACATCTGGGTCTGAAATGTAGTGCAACAATTTGTTAGAAAGCCTAATGTTGTGGGAATCTAAGGTCATTCCAAACCATTCATTTTCATTTTTATTTTTTAGGGATTGATGTTTGTTTAGGGTTTTGTAGGTCTTTTCTATTCATCTTGGATCATTGGCAACATTTGTTACAAGATAATGAATATGATGCGAGACACAACGAGGGTTTCATACAACCTCCCAGCCATGTGATATTTAGTTTCAAATTTTTTGCACAGACTAGGGTGCCTATTTTACAAACCAAGGCACTCAAAGGTGCCCTAGTCCCTTCCCAGCCACTCTTGTCTAGGGAATCAATCTAGATCCACACTTTTCAGATTTTTTTCATATTCCTGCGATCATCTGTTATTTAGCTGAGTTATTTCATCTTCTCTCTTGCACATTACCTAGGTTAGCATTTCCTTTTGCATATTTTTTTATATCATTTACATACTTCTTTACTACATTTTTACTTTATTTAAGTTATTCATAGCTTAGATTAACTATCTCCACATACGACATATTATTTAATTTTAGTTAATCATTTTTGGTGAACTCGCACTCAATCATTGACACTTCTAGATATTTCATTCATTGGCATCTTTTTCATATTTATTTCATCCATTATCCTAGCTTTAGTTCATCATGAATATCTCTATTCACACTTATCTACAAAATAACCCTGATTGTATCAATAAGATTAAGAAGTACTTGTCCACCAATTACATCCCCCCTCATACTTCACCCAAATACGTATATAATAAGTTCACTTAGGCTCTATCACTTAATGATGATCAAATCACTTTCACAATAGATGACCTACCTCCTCAAGAGATACTACAACATGACACTCCCTTATATATCCAAGTTTGTATTAATAGGGTCGGAGTCAAGCATTCTTTAGTTGATAATGGATCTGGCCTTAACATTTGTAACATCACTTTCCTTCAACATATAGCCATGTAAAAATAATCTTTAACCCCTTCATCCATCTCTATTCATGGCTTTGATAACATCCCTAAGTATTTTTTAGGTACTATTAATTTACCAGTCACTATTGGTCCATGTATAATTGATATTCCGTTTCATGTCATGCCTAATGATCTTAATTATAATATTATCCTTCGAATACCTTGGATCCATGTTATGCATGCATTCCCCTTTACACTATATGTATGGCTTAAATTCTGGTATTAAGGAAGCGTTTACGATGTGTCGGTTGATCCATCATTTTTTGAGTATTGTAATTCTATTAAACAAGTTATTGACAATCTTAATTCCTCTGATATTACTTGTGATTTTTCTCGGTATGGATTAGGGTATGAATATATCTACGGCTTTGGCTTCTCTGATACATAGTTAGATCAACAAGAACATAAAATCACATAGATTTAGGACCTCCCTGCACGGTCACATAATTTTGGGCTAGGGTATCAACCTCCTTCTCCACCTCCCATGGATACTTATACTAATTTTCATGTTCCTTCACTTCCCTTGTTGCATCTGAAACTCATTAGTGATGATATATATACTCTTTGGGATACCCTTGATAATTTTTCTATTGATAATGCACTACTTGATTACATAGGTGATTATGATCATCTTCCCTCTTTCCACCATAAGTGGAATCATCCTTTATCCCTCACTAACATGATTTACCTCAAGGAATTAGATGTTACCATTGATAACACCAATCCTCCTGACACTATTCCTACTGATCTATATATTAAGGATCACTCAACCCTTCTAAATGAAGAAAAAATACAATATAACTTAGGCACATATGAACATCAATGCATAGTTTTGTTATCTGCCTCTATCACCCCTACTTAACAAAAGGATATCAAGCAATTCCTTCATGATTTATCAGATATTTTCACATGGGGTTATAGAAATATGCTAGGTATTGATACATCCATGAAAATGCATAATATTTTCCTTAGCCCGGATGCCAAACCTGTCTAACAAAAAAATCATAAAATGCACCCTAAGGTAGCCCTCTTAGTCAAAGAAATTCAAAATTTTCTAGACATAGGTTTTATTCTCATTGTTGACTATCCCGAATAGGTATGTAATATTGTACCGGTGATGAAAACCGATGGTCGGGTTTGTTGTTACACCAAATTTTTTGATTTAAACAAAGCTTGTAGGATATTTTTCCTTTGCCACACATTGATGCTATTGTTTATTCTAAATCTAGATATGATATCCTTTTTCTCATGGATGGCTTTACGGGTTATAATCAAATCAAGATCAATCTGGTTGAATAAGAAAAAAATTCCTTCACCACACCATGGGGCACATTTTGTTTCACAATCATGCCATTCCGCCTTTAAAATGCTGGAGCTACTTACCAATGGTATTAATGACACATATATTCCATGACTGCATTCATAATTTCATTGAAGATTATGCAAAAAACATCTTAGCAAAATATCAGTGATGGTCCTCCCATACAAATGACCTTCGAATATTATTTGAATGATTAAGAAAATGTCGTGTTCTGCTTGAATACTAAAAGATGTGTTTTGGGATGTCACACCAAGTAAAATTATTGGATAAATTATCTCCCAACATGTGGCATTGAGATTGATCCTAACAAAATCAAGTCCATTATGGATATTCCTCCACCCAAAAACCTGCATTAATTGCAATTGCTATGAGGGTAAAATTTAAGCTATTTGGTGATTCATTGCACAACATGCTAATAAGACTCAACCATTCACATGAAGTCATGAAGAAATATACCAAGTTTTTTTGGGATGAGAAATGTCAACAATCCTTTGATGACTTAAAAGATTACTTGTTAAATCAACATGTCTTAGTTCTGCCCTTAGCCTATTGACCTTTCTTGTTGTATATCTTTGATATGTTTCATGCTTTAGGATATTTATTGACACAACATGAAGATTCTAACCATGCAAAGAGCCATATATTATATTAGTCATACTCTACTCTCTTACGAATGTAACTATAGCTACATTGAAAAATTATGCCTCATGTCTTGTCTTCATTGTAGATAAATTACAACACTATCTTCTTAACAATCAGGTACATACTATAACCAAAGTGAACCCATTACATTACCTCCTCTCCCGCACACACCTATCATGATATTTGGCACGTTGGGTCATGCTCCTCATAGAATTTTATTTTAAGTTCTTACCACAAAACTAGATCAAAGGACAAGTTATCGCTAATCAACTAGTTGTGGCACCCCTCTTAGATACATCACCCATTTTTTACTCTTTTTGTGATGATTTCACTTCCCCTATACCATTAGGCTGCATACATGGATGATGTATTTTGATGGCTCTCATTATCGATCTAGCACTAGGGTTGGGAATCATAGTCTTCATTACACCACATGGTAACCCACTCCCCTTTGTATATCAGTTACGGTTTTTTTGTGCAAACAACATGGCTGAGTACAAAGCTCTATTCTTAGGATTTATTACCACTCGAAAGCTCCTCATTCACTAATTATACATACATGGTTTTTTTTCAATTAGTCATTAATCAGATTAATGATACATACAATACAAAGGAGGAACGTCTCATTCCTTACAACACCCTTGTAAAGGATATTTTAGATACTTTTGAGTCCTATTTCATTTCTATTATTCCTCATTATGGCTAGTGTCGTGTCACTCATCCCACAAGATGTCAACGATGACCAAGCCTATTTCATAATTAAACACTTACAATATCCCTCTATCTATGCATTACCTCTTGTAGCTTACACCATCATGTGTAGTCACGAAAATGTTGAATGGTTCACACCTATTTATAATTACTTATACAAGTAAATTATCCCAGTGATGCTACAATTTGCCTCACAAAGCTCACCGATTACGTCATGAGGCTACTTGTTATGTTATTTTTGGGATGGAATTATTCAAACTACTATTTATGGTTTCCTTCTTCCATTTCCTTTCACTTACAGATATTCCCACAACCATCTCCCAAATTCATGATAGAATACGTTGGTGGTCACTTCTCGGGAAAATCTATGTCACAAAAACTTTTATGCCAAGGATATTATTGGCCTACAATGGAACAAGATTACCTTGAATATGCTACTCATTATGAAAAATTCTGAAAACATGGTAATCTTCATCATGCACCTGCATATGACCTCTTCTATCCCATTGCTCCTACTTGGATTTTCTCCCTTTGGGGATTTGACCTCATTTGTATGATCAACCCTGAATCTGCCGAAGACCAAAAATTCATCATTTTCTACTGAGTACTTTACTAAGTGGGTTGAAGTGGATCCCCTATGAACAATGCTAATGGTGTATATGTTTGTAAATTTCTCACCACACACATTATCACACGTTTTGGTGTGCCTTCTGTTGTAATCGCCCACCATGATGGATCTTTCTTAAAAATAAGGAGGTTAAAAAATTTTATGCTAAATTCAAATACAAATAATTGTTCTCCACAACTTATTATCCACAAGGCAGTGACCAAGCTGAGGCCACCAAAAAAACTATTGTCAATATCTTACACAAGACCATTGAATCAAGTTGTACTAATTAGAATAACCAACTATTCTACATGTTATGGGCTTATTGTACTAGTATTCGTACACCTACCAACATTTACTCCTTTTCCCTTGGTTTATGGTGTTGAGGATTTTATGCCACTTGAACTCGAGATACCTTCCATGTGGATATCTCTCAAAGGCATCCTTAAAGACAATTGAATATCATGAAAATGGGTTACATGAACTAGAAATGTCTGACTCACATCATGTCCAAACACTCGACCATCTTCACGAATACCAATCGCGTATAGATCGTGCCTACAATCATAAAAATATGTCTCTCAAGTTCAACATTGGTGACCTCGTCTTGAAGGAAAGTAAGAAAATAAAAATGTTGAGACCCCTCTAAAAGGAAAATTTAAGCCCATTTGGCTTGGTTTGTACATTATCACCATGCATAATCTTGGTGGTGGGGTTTATCGTCGTCCCCACTCATTTTAGGTAAATCACTCAAAATTCCACTCAACATAATGCATCTTAAGAAACAATACACTTAGATTACCACTATTCTACTATTACCTAATGACACACTCTTGTGTTTTGGTTCACACTTAACTGTTGAGGTCTTACTACACATGAACCCCAAACACTACATTATAGGCCCTACACTGCATTTCATCACAAATTATGCATTATATACCATACATTATAAATTTATTCTTCAACACTTTCACATTTACATTTCATACTAGTCTAGCATACGCATCCTACTTCTACTACATATTATACCATACACATTTCACTCATGACACTACTTCCACATCATGCATCACATTATGAATCTAGCATTACATATCACTCTATACATTATAATTTACACATTCTATACTTATACTTTCGACACATTACACATCTACACTTGTCCATTCACATCGTACATTACATATTCTACATCACATGGTCGTTCCTACTATGATGTCTATCACATTTGTACTTCTATGTGTTGCACTACTACATTACACTTTAGTTTACATACAACTACCGAGGGTTTGAAAATAAAATACATTCACGAATCGTCACACATTTACTATTTGACCTTTCATAATGTACATATTTCACTCATCACATGAATTGTATTCTATAGTGCATCACACATTCTTACATATGGTCTTCTACATATGCTATTGTCTTATTTGCGCTCACTCACCCTATGAGGCACTTTAGTTCCTCAGTCCATACTCGACTTTTTGAGGGTTTACAAATCAAATGGACCTTACACTCATCACACATTTACCATTTGACCTTTCATCATGTGACATTTACTAGCCTAATGACATACATTTTAGGCTAAATCTTTACCTATTCTATCATTTTGTAGTGGTATACACCTTAGGTTACATCACCACTCCCTCTTTTCATCTTGTAGTGATATACGCTTATGGGATAAATCATCACTCATCCATTCATCTCATAGTGATATACGCTTAGGCTAAATCATCACTTACACGATTCATTTGGTCATGATATACGCTTCATCTATAAGGTTCATGCACACATCATTTTTAGGTCACATCTCATCACTACACATACACACTCATCACAGTGTGCTAGACACAACACACACTATTTGACCATTTCATCGATGACACACTCTCATTTATAGTTTATTCTTGACTGCTAGAGGGGGTAAAACTAAATGAACCTCACTACATAGATTTTCCATCCACTTGGGGGCACACGTGGCTCCTACCACTCCATCTTGCATATCCATTCCATCCATCTACAACATACTGCATATTATGGTTACTCTTACTGTTGCTTACTTGTGCTTGTTCATGGCCACTTTACTACACGTGCTAGTTAGATTGCTTCTATGTAATTTATCTATATCATCCACACATGTGACGTTCACATATTTTTCTAGTTGTGATCATAGATACAGGTCTTTTACATTCACATCATGGATGCTCTCCTTATACCCTTTCTTACATTGGTTACCATGGGGGCATCCACATTCGTCTCTCACAAGGTGCTATTGTTTCATTTTGTACTTAGCACTTTACATTACTTGGATCTACACATGATTTTGACATACTAGTTATATTTCTAACATGCTAACGGGTGCTTCATGTGGAGCATTTGTTATATAGGGATATTGGCTTCCATACTTGTTTGTTACATTATTTTGCTATTATTTTCCATTGTTTACGGGCATTTCCCTTTGCTTAGTCTGTACACTTGTTTACTTGTTTGCAACCATGATTGCCTTGTGTGTCTTGTAACATCGTGAGTGATTGTCTCATGTTTGCAACACCACTTTGTGTGGCTTAATTTGTCTTTTTGCGTGTTTTCATTACTAATTTTCTTAGTAGCTTTGACACTTTTTGTGTAGCTTACACACTGTTTTCTATATGCATGTTTATTTACACTTGTCCTTAGCTAGCCTTCTTATTCATGTGCGTGCCTTGGTTTTTAACCAAGCACTTTCCAGGGTTAAAATGTACATGCGGATTGGTCCTCTTTTGGGGCCACATTTCTCCTATCAGCAACGTTGCAAATGTGCCCCCAAAGAGGGGGGCATCATTTGTGGGTTTTTTACATACTAACACAACAGAGTTACACTGGTTCATTTCAACGCACTTTCCACCCTTGGAATTGTAGGTTATATAAAACCAATGGGTTCAGACCAGTCTATGAATCCCATATGTAATGGATTTTACAAGACATAGTGTCCTTATCATTATGGGGAAGTAGTTACATGCTTGGAGGTTATAGTGGGTGTGCCTCTCCTACACTACTTTAGGCAGTGGCAGTCAGATCACCCAAAAAAAACTAGGACAGTACACATATCTCTTCACACACAATTTAGGGAAGTAGCTAGAGCTAAGAGGAAATGAGAGCGTTTCCTTCCTACACTTCTTTGGCCTACGATGTCAGATCACCCAAAAACAAATCCCGATAGTACATGATATCCTTTCTACATTCTTTCTATTGACATGGATCAGGTGCACATGTTCCACTTACACTTTTTCATTTGACGTAATTTACATTTACGCACTTTACATTAACGTACTTTTACATACATATTTTACACTACGTTTTACACACATAAATGCATATATATTTGAATACTTGATTGTTTTATCCTTACAAGTCCAGATCATATGATAAACAAGCAGAAAATTGGGGGTAATATCGACACACTACAATGGCGTACACAACAATTCATGACAGACATACACTGTACTAACCATGTAGGTAAAACACACACATTAGATTCAGTAGCTACACACGCCTTTTTCACCATAGGTTCACTCTACATCACTTTTTCTTTGCACATTTTTCATCTTTAGTTTCCATGCTCCTACATCCTTTTGTAATTCCATGCTTTTTCTAGTCCTTCAGACACGTTATCTAATTCACTCTACATAGATAATTATGTGTGCATCTCTATCTACTTTATGTTACTGTTACCAAGATTTCTGCTCACCAACATAAAGTGGGGCAAAAATGTAGACACAAAATCATAAACTTTAGATATTGTTTTAATCTCTGGTCTCATACTACTATTTAAAAGGTCCTTGAGTGAAGAAAAGTACTAATTAACCCCCATCTTTTGGCCATCTTTGTTTCTATTTTATTTTGTCATTCTTGACCTAGTTGTACATCCATATGCCCATAGTCAGACTTCTGTCATCCCACATTATTTTAGCCTTGACTGGGGCACGCATGGGTGTCCTTAGTCCCACTAGGGGCTGCCTCAGTCCTTTTTTCACTTTCCCTGTCATATTTTGAGATTTTTTTAGCTGTTTCTAGCTTTCTTATCATTTTTTATGGTTAGCCATTTCGGGGTTAATTATGAAATTAGACCAAGAGAACCCTATACATATATAAGTTATGATACCATAATGAGGGGCCTAACATCATTCACTATTATCATCCTTCTAGGGGTTGCATCCATCTATTGCATTGGAGATCACTTAAATCCACATAAATCCATCACAAAGCACAAGGCTAGGACATATGCATCACATACTTCATTGGGGGAGGGATTATACTCTATTCCATGCACACATGACTATTAAATTTTCTATATTTAGTTATTGCTTGCTAATTCAGAAAGTTTGACTGACACAAGAGAACCTAGGGCACATTATACACACACTCACCATAACTACATTTGGGTCTAAAATATAGTATAACACTCTAGTTAATAAGCCCACTGTTATGACAACGGTGGCCAGTTTGACCCATTCATTTGCATTTTCATGTTTTTAGGGATTGATGTTTGTTAAGAGTTTTGGAGGTATTTCTATTCATCTTGGATCATCAGCGACATCCATTACAGGACAAAAAATCTTATGTGACACACAAAAAAGGGTTTTAGACCACCTTGCAGCCCTGTGAGATTTAGTTTCATAGAGCTTTAACATAGACCAAGGAACCCATTTTATTGACTAGGGTGCTAGCAAGTTACCCTAGTCCCTTCCTAGGAATTCCTCTCTAGGGAATTAGTCTAGATCCACCCTTTTCAGAGCTTCTGCATAGTCGTTGCCACCTCCCCCGATTTTCTAGTCACCTCTGCGACATAGTTCTACGTGAGAATATGTTATTCATATGAGTTATTTCCTCTTCTCTGCTTACATATTAGCGCTAGAATTTCCTTTTTCATAGTTGTTTATATCATTTACATACTTCTTTAATTCAATTATTTATTTTATTTACATTTTTTCATAGCTTAGATTAACTATCTCCACAAACTACATATTAGTTAATTTTAGTTCATCAATATTGATGAAGGGGTAGGCATTGAAAGCACAGATAAGTTAAGTTGGTGAAGGGATGGTAGGTGTAGGAGAAGGGTCTGAAATAGACAAAGCAATTTTTTAAAAGCATAATAAAATGTCCCACTTTTTGGTATGTTTTGTACCTTTATAAACATGCATTTTCAGTTTCATTGATTTTATAAAGGTAGTAGCCATAAAATCGTTCACATTCATGAAAATCCACAAACTAATGAAATGTTTTGTTTTGAGTGTAGAATACATTTGTATATTTAAAAAAAAAAAATTGGTAAAAAATATGGTCTCTTTCTTAATTTTATTCATACATTGTTTCTTATGTTATAAAAGAGGAATGACTGTCCCCCCGGTGGTTTTTTTAAATGAAAATTTATTTTTTCACCATGAAATTTTAGACATATGTTCAAGATTTGAATTTTGAGGTCGTGTCAAATTTTCGTATGTATTTGACTTATATATATATATATATATATATATATATATATATATAAATTAATTATTTAGTAAAAATATTTTTAAATAAATGGCGTAAGCATATGTCTATGCCAATAACTTTTAAGATTTATATCGAAATTGATTTTTTTTTCACAGGTAAGAAGAAGACTTCAATAAATAGTAAAAAAATTTTATTTCAAAAAAATTGATATATTTTGCTATTTTTTGAATTGGGTTGATTATGTATGATTGATTGTCCTAAAATACCATATGTTAGCAAAAAATAAAAAATAAATAATAAAATAGATTTTTAATAAATGAAAACTATATTTTTAGAAAGATAATAAAATTATGTATTTTGTGTTAAATTTTTGTAGTTTTACTAATTCATTAACCCTAATTACGTGGCACCTAAGTGGCAAATTTTGGCATAAAATCATCCTCCAAATGAATTTGGCGCCAAAATGTGCCACATAGGTGCCACATAGGGGGTTCACGCGAAGGGGGGTTATCACAAAGGATGAATAGGTGATAGATGTAAGTGATGGTGTTGGGTCTTGATGTACATTATTGATTATGTGGCTATTATATGCATAAGATGACGATGGATGAATTGTGCTTTGACTCAACAATGGATGAATATGTGATAGGTATAAGTGATGGTGTTGGATCTTGATGTACATTATTGATCATGTGGGTATTATATGAATAAGATGACGACGTCCGAGGAAATTTATTCATTAATGGATGGTTAGGGAAGGGTTGTTTAGAGACATCAAGGGGTTGATTAGGTGGTGGGTTAGGATTTTCCACTTGAAGGTTCCCTTGATTTATAAGTTTTTGGATGTGATCTTTGAAGGATCATAACTTCTTGATGTTGTGACATTGGACTTGATGATACTTACAATAATTTCCCTCATGATACCATATAGGTTTGGGTCGTGAGTTGTGTTAGCCATTTAACCTACCTTGAAGAAAATATGTCAGACAAATTTCTAGAAATCCTTTGTACAATGGAATTCTCCAAGACCCGAAGTCTGAAATTTCAGACTTTGGACTTCGGAAAATTTTTCTCTTTCAGATTTTAATTGCTCGGGTTTGGATTTGCATTTTTTTTTTAAAAATCTCTGAAGTCCGAAACCCCGAAAGCCTAAAATTTCAGAATTTTAGGCTTTTGGGTTTTAGAACTTTTGGGGTCATTTCTAAGTTTTCACTTTTCAAGTCCGAAAGTTTGAAGTCTGAAATTTCAGACTTTTAGGCTTTCGGGTTTCAGAAATTTTCATTTCCAGTTCGCATTCTTCATCTCCCAATCTCCAAAGTCTGAAACCTGAAAGTCTAAAATTTTAGACTTTCAGGTTTTGGACTTTCGGAGTCCTCCGCGTAATTAATTCTTCACCTACCTCCGTATAGATCAGGTTTTTTTCCATTAATATCGGGTTTTCTATTTAAACTCACATTTTTTTATCATTTTCACTTGAATTTTTTACTCTGACATTCCATTTTTGTACTTTGTGACGTCCTTTTAAAGGTATGGTGATTTGTTTATTTTCTTTTTGGTTTAAGGTCTTTTATTTTTGTTTCCTTCTCATTTGTTTTCTCTTTGGTCTCCCTCTGTGTATCTTTCGAAATGACAAACCATTTGTTCACCATGTTTTTCATTTCAATTTTTCTCCAGGCATTCATATTTGTTCGAAATATCCTCTTGTGTTTCCCATACTTCTTCTCAACAATTTTCGTTTTTCAGGGTTTGGGAATTAGTATTGTTCAGAAAAATTCCTTTTCCTCTTGTTTCGGAGAAATTGTTTCAAATATTTCTTTCACAAATTTTGGCTTCGGAGATTTCATTCAGAGAAATTTTTCAAATATTTCTTTCGGAACTTTTGGCTTCAGAGATTTCATTCAGAACTTCTTAGTTTGGTGATTATTTTCAGAACTTTTCAGTTCAGGACTTTGGAGGTTTTTCTTTCAGGTTTTCAAAGATTTTATCTTCGAAATTTCTCCAACTTCAGCTTCCAAAACACAAGGCTTGATGTCTACTTCCACTTCAAAGGGAAAAGAAAGATGAAATACTCATTTCTTGGGGTTTCTCCTCACTCCTGTCCTATCTTCCGACTTAGGGAATATAGGGGACACCGATCTAGGGAAAATTGATTTTCCCAATTTCTCAGAAAGAGTAAAGGCTCTAAACAAGAAATCATGGATGCAAACCATCTACGATAGTGGGCTTGCCCTTGCTACCAGTTTTCCCACATCCATGCATTGCCCAGAGTTTGTTTAGCCGCAACAGCCCACTTTGACAAAGACTCCATGTCAGTCAGAGATAATGATGATAAGGTAGTAATCCATTTGGACCCATAATTCTTTGAAGATCTGCTCAAACTTCCCAACATTCAAGATTACACCACAATTTCACCAGAGTTAGCATAGTGGAACATTGGGACAAGGAAGAGGAAGTATGCACAAAAATCATGATGAAAACTTATCTGGCCAAGAGCTTCGCTAAATTACCCAAAACCATGCATCGGTTGGATTTTATTCAGGAGGTCAGTGATCTTATTGTGCTATTAAGCAAAATTTTCAGGTCTCCCTTCTATAAAGGAATTCCAGGAATGGATGTTCTTGTACATCGTACCATCAAGAAGAACAATGAGTTTATCCGATGGGGGGAGCATATTAGTAGCTCCATTTGCTATCAATTGAGCAAGGTGATTTCCACAAAGAGCTTCTATATGACATCCTTTATGGTGTATGCTGGTACTACTATGGGAGATTTTGCTGGTTTGAATACTAGAGGTGTTCACAACACTTCCCAAATATATGACTTTTATCCCTAACTCACTCTAGATGAGGGAATAAGGATTTCCGTAGAGTCAACGATGCTTTCTTTGTTGTCATCCTCTATCATTTTGATAAAGAACTATATAATCGAGAGGATTTCCATGAAGCTTTCAAAGAAGTACAAGAATGGGAGAAATCTACCTTCAGTTCCCTACATTCACCTACATCTGGATTCTGGGTTTCATAGGTGCCCCAAGTAAATTGCCAAGGTGTCCTACAGATAAATGGATTCTATTGGAATTGGTTTGGTAGTTATTGGATTATCATCAAATCCAAAACAAGCATCACAAAGTAGGAATGCATTTCCCTATTTTGATTGGTAGGTACACTTGCCCAAATATTCACAGGGCTAAAAATGTTGATGCAGAAATGGCCGAGGTAACCCTGTGAACCTTTCATCCACAGACCAATTTTGATTATTGGGGAAAATTCAGTGAGACAAGTCGGTCCAGTACCCATGTGCCCCAATTATAGGATATCTGGATTCATTGTCATGATGAGTATATCATCGTGTCAAAGGGATTATGAAATATTGACCCTCGATGAAGTTCGGCAATTTGGTTTGGTCAATGTGCCAAAGGACATGCAAGACAATGATGAGGTTTTGGATTCATCATATAAGGGTGATAATGTTTCCAATCAACCACTGTCATGGATTGATTGGTATGTGGAAGAATGCAGATTAATACAAAGGAGAGGGCGGGACCCATTCTAAAGAGGACCTTTAGTTGGTTGGCCACCTTGGGAATCTCACCCAAAGGGGGAGATCAACCTACAAATATAGGAGCTCTACCAACAATAAGCCAACCAACACCCACTTCAAAGGGAAAAAGGTCAACTCAAAAGGCTCCTACAATTCCAAAGAAGATTTCATTTGTTGTTGGAGGTTCTTCTTTTTCTAAGGCACCTATTCCTAAGGTTATGTCTCCTACAGCACCTACAATAGAAGTAGTGGGAGTTAGTGATTCTCCTAGTGCCACACAAGATCAACCATCCTTTCTCCTCTTCCATTGTCACTTCCAACATCAGTTCTTTCCACTTCCACAATCATTTCTTCCTTCCCATCCCCTTCTATGGCCCAAGTATTCTCATCACTTCTAGTTCTATCAGCTGGGGAAAATATTGGGTCACCCATTTCCTCTTCACTTCCCTTAACACTTCCATTTTCTTCAATCATACCCCCTAACATCGTTCTATCAACTCCTATGGTTGTCCTTACATCCACGCCATCCATCATTGCTACTTCTTCTCAAATGCCAACCAGTATTTCTAGTGATCTTGTTTTAACCAATGTTTCAGGTATTGGATCCACTGCTCCATCTTCATCAGCTTTAGCATACTAGAATGGTTGTTTAGGAAAACTCCCAAGAAAAAGAAAAAGGTGCCTCTGGGAGATGTTATAGATCTCAGCATATTGGAGCATATGCCCAAGAGACAAGCCAAGAGACCAAGAACTATGTCAAGTCTGACAGTTAACCCATCTGGAGAACGGGTGATAGAAGTTGTCACTCCCGTTGAGGGGAGAAACTAAAGAAACAATCACAGTTGCAGATTATCTGGATCTCAAAATTCTCATTGGGAAAGGCTCTCATGAAGGAGCCAAGCAAGATGTGCACACTACTCTTGGGGCTCTTTTGGAAAAATATGACAAAGATAAGGCCACCAAAGATGAACTCAAAGCCAAGGTCGAGCATCTCACTGCATTGTTGCACAAAGTAACCCAACAAACTCCATCTACTGAAGTCTCAACTACTACGGCTATGACAATTTCATCTACAATCGATGATATTTCTTATCATGAGCTCGAGAAGCTAGGCCAGAAAGGGAGATCGGTAAATGGATGGATGGAGAGAATTCTGCAGGAAGCTAATCCTTATTCAAGGAGGTTGTTGAAATATATAATGATCTACAGGTTGGGAAGGATACTATTTGCAAAATGGGTGAGGCCTTTTCTGAAGATAATAATAATCTAAATTTAAATTTGGCAACATGGAGTGAGATCAGAGAAGAAGACCCCAACTTGCTTCTTTAGGAAGAGGTGATCGATGATGCCTCAAAATTATTTGAATATCAAAAGGCCATGGAATTCCGGTGCCAAGTATTACAAGATTTAATCAAGAAATTGGAGGAGAAATGAGTGGAGATCACGGATGCCCTGAATGACATCTCAGAAGAATTTGATATTGCTAATTGCAAATTCTTCAATGAAAACATCAATGCTCTTCTTGAAGATCAAATTAAGGAAAATTTCAAAGGATTTGGTGAAGCGTGACGATGAGGTCACCAAAACTTTCAATAGTGACTCCATTGACCAATTGGTCTTGTGCCAAAATTTCATAGGGAGGCTAAAGAAAGTTACAAATAAACTTTGAAGAGTGCCAGCCAGGATCACAAAGGAGATCGAGACGGTACATAGACGTAGTGAATCACTACGCATGTGGGCCTGGAGATGAAGAGATTCAGGGAATCATCAAGCGATTCATTGAGTATAAGCATCAAATGGTTGTATGGGAAGGAAAAAATAGAAACTTGCAGGAGAGGAAGGTGTAGTTGAACAAAGCCAAAGCTGAGTGGCCATGGAGGACAGGTCCAAGCTCTGGATTGGTCGAAGTTGCAGGGTTGACTAAGTCAAACCCTTGTAACAAATTTTCTATTTTCATGGGAGCATGTTCCCTTAATTTAATGACATTTCTATTTTTAGAAAAATGTTAGTTAAGGGCCCAGCTGTAATGGCTCAGCCTAAGAACTTATAAATAGTTGAATGCTTCAAGTTAGTAGATATAGATTATTTTTGGTAGGAGTTGCTCTTCAAGCTTGGAAGAGTAGCTTTAGAGATTTCTAAAAAACCTTTTAATTATATTCAGAGTTACACCTTGCTATTAAAAATCTGATTTATTGTGTTGAATGGTTAATCAATGTTTACTTTGTGAATTTATGATTCCTTAGTGATGAGTGATTATCTTACCTTTATTTCAGGTTATCTATTTCATGTTGTGAAGGAATAATGCGATTATCTTTTATGTCAGTTGTGAAAACCTTATTTTCCTTCTGTATTAAGTTATGACATCATTATCCCTAGTTGCAGAAATAGATGTTTGACATATGCATGTGTGGTTTCCTCATGATAAATTAATTTTGTGTTGAATCTAATTCGATCTATCCTTATGTATGCTCAATTTTAACGAAGGAACGTATGCCCCTGGTTTGTGGTATTTTGTACCCTTTCAAGTTGCTATAGGTGAAGGTGGTCTATGATGCAAGCATCCCTCCCACATTAACCCTTCCAAATATTAAACATCCCTTAATTTGGTGCATCACCACCCTTAGTATAGTTTCAGTTCTGTAAAATCTCTTTCCTTAAAACTCATGAAGATGTTAAATTAGGATTAGATGGTCATTTTATTACACTAGGAGTAGTAAAGAATTTAGTTTAGGAAGAGGAAGATGGCCTTCTCTAGAGGTTCACCTCGATCCCAAGTCCCACAACTTGAGAGGTGATCCCATGTGTCCCAATCACACCTGAATGTCATGATTCACATTTTGGCCATTCGAGGGGTGCAGTGATTTGGTGACAATAATTGTCCAACATATGTATGGACTGGGAAATTTGAATGAGGTGGATACATGATCAACGTATCAAATACAGGACTATATGATTCCCCAAGGAGGATTTATTTAGGAGGTGATCTAGGAGCTCTTTGACAAATTCTTAGATGTGAGAAGTGGATACAAGATCTATTAAATTGAATACATGATAGTATTAGCACAACTTGTTAGATGTGTCTCCATGCATGGAGGATTTGGTTAGAACTCGGATATGGGTTTGTTTGACTACAATGCTTAAGGTGGCCTTTCTCGAGGGCGCGAGGTTCAAGTTTTTGATCCATGGTGAATTCCTCTTCAAAGGTTTGAAACGATTGAATTTGAAGTTTTGAAGATAATGCTTTGCACATGACCATGAGAAGAGTTCTTATAAGTTCATTCATGGAAGGGAGATTGATAGTCGATTAATAATGCTACGCATCGGGTGAAAAAATCTATGATTAGTCATCAAATTTTCACTTGGCATTAGATAGGTTTTGATGGTAATCATAATGCGCATAATGTCAATCGAAAAATGTTTTACAAAAAATTACACAAGTTGAATGAAGGTGAATAATCCATAGTGTTGGGGGATATTATTGTCACTAGTGTAATGATAGGTCTAGCCAATAGATGGGATAAGTGCAAAGCATGAGATATTGGTCATGACAAATGAGATAACACACGTTCCTAAACACATGAACATGTTGTTGGATGTTGTTGGGGATCCTCCTTACTATTGAAATTTTCCTAGAATGATCCAGGATAAGGTTTCACCTTAACAGATGGATCGATGGTTTCGTTGCAAAATTTTTCATATGAAAATGTGACTTTAAGCCCCAACTAGTAGCATCTTCAAGGTTATCCATTCTTACTCAACATTGCTTGCAAGGAATCATTGGATGGTTACATATTTTGAAAGATGAGATTGTGAACTGTATATGATTTGGATGGGTTGGAGGTTATTGATATGTTTGATAAAGTTGAGGATGTGTGTGTCCTTGGTGGAAGTGGTTGATAAGAGGGAATGTAATTAAGGGGTTTTCTTGGATTGGTTGAGATAAAGCTTGATGTTAATCAAATAAGCACTGTGATAGGATTGGATGGGCTGTTATGAGATACCCGTATATTTGATTGATTTTTTATGGGGTTGGTTGGAATCTTGGAATTGGTAGGTGGTTGGGATAATTTCATTGGTTTAGTAGGAAATATGTAATGATAACCTCATTAATGAGGAGGATGAGGGGTTTACATTGATTTATCTTAGTTGAGGTTGAGAGGTGATTATAAACTTATCATGACATGTCAAGTGTAAATCAGAGGTGACTCATTGTATTATGTTGCAAGTACGATTGTTTTAGTTGGCTGAATAGGCACTACTATCAACAATAGTAGATGAAATGGGGAGAGTGTTGTTATGAGGTTATTTGGGTGGACCTATGGGATCCAAAAATTGAGCTATATTTATGTGATGGAGGTATTGTCCTCCATTTATGAAATATACTGATCATAAAGAAATATTGGATTAACATCAAGGAGTTCTTGAAAACCTAAAAATCCATGAGGGATAGTAGGAAGTATAAGAGGGATATTTTGGATGACATGGTCCTCCATGAAGTGAGACGATGGAAACAAGGGGCTAGAAAACTAAAGGTACGGTATAAAATTTAGAATTTGTTAGGAAATATCATTGTAAGAATATATGTCATTAGATGAGGTGGGTTGTTACGTTTTCTTTGCCTGAGAAGGAGTGATAACATGAATAAAGTAGATAAAAAAAATTTATGTAGTTTATTAACAAACAAGTCAAGTAACAAATTTTTAATCATCATGATTATTAAAAGGGTGTAAGAAAATAAAAGAAAAAGGTTCAAAGGGGAATCTAAGAAAATGGAAATCTATAGGATGGTTTCAGGTTATTTTGGTTGTGGAGTCCTTGATATACCCAAAGGTACATGAGGCCCGAATCTGTATAGGATTTATAATGTGACCAGAACACCATGACAACTTTCATATTGGGTGATCAAATCCCAATTAGGTCTACCTGGTATGGGGTGTTTGGATGTGTGATTTTATTTGTAAGTTTTGATGTGTGTGACGGAGTGAATGTAATGTGTTAAACCCCCTAGTCAAAACTAGATTTACAAGAAATAATGAAAGTTTTTTTGTTCGATCAAAAAAAATACGAAGATTCGATGAGAACAACCACACAAGGAATGGAAAAATGTGATGTAAAAGGATAAACTAAGAAAATAGGGGAATACATGGTTTTGTATTTTCCTTTTTATCATGTCTTCAAAAATAAAGCAATAAACCAAGCGATACAAAAGAAATCCAAAATCCTAACATGAACAATAAAAACCAAATACTCTACCTGCAATGTTTATAGAAGATGTAAGAAAATGAAAAATGAAAATAAACAACAAGAATCACCTAAAGAGGGTGTGTCCAATCGGGCATGCCACAATGTTGGAAAAAATTTGATCATTCCTGTTGAGATTAGTGAACTAGTACTAAATAAAATAAGCAACTTAGAATATGGAGGGTTTATAGTACCTCAAGATGATATGGATGGATACATGAATATGGACTCCTTGTTGCAAGCTTGATAAATCTGAACAAGAAAATACAACTAGAAAGAAAATGGATTAGATGATAGATGAGAGGGTTTCTAAACGAAGTCAGTTCCAAGAAGCATGAAATTCCTTATGTGGATTTCAACCCCTATATTGATAAAATGAGATGAGATAAATGATAATAAAATATATAATATGCTGAATTATGAGATAAACATAAATGTAGAAATACATAAATGTAAGGGAAGTATATATTTGATTAAAATACATGAAAATTAAACCAAACCTAACTAGGTTGATGGTGGCCCATGATGACAATGGCTAACCAATGGTGAATGGAATCAGAAGGATAAAAAAAAACCAAGAATGCAGATCTGAGAGATTTGAATGGAGATATGAAGGTGATGAAGATTTGTAATGAATGTTGGCAACCAACAAAACATATCTAAAACAAAATAAATATAAAGGATATAAGAAAATGTGGATCTAAGGGGATAATGAAATATGGATGAAATAGGTCAACGGTGACAAGGATGAGTTGGTGGTGACTGGGATGATAGAAAGGAAAACTGACAGATCTGAAATATGGATGAAGGTAGAAATAGGGTAATAGATGGTTGTGGATTTGAATAGGAAATAAGGTGATGCAAAAGAGGTTGGGTTGATGGAAAGAAGATAGGTTTGACGGTGACTTGGAATGACCTAGGCTTAAATAAATATAGATTGGGTGGAATGGCAACCTACAAATAAGATGGATAGATGAGAATGCTGGAACTAGATCTCTGATGGCATTTGAACCTACGAAATATTATTGGTATATGATAACAACAATGATAATGCAAATGATAAGTACACCAAATAAATATGACGATAAATTCTTGAAATTCTCCAATATTGATGCAAAGAGACTCAAAGGGACTCCAAGAAGACTGTAACATTTTTTAGAGAAACTCAAGAAAAGAAGAAAAATCACAAGAAATCATAAGTTCTCAAAAGTTACATCATTTTGAAAGGAAGGGGAACAGGGCATTGCAAGGAGCCATCCATTAGGGATGAAAAGGGCATGAGGTCCAGTGGGATTAGGGTTTAGATGGATAGATATGAGATAGGGTTGCATAGTGAAGAGAAACAGGTAGGTGGGAGGTTAGGATGAGTACATAAAGGCCTCTGATAGGTGAATTTATTAAATAGAGGCCTAGGGATAGAAAATTGGAAGCTTGGGATGAGGAATGGGAGATTTAGGGATGAAAAATGAATTTGGTGGAGATTAAATTTGATTAATGGTGATCAAAGCAATTTAGGGAAATGAAAATATAATAAGATGATTAAAATAAATTATGGATGATTAATGATTAAAGTTGGGAAATTAAGAATTAATGGGATAAATTAATTCTAAGAGGGAAAATGAAATGTGAATTGGTGGCCAAGGTCAACGAGAGTGAATGTGTGGTGAAGGGGAGGAACAGTACCAAAAATTGGTGTCTATAAGGGTTCGCTACTACTGGATATCTATGACACTATTCTCACATGTTTTACTAGTTAGGCAGGATGAAAGTCAGCCATTTCATTAGCTAATTCCCTCAATGTGCCGACTAATTTAGGCTTCCTCTGGTAATCCTCACAATGCATTTTATGGATTATGCTAAGATACTTCCCATAGTTATGAAAGATTGGGAAATATCCTTGTACACCACACTTGCAAATACAATGTTTATAAATGTTCATTTTATATTGTTTAAAGCGGTTCTTTGCACACAAAGTATTAGTAGCTTTCTTAGATCGTGATCAAAGGAAATATGCAGTTAGTAGTTTTGAGTGTTTTAGCAACCTTCTTGAGAGTGGTTCCTATAAGAAAAGATTAGAATGTTCCCTTTAGGTAGGTAAATGACTTGTAGACACACAATCACACACTTTGGGTAATTATCTAGTATTGATTACATATTATTATTCATGTGATTCCTAAGTAAGAAAAGTAATAATTAACCCATGTCTTTGGCCACATTTCTTTGATTTATATTGTTACTTTCAGTCTTACACTCTTACTTTCTTAATATACCTTTTTAATCTTCGACAATTTTCATCTTGGACACTAGCGCCGAGCCAGGATGCCAGCATCAGGTGTCATCATCCCCTCTGGGAGATCCTATCCCCTTTGTACTTTACTCTCACTTTTTGGGTCCTTTCTTTCCATTTGAGTATCTTATATTTTTTTAGTCAGACTTTTTTGGGGTTAATTACAAAATTCAAGAAAAGGAATCATATAAATATAAAGCTATGTGATCATAATAAGGGAAAAACTCATTGAGCACTATCTATCACCACCTAAAGTTGCATCCATCAAGGCATCTAAGAGCTCCATTGCATCCATCTAGATCCATCACAAGGGACATAAGTGATGGTTTTTTCATCACAATTCATAAGAGGGAAGTTCATTCTACTCCATGTGTCTTTCTAAAGATACACTGCCACATGAAATAAGTCCTATTTTCCATCATCTATCTGAAAAATATATCCTTTGTGAATCTCCATCAAATCAACCCATATTATAGTCAATTGAATATTTTCATAATCTATTTTACATCAAATTTCAAGCTATGGAATCCATGATTGCATATCTTAAATATGAAATCCAAAAACTTGAAGGACACTTCTCATGCTCATGATATTTCTTCTTCTCATTTTCATTCTATGTCTTCTTCATGTGTTGAACTCCTTACTGAACACCTAGACTTTAGCATATACATATTCATCCACACTCTAGCATCATCATTACCCAATGATGCACTCTTGTGCTATGGTTCACACTTAACTATTAAGGGCATATTATACACATGAATCTCACACACTACACAATAGACACTACATATTACACATCTTCACACATCATGCACTTTTTTTACATATACATTATCCTCATCTTCCATGTATTCTACATCATCCTACACATTGTACTTTATACACCTATACACAGTACATAAATTCTACACACTAGATCATTACACAATCTACACACTTTGCATCACACATTATACTATTATACTTACACACACTATATTCCACATTACACATTTCAAAAATCACACACTAATGGCATATTCTTCACTTAATACACACATCACACATTTTACTCATCCATTTATATGCACTGCAATCATTACCTAACGACACACTCTAGTCCAATGGTTCATACTCAACTGCTGAGGGTTCTAAATAAAAAATGAACCTCACTTCATCACACCTACATCATTCTACACTTTAATATTCATAATAAATAAATCAACCTTATTTTATCACACTATGCAACATTTTTAGCCACCACCTTCTTAACACATGTTGTGATATACACTCTTAGGATAAATCATCACCCCTTTCTCGCATTTTATCCATACATATTGTGATATATGATTTTTGATATATCAGCATGCGTACTAGAATCTTACTCAACCATCTAGTGATATAAACTTTAGGCTAAATCATTATGTACAATCATTCCCTATGTAGCATACAATATTATCAATGCATTACAAGTCTACAATCATCATTCAAATCATCACCCCTTTTCTACATACAACACATTGATCAAACCATTTCCCGATTGATGCACTCTCATTTATGGTTCATTTTTAACTATTGAGGGGATATAAATAAATGAACCTAATTTCATACATACACATCCACTTGGGGGGGAATGTTTCCCCTATCATTCAAATTACATTTCATTCTACCTCATCCACAACATATTGTATATCTTGGCTGCATTTAATCTTGCTTATATTTATTTTTTACATATTCATCGTATTACACATGCTAGATAAATATCTTGTATGTCATTATCTTTATCATACACACATGCATGTTCACTTTCTTTATAGTTGTGATTGCAAAGTCTAAATATCTATTATACACAGCATGAATGCTTGGGGCAATACCTTGTACTAGTCCCATAGAGGATCCTGGGAGAATCCAATTTCCTACATTACATGTGTTATTGTTTAATTTTGTTTGATAGAACACTAGTTTCTTTGATTATACATGCTTTGACATACTTTTTATCTCTCTAAAATGATAATGGGTGTTTCATGTGCAACATTTTTTATGCAGGACTACTTGCTTCCATGATTTTTGTTACATTATCTGCCATTATATGATATTGTTTATGGGATTTTCCCTTTGTCTTGTGTGCACACTTGTCTGCTTACAGCCACTACTTCTACGATTTTATTGCGACATCATGAGTGGTGTCCCATGTTTACAACTCACTTTTTGAGGTCTACAGTGTCTACTTACGTGTTTACTTGAGTATTAGCTTACACATTGTCTATTAGCTTACATTTTACATGGATTTTTTATTATACTAACACATGTCTCCTAGCCACTTGTTTGTGTGTGCCTTAGTATATACCAAGCACATTCCCTTCCCCCTACAAAGGACAATTTCAACACAATGGTTGGTCCTCTTTTGGGACACATACTCCTTCAGCAATATCACATGCACCCCAAATGAGGGGGGCATAATATGGGTGAATCGTCCACCCCATACAATGTTATGCACATCACAGTACTAGTACAACATAGTTTTTTAGTTTTAGACAGGGGTCAAAATCAAACTTGGGTCCTTAGCACACCAAACTTTCCTGGATGCCTAAGACTAGGAGAAATATGATAGTCTTTCCTATATGACTAAGAATAGGGGAAACTTATACAATGCTTAGTAGTTAAGCACACTCTACAGGACTCTATACAAAGTGGCTTTTACAGGGTAAACAGTCCTTAACACATGCACACCATATATAGTGGTGTTTTACATAGCGGGAAGTATTTAAATGTTGGAAGATGACACCCGGATAGTTATCCCTACACTCCTTGTGTTCTTGCCTCTCTTGTGCCTCAGTCTACATTTTTTGATTTTTAGGCACTCAAGGCTTTCTGGAAATGGCACCATCAGATAGAGCTCTCTCTCAGCTTTCCAGAAAGGTAAATTTTTCCTCCTAACTCCTTATATTTTTCAAGTTATGGCTCGGCGGAGTTTTTGTGGGAAATTTTCCCATTGGAGGCCCGCAGCCAATAGGAAGCTGCCACGTGGCAGAGGAGTTCAGAGGTCGGAGGCAAGTTTGAAATTTTTCCAAGTGTTTTGGTCGAAGGTTCAAATGAAAATTTTTGCCCGCGGGGCCCGCGGACCAATCACAGTGTGACACGTGTCACAAGGGGAGGCGCAATGAAAAATTGGCTAAGTGTTTTTCCATGGGCAAATTTTTGAATTTTGGCCTGCGGCCAATAGGAACTCGACACGTGTCGAGGGAGGCTCGTGGGCGTCGGGGGCGAAATTGAAATTTTTGCTAAGTTTTTGTAAAGGTTTCAAATGTCAAATTCGGCCTGCATTGCTCGCGCCCCATGAGAATGGGCCACGTGTCCTCATCAGCCAGAGCGGGCGGTGAAGGAAAAATGTGAATTTTGGCTAAGTTTTTGTCAAGGTTCCAAATGCAAAATTTGGCCCGAGCGGCCCACATGCAATAGAAACGTGCCACGTGTCTTCGTGGCCCGAACTGGCAGGGGAACAAATGAAAAAATCCCTAAGTGTTTTTTGGCCGAGTTTTAAAGGGGCGAAGTTTGAGGGTTGGCCCGAGCCAACCGGAGGGTGACAGGTGGAAAAAGGGGTTGGGGAGCTCACAGCGCGGGAGGAGAAAGGGAAAAGTTTCTAAGTGTCCAGGCCGAGGTTTTTAAAGGCAAAATTTTGGAGAAAGGTCCCCGGCCAATAGACACATGACACGTGTCCTAAGGAGAAGGGGAGTTCGGAGCTCAGGGCGGATTTTAGGAAATTTAACAAGTTTTCGGCCAAAAAATTAAAAGCCGAAGGAAAGCCCGCACCCCCTGTCAACCAACCAAAGCATGCCACGTGTCCCAAGTGGCGGGACATGGGGGGGAAATGGAAAATTTTCCAAAGTTATAAAAAGTCAAAATTTTCAAAGGAAAACCCGAGGAGCAGTTTGGAGAGAGAATTCCAGAGAGAATCAGAGCCTGCCACGTGGCATCTGACCAGCGGAGCGTACCGAATTTTTTCGAAAAAAATTCCAAAGACAAAAAAGAGGTAAAATTTGAAATTTTTTCCCGCCGATCCGTTTTTGGGCCGTTTTTGTCCTAAATCTTCAAACGATCATATATTTTGATCCAGAGCTCGAATTTTCACGTTCTTTATATCATTGGAAAGCTGTTGAAATTATCTACATGATTCCATGGTCAATTTTGAATTTTGGTTTAGTTTGGAGAGATAAAATTCAAAAAATATTCTGGTACGTGTCCATGGCCAGAAATGACATTTCAACAACCAAATTTAATACAAAATGGGTCGCATTCTTCTCCAACATGGTCAAAACATGTCAGGGTATGGGTTTGTAAGGCCTCCCATGCTGATTTTAATGCATTTTCAGTCAATGAGGAATGGGCTCCCATGTTTTTTACGTTTTCTCTCTCCTGGGCTCGACCCATGTGCACTGTAAAAGCCAGATTTGGCTCATTTCTTGAGGGTTGAACACTTTTTGGCATTGAAAACTTCTTCTTTCACCTCCAGCAAGTGATAGTTGTAAGAATCAGACCTTTTTCACAGTATTGTAACAGGTTTATACCTCTTTGATGGTGGAATGCAAGAGATTTTACTTGGAAATGATAGTGCAAACTCTGTGAATGCTTTCAGTCCTCTGTTTGTATTGTTTTTACTTCATTTTAAGATCTCTAAATTGCATCTATCAATCTTGTGTATGCTTTCCCTTGTTGCATTTCATGAATTTGTGTCTATTTACATGGCAAAAATGTGGTATCACCACTCCTTTTGGTGCATCACCATCTTTAGGTTAGTTTCATTTTTTGCATTTTTATCCCTGTCTCCTTGCAATCTAGGGTAGAATTAGGATTTCAACCTCTGTAGTTGTGCAAAATATAGATCTAAATCAGAGGAGTTTGAGGAACCAGCCTCTAATCTGGATATTCCTCTCTCATTTTCACAAGTCCCACACTTGGAGAGAGGTTTCCATGTTGTGCAATCACACTGGATGCCTAAGACATCAATTTAGAACCTTGATTTGCATCCAGGGGTGCTGCTGATTTGCAACAACAGTTTTGGCATGCCCGGTGGGACACTAGAGGTCTCATTTTTATTGCAGCAAAGTTGATGTGCATCTGCTGCAATTTTCTTGCTTGAAAAGAGCTATAATTTGCATATCTGGTGACTCCAAGGGGAAGAATCAACTGGTTTCAGTAGTGTAGGCCTGAAAACTCATGAGAAGAATCACCACAAGGTCAAGAGTTGGAGAAGAAGAAGTGTTGTTTGAATACCTGCAACTATCTCCAAGAAGAAGGCAAAGAGGAAGAAGGATTCAAAGGTCTCCATCTCCACCAAACAGAACTCTCTCAACTCCTCCACCTGGTAGGCCTTTCATTCAGTCAACAAGGGTTTTAAGACCAATTAGAATGGCACAAAACAACCCCTATGTCAATTTCACAGGCAGCAGCCCACTTGCCCTCAATGCACAACATCCAATTCCTATTGCAGCCTTGAAGAACATTCCCTACTTCACTGGAGAAAATCAGACTACTCCAGGTGATCATGTTAAAGACATTGCCAACCTTTGTGCAATTCATGAAATCAATGAGATGCAAGTGGCTGTCAAATTGCTGGCATCTTCAT